>OZ005653.1:196322912-196842912 GCA_963930645.1 Salticus scenicus
ATAAAAGTCTAATTTTACGTACTTGAATTAATAATGATAATTAAAAATGCAACTTTAAAATAAACATATAATAAAGTAGAAGTAATGACAGTTCTTTTTACGCAAATAATGTAAAACAATACTTTATGAAAATTATTATATTAATGAAATTAATGAACATCAGTACACTAAATAAATAAATAAATAAAAATCTATTTGATAAAAAAATTAGGGGCATCGGGTCCAGGTTACCACTGCTGTAGAAAGGACTATTTCGGGTATTCTACAATTTGGGTATTTATCAGCGAAAGATAGATTTGTTATTATTCAGGAACTACGATTTCAAAGATGACTCTAACTTAACATCTATTATATATTATAGTTTCATTATTCGAGTAAAAATATATTTCTTTTGTTGTCGAAACAACGGACTGGAAAACTTTTATGTCAACAATTAGATTTAAAACTAATATTTAAATGGCTAATTTTCAAGCTATTATAAGAAATTATTTTCATATTTTAATTTAAATAATCTCATGTGTCACTCACACGACTCTCTCTTACCCTGAAATTTAATACTATAATTACAGGTTGCAGATTAAGAGGTAAGATAACGAGTACTATTATGTAAACCTGTGTTAAATTATTCAAATTAGGCTTAGGAAGAGTTTTATATGATATTTAGTTCTGTGTGAGGGGGGTTACCGTCCCCTCTACCCCTCGTTTCATTAATAAACCTACATTTATATAGAATTTAATTCGGTTATTAAAAAATAATTCTGTTTTTAAAAAAATATATATTTTTTTTTTATTATTATTAAAAAATGTTATATCTTATGATAATGCAGACGATTTCATTATTAGAGAAGTAGTATAACACTAAATATAAAAAAAAAGTTCATTTTATTTTCAATATTAAAAAAAAAAAAAAAAAATTCCATAACTTTATTTTAATTTATCGCAGATCGATGGTTAAACTATTCGTTTTAAAGGTATTGGTCAGCTCTTTTGAAAGATACCGATCATGAAAATTTAACCCCTCGAGGGGGTAAATACACAATTAAGTTAGTATAGATTTTTTTCTCCAAAAACACTCTATGTATAAAGTAAAGGAAAACATTGGTATATTAACATAAAAGGTTAAATAACTTCCTTCATTTTTGAAGAATGTATAATCATCTTTTAGTTCTATTTGATGATAAATTGTATATTCTATTCACGTGAATTAAATTTTTCAGAAAATAAATTTCACTAATATACGCCTACGTTTTGCTGTTAAATACTTATTTGACTGATTTCTTGATAAAAGATGGCTGTACATATTTCGAAGTTGTGCATCGTAAGGATAATATGAGTACTCAAGATTTAGTTCTGAAATATGTACTTTAATTAAGATAAACAATAACTATAAAATGCATCTTCAAATGTCGCTTTAGTTAAGTACTTGAAACATATGATAATTCTGAGAATTATAAAATAAATATCATTGATGCATGAAATGTTTTGATAAGCATTTCCGCTTTAACGTATAATCTATAATAGTAAATTAAACTGATACTATCGTGCACGTTTATTAATTAAATTCTGATACGTTTTACATTATTGTATGTATATTAAATAATATTACACATAAAAACCAATAATTTAAGATTGGTTATGTTTCGTACAGGTATTTAATGGTCTTATAAGGAAATTATACATTTTAAAAGTTTAATGCGAAATTAGATAAGATTGTTGAAGAAAATTACTAATATCAGATTGTGCTGATGGCTCACATTGTGACAAGCAATATTACGCTGTTTATTCACTCTAAAAATTCTAACAACAGCGAATTCCTGTTTACAGATGCGTGTTTCACCCTCTCCCTTTGCAAACACAAACACAGTCTTCGTGTCCCTTGAAAAATTTGGCAACATACTGCCAACACTACACTAATATATTGATTAAACACCGGAGTTAATAACTGTCAATAATAAAAAATATATATATAAGTACAAATACATTTTTTATTACTTATCTATAAACGTGACAAATTGGTTTAAAACAGCAGTGGCTTTAGGGTAAAGAGATTAAGCGCTCTTCTAAATCAGGCGAAAAATACAGTATACACGAGTAACATTTACAGATTATGTTTTCGTCTAATGATGAAAGTAGATGAAAAACACCTGCATAATATTAAATTGTGCTGAAAAGATTTTTTTTTTCTTTTTCCCCTTGAAAAGAAGAACTGAAAGAACTAGTTTGTAAAGTTGCTTCTGAAGTTATTCTTAAAAAGAATAAGACAATAAATAACATTAAAACATTTAATAAATTTCATTTATATCAAAAATATGTGAAAATATATTACTTAACATATACTTTTGTTTTTTCTAATTTCTGCTTACATTGGATTTTCTTGCTTTTTTTAATAAAATCAACTATTTCATCTTCACTAAAAATATTTAATACGTGTGAAAGGGGAGTTAAATCTTTAAATTAATAAATAAAACACTTTAAAACGCGTATAAAAGTTTAAAAAACATATATTTAATTAAAAACTACATATTTATAAGCTTTTCACCCTGAAAAGCAGGGCACCATCAGGAAATCTACATGGTTTTGTATAGTGTGCAGCTGTGTTACAAATATATATACCATAAATCAGGTTAAAGCTACAGCTACATCGCTACTTTAATACAAAAAATTTTTAGTTCATTGGTTGGAGCCATTCTACATTGACACTGAGGTAACACTTGATTACTGCAACTTGCGTTGGATTGTTGCCTCGTAATCAAGTGTTTCCTCAGTGTCAATGAAGAATGGCTCCAACCAATGAACTAAAATTTTTTTGTATTAAAGTAGCGATGTAACTGTAGCTTTAACCTGATTTATGGTATATATATTTGTAACACAGCTGCACACTGTACAAAACCATGTAGATTTCCTGATGATGACCTGCTTTTCAGGGCGAAAAGCTTAGAAATATGTAGTTTTTAATTAAATATATGTTTTTAAAACTTTTATCCGTGTTTTAAAGTGTTTTATTTATTAATTTAAAACGTTACACGTGTCTTTTAAAAGTGTCTCCAAATGAGATATATTTTTTCTAATTAAATATTTAGTTATTTTATATTGCATCTAAAAGAGGAAAATTTATTACATTACTTTGAATTTTGAATTTTATTTTATTATATTCATTAGTTTTTATTATTATTATTATTATTATTTATTCAAATGATTGAATTTATAATAAAATTTTTCAGCAGATGCATATATACTGTATAGTTTTTGACTGTTTATTGCTATTATTATCTTTATTTATGTAAAACTGTCGTTTTAAAGGCTAAATACAGGATAAGGGAGATTGTCACTTTAAGCAGATTTCATTAAAAAAAAATCTACTGATCAATACATGATACGTTAATAAAAAAAAAATATATATACTAATAATAGTAAAAAATGAAGTTTTTATGTAATATTGGCCACTGTATTTCGTTTACTTTATAAATATGTTCTACTATAAGAAATAAAATTGAAAAAAAACACTGAAAAAAAAAATACAGTAAGAGGACGATAAAAAAAAAAAAAAAAAAAAAACATATATCATTAACGAAAATGACTTAAATTTGCAATTTATTATTTTATATAGTATACAGCATTTGTCAAACAAACCAATAGTTAATTTATAAAACTTAAGCAAAATTCTCAAAATTTCTTAAAAACTTACTCTTTTTTCATTTTTGAATTCCTAGAATTTTTATAAATTCATTTAATTTATTAAATATATATGTGTACATGTATATATATATATATATATATATATATATGTGTACATGTATATATATATATATATATATATATATATATATATATATATATACACATACACCATTTTCATTAAAAAATATTTTTTTGACTCAGAATAACTGCTCAAAGTTACTTTAGTGTTAAAATTAATTTAGTTGTACTTTCCTTAACTTTGAAACTTCTAAAAATTATAAAAAAACACTAAATGATATAAAAAAGTCAGTTTTGTATTTATAAAAACACGATTAATATTTTGGATCGGATGTAATTGAAATTAATGGGAAAAAAATGAAAGAGACAGTTTTATTAATAAGTTGTAAATAAAACGGAAATCAGAAATTTTAATGATAAAAATTACACTTTGACATTTAAATAAATCTTTTTTCTTTAAACAGTCAGTTTAAATCACTTAATGATTAAATTTCGTGCTCAAAAACTAAATGAAAATTCCAAAACTTTAGATTACTTAGAGTATTTTCTTCGTTCGTCTAGAGTTTAACTAGATATTTACTATGAGTGAACATATTTTTTATTAAAACAAAATTAAGTATTTTACGCAATGTTAAAATCTTGAGCATTTCACACGATTTATGATAAATATTTAACTAAAAGTAAGACAAATAAAAACACTAGTTTTTTAAGTAAATTTAAAAAACTAAATTTTGTAGGGAAATACACGCTATTTAGTAAATCTTTTTTTTTTTTTTTTTTTTATTATTATTTTTATGACTGGATCGTTTGCATGTGGATGTAGACATTCTCGTTGTAAAAATGAAATTTAAATATATATTTTTAATATATATATTTCTATATGCATTTATATTCATTAAGTTGTCCACTGGTGATACATTGACAAATATGTTGCCCACCCTTTTGTTATACGTCAATTTAAAACTTGCTTTATGTAAAATGTTTCTAAAAAAAAATAGTGTGCCTTATTTGTATAGAAGGATACTCACTGCTTTTGAATTTAAATACAAAGAATTTTACACAGCTATTTTTAGTATAAAATAAGCATTTTAATTTTTGGGGACGTTTGATTTTAAGGCATTGGGATGGAAGAGGGTGTCGAAAAAAGGGGGCCGTGGAATCCCTGCCAGAAAAAGGTAGCATGTGATATAGAAGTAATTTTCGATTTCTACCAATCGTTTTATTTTCATTTCATCAATCATCGATCCATTTAAATTAATCATCAAACACTTGGAAATTTTCCGCCTCCCCTTTTGTAGGTAATAGTATATTATATATAATTTATACTTTTATTACATTTTGAAAGTTATACATGTAATATATTGAATAATATATTATTATCTGACACTTAGTTTTCAAAAATAAAACGTCCACATTTATTTAAAAAAAAATAATAAATGAATAAATAAATAAATCGAAGAATGTCGCACACGTGACATGTTCTGTCACACCTATCACATAATATTTTTATTTATTTATCCATTTTTATTTTCCTTTGCTCTGTTTTAAAAACTTAATTTTTTTTAAAAAATATGGTATTATTCATTTACCTAACAAAATATCCTTTACCATAAAAAAAAAAAAAAAAAAAAAATCCATTTTAAATACTACAAGAATTGTAACAAGTATGTGAAAAGCGTTAGTGAAAAGTCTTGTCGAAAAAATATCACGCTCATCACAAAATTAATAATAATAATAATAATAAAATTAATAATAAAATTGCTCTGCTATTGCTTTAGAATATAAAATACTAAGCTAAATTATTATATTACATGTTGGAGTTTGAAAATTCTATGATCATGAAAATGTTATGCTTAACCTAAAAATATGTCACAATGTTAGAACAGTCACTAATGAATGGTCCATTTACACATGGTCGTATGTTATGCAGACTTTTCGACACGATTTCAGCCTCTTGCCACAATACACCATGTTCTAAAAAAAAATCAAAATTCATGCCATTAAAAAAAAAAAAAAAAAAAAGATTATCTCTAAAACGTTACATTTTGCATAATTATACCAATATTTTAAAAGTTTAAGAAATTAAAAATAAATACGTTTTTCTCATTTTTGTCAAATTTCCAAAAGTCTATCGCATAAATGTTATAACCTCCAGTGAAACAAATTTTAATTTATTTATAGTTACGTAAATAAAATAAATAATCTGGTGTGTCACTCACACGACTTTCTCTTACCCTGAAATTTAATACTATAAATACAGGTTGGAGATTAAGAGGTAAGATAACGAGTACTGTTATGTAAACCTATGTTAAACAACTCATATTAAGCTTCTGAAGAGTTTTATATGATAATTAGTTCTGTGTGAGGGGGGCTACCGCCCCCTCAACCCCCCCTTTCATTAATGCATCTACATTTATATAGAATTTAATTCGGTTATTAAAAAATATTTCTCTTTTTAAAAAATAATTTATTAAAATTATTATTTAAAAAAAATTATCTTTTACGATAAGGCAGACGATTTCCATATTAGAGAAGTAGTTTAACACCAAATATCCAAAAAAAGTCCATTTTATTCTCAATATTAAAAAAAAAGTACGATTTTTTTTTAAGTTTTTTTTTCGTTAAAAGTAAAAAAAAATCGATAACTTTGTTTTAAATTATCGCAGATCGATGGTTCAACCATTCGTTTTAAAGGTATTTTCGGGCTCTTTTGAAAGATACCCATCATGAAAATTTACTCCCCTCGAGGGGGGACTTCCCCCCCAGGGGGGGGGGGGGGAGGCGAGGCTCCTACATACCCAAAAATTTTTCCCAGTTAACTGTCTCTATTACAAAAAATATATATTTGTTTCATTTGGTTTAGTGCAGTCTATAGACGTTAAACTCTATTTTCCTGCAATTTCCCCCATAGACGTAATGTATTAGAATACTCTTGATTGTCCCTGTACACGAACCATTTGCTTGATCTTAACGAAAAGCTTACTGTAGCATCCCTATATGATACACATTTAGAATACCAAGTTTGAACTTTCTGCCATAATTTGTTTTTGAGATATGCTGATAACAGACAGACACACAGACACACACACACACAGACACACACACACACACAGACACACACAGACACACAGACACACAGACCATTTGCTAAAAACATGATTTTCGTATTCAGGGGACCTCAAAACGTGTAAATATAACAAAATCTCGCGTTCGAAAATTTGAGCCTAAAACAATACTTTCTCTACCTTATGGGTAAGAGAAAGTAAAAAGTATATTTCTAGCTTTCGTTTCATGGTATAAAGTCTAGAAAAATATCATGGTACGACATTCATTATATTTAAATATTTATCTTTATTTATTTTTCTTTACGTTTTCATTTTTTTTTCCATTGATATAATAATAGTACGAAATGTAGTGTAACATCATTTCCTTAAATGCCTTTAATATAGAACTGTCTTTTAAAGATTTATGCACCCAAAGTTAAACACATCACCATTACAGAGATTAAAGTGATATTCCCTCTTAAATTGATCGTCATTCCAAACGCACTTGGTTTCCATTAATATTATTGCCATTTAAAGACCTATGGGAAGGCAAATGCCCTGTGACTAATCACGTAGTGACAGACAAACATGATGTGCATAGTTTTCAGCACTGTAACATTAACAATTACTGTAGTAACGGTAAGTACAATTAAAACTCATAGTTGTTATAATTAAATTCGCTTTTACAAACGCAACCGCGTATAATACTGCTGAGTAAATTACCACTAATATTGGGATATGGAATACAAATAAGGAGTGCTCATGTTTTGATAAAAATAATTTAAAAAATTCCGCTAACTGATGCATACCATTTCAAAATACAGTAGCGCCTCGGTTATATGAGCCACGAATAACCGAGTTCTGGGTTAACCGAGGTAGTCCCGAAAAGGCCACGCCCCAGAGAAGACTTTGCTTTCAAGAAATAATTTTAAATTTTAACAGATTTTATTATATGGCAATGCATTTTACAATTTATGTATGTAGGTATTATATTACATTTTAACTGACTGCATTTAAATATATAATAGAGGTATTATTTTACTTCACTGACTACGTTTCCATTTATTTTCAGTTTTACGGTAAGCTTATCTCTCTCTATTTACAACAGAGTCCGTGTTATCAAAGTTTTCGATTATCCTTGTTCCACATTACCTCAGATAAACGAGATTCTACACTATGGATAAAAAGCAACTGAATAAATTACAAATTGCAATTTATTTCACGCTGGCATTTTCCTTTGATAAGTTTATACATTTTTTTCTATCCAGAAATCCATAAATCTCATTGTAGGCATTTTTGAACTAACAATATTATACATACATTTTAGGTTGTTCGGAAAGGAATTTCTTTTTTTCAGCAGAGGACTCAATTGTATTTTTTTTCACACTATCTTCAGAATTAAGCTGCATTATCATTATATAACGTGACAGCTGATATAGCAAGGCTTGCTTGTGAAAAAGTTCGATTTATTCTGCCCTATCAAATAAAGAAAATCTGAAGCGACAGTTTCGGCATATTTTGTTTTTGCTATCAAAAAGGCAAAAATACTGTTCAGACAAGGAAAAAAAGTATACGATGTGTATACGGAAAATTTATTTAAAGAACGCCAGTGTCAAAACTGGTTTACGAAATTTTGTTCCGGCAATTTTGTCGTTAAAGATGCATTACGTTTTGGAAAACCGGTTTATTCTAATGAAAGCAAAATAAAGTATTGTTTTATGAAAACTGCCAAATACAAACTCGTGAGATCTCTAAGAAACCGATCAAAGTGGAGAATATATAATTCAATAAAATATTTATACAATATAAGAAAAATCGCCTTTCATTTTCAAAGGAAAAAACAAAATTATTTTCTGAACAACCCAATACATATTTTTAAATTTTGAGTGCATTTTGCCTCGAGTCCCTTTTCCGAAGTCGGTAACAATCCAATTGTTCATTGTTTACATTTGTAGGATTTACATCAACCAAGAAGCATTACAATTTCCTTTTTTATGTGTGATTTTTCAAGTTTTTATTTAGACGGTTTCTAAGGGGTTACGTGGTAAAGGAAAAAAAAAACCTATCTGTACTTTTTTTTTAAAGGAATATAGATCTATATAATAATAAAAGAAAAGGTTTGTCTGTCTGTCTGTCCGTCTGTTCTTTTATACATTCAGCCCCTACTGAACGCAGAATTACAAGAATTGACATACTGATGCTCTGGAGCCTTTCCGAGATCCTCCTGAAAACAGAATTTAAAAATTTTAATTAGTTGTGGAGATATTAATTAAAATGTCCACTCATATCTAATCTAAAAGCGATCTCAATGACTGAGAATTTACCGCCATTATAAAAAAGGAAATGATACGCGCGCGCAGAGAGCTTATATATGAATTCGTGAGCACTGCTCGCACACGGGTCTACGCTGACGAAGGCAGAGGGGACCCGGTGTGAGTTTTTACCCGATCAGAAAGGATTTTTTACTTTCTTCTATATGTAATATAGAGAAAGTATTGGATTCGAGAAAATTTTCGACCTCCGTTTTTTGACGGATCTACACGTTTTGGGATGTCCTGAACACGAATTGATAGTTTTTTAAAAATGTCTGTCTGTCTGTCTGTCTGTGGTTTAGTGTTTTCACCGTATCTCACGAACCAATGAATGAAATTCAACCAAACTTGGTATATAGTTGGACCTTGACGGGGCATTGTGCTGATTATATTTGGGGATCAACAGCCCATCAGGTGGCGCTGTGATCGCATTTTATGTAAATTTTTAACATGGCAGTATAGGACAAATTTTCGTATTTTTCACCGTATCTCACGAACTAATGAATGGAATTCAGCCAAACTTGGTATATAGTTGGAACCTGACGGGGCATGGTTCTGATTAGATTTGGGGATCAATCGTCCAGCAGGTGTCGCTGTGATCGCAAAATTCCGTATGTTTTACCGTATCTCACGAACCGAGGAATGAAATTGAACCAAACTTGGTGTATAGTTGGACCCTGACATGGAAAGGGTCTGATTAGATTTTGGGATCAATCGCCCAGCAGATGGCGCTGTGATCGCATTTTATGTAAACTTTTAACATGGCAGCATAGGACAAAATTTCGTATAAATGTACATAATGAGCGTTATTTTAAACTTGTGATTGTAAAATTAATATGAATTATTGATAATAGTAGTAGTTAACTACGAAAAAAAATTTGTGCATGTGGGGGCACCGGTTCCCCCCCTGGGGGGAAGTACCCCCGCGGGAGGGTTAATTTTCAAGATGGGTATCTTTCGAAAGATCTCGTCAATACCTTTAAAACGAATGGTTGAACTATAAATCTGTGGTAATTTAAAACAAAGTTATCGATTTTTTTTACTTTTAACAAAACAAAACAAAAAAAAAAAAAAAACTTGGAAAAAAATCGTATTTTTTTTTTTTTTTTTAATATTGTTACTGGTTGAATATGTATTACTTTTAACCAAAAAAAAAAAAAAAAAAACTTAGAAAAAAAATAGTTTTTTTTTTTTTTTTTTTTTTAAGATTGTTACTGATTGAATATGTATATAGGAAAATATAGAAGAAAGTCTTGTGGTGGCCACAACATACTAGTTTTACATGGGAATTATTGCTAGCTCTCGAATAATTTTGCTGCCGGCTGCAGTTGCAAACTCTTTCTGATCATTTTTAAATACCGATAGCCTTTTAAAATCTAGTTTATTTGTTTGAAGTTTGAATGATATTGCACAGAATTTGGTAAGCGTTAATATAGGAACCCTATATTGAATTAAAGTGGGTATCAGAGTTGCTTTAGTAAAAATCTTACCAAGAAACGTTCGAACTGTTTCAGTGATGAAATTTAAAATTTCGCCAATGGAGCCCTGTTCCGTTTTCACAAATTTCGATGGTAGGATACAATTTTTTTGGTAAATAATATTAATCAAAGCACTACTTGTAATGAATTTTGGTTGTCCTTCATAATAGCAGTTTATGATTCCTTGTTGATTAAATAAAGCTTTTAAGAACCATTATTATTAAAAATTCTATGTTACTGAGTAAATTAAATTTATAATTTTAATGTAAAGGATAATATTTCTAACGTTTGGAGCTCATCAATGGCCGAGATGTTTAGCTCTAAAGCTGGAAGGAAGTAAGCCCCGGGCTTGATACGAGGTTGCGCTCGCTGATCTAGCCGTTCGGAGTTTTCCGGGATTTCTCGGAAACTCGTGTGGTTACTTTTCCGTTTGCGAGGCGCAAACAAAAAGTCGCCAATGTTATTATCGCGATATTTTTCTTCGGAGTAACTACTAAACCTTTATGCAAATAAATTGTACTAAAACCTTTCAGCAAATAAATTGTAAAATTTTTAGTAAATAATTGGTGGATTTATATATATATATATTAAGATGATAAAGCATCTTTATTTATTTATTGAAATTTAATTTAAATTACCTAAAAATAAGTTCTTAAAGTGAGAAACATGGTATTTTTATAATATGTCATCCACATTACATTACTCATGACTTTCTAAATTTCAATATAACTTCTTACGGTACAACTATAGTATTTCCCCACAGCTGAATTTGGCGATTTTTCTTTGGCGCCGATTTAAACGATAACGATGTCGTTCTGAACTGTTTGCGCTATAATATGGCAGCCTGCATGCTATTTATTTTGGATTTAGGAACAACTTTAGTATTTCCCCTCAGTTAAATTTGGCGATTTTTCGTTGGCGATTATGGCTAAATCATAAATCAAAAAATCATAAATCATATAGCATAAATGATAAAATCGTAAGCTAAATTATAAATCATAAATAATAAAATCATAAATCCAAAATAAATAGCATGCAGGCTGCCATATTTTATCGCAAACAATCCAGAACGACATCGTTATCGTTCAAATCGGCGCCAAAGAAAAATCGTCAAATTCAGCTGGGGGGAAATACTATAGTTGTACCTGGATGGATGATTTTATGATTTATGATTTATAACTTAGCTTATGATTTTATCATTTGTGCTATATGATTTATGATTTTTAGATTTATGATTTAGCCACAATCGCCAAAAATAAATCGCCAAATTCAGCTGTGGGGAAATACTATAGTTGTTCCCTTCTTACAGATTGGTTAAGTATTACTTTATTTATTTTTAGTAAGTTGTTTATACTTCTTTATAATTGTCGTTATTAAGGTTTCTCTGTAATTTTCTATTTTATTTTACTTTCATAACCCTTTTTTCAGGTGACATTAAGTTCGCCCCGCAAACGGAAAAGTACCCTCCTGTGATTATGGGCTAGGACCCTTTATAAAGGTCCCCATGGAGGACATCCTCCTACACCCATGTCCTTAGTGTAGGAAATTGGCCTTATCCCAAGCTCTAACATCATCGTCAACGTTCGTGTTTCGTGTTTGCGAAAACCCAGAAAAACATGGCTCCCATAATTCATAGGAGCACAGCTGTAGTATGGGTCCCCTTGGCGATCTTAAATACTTTTTGTCATTTTGATGATGAACTGAAATTTCTATTTTATTTACGTAAATAAAGAACTTGGCAAGAACCGTCCGAGCTGTATCTTTTTTTTTTTTTTTTCTTATTTTTAATATAGTTTTTTGTTAATGAAAATATTTTACAGGTCTAGTGAAGAATGAGCGACGCCTTGGCGAAATTTCAAATTTCAACAATGCCAACAATACGTCGTGTTGATTTCCTAGTACGCGATTTGGCGAGAAAAGGACCACCACATGTATTCGCGCCTATCGCCTATTTGGTGACCGTCACTTATTCTTGACTGGAGTATTTACCTATTTTACTTTTAATTTTTTACTGCATTAAAAATGATTTTTTATAAAATCTTTTTGTAAAAAAAAAAACTACAACCGACTCCAAAAAGTAACTATTATTCACAAAACTAAAAGAAAGAGTAAATTGACATGAATTGAAAATGTAAATTGCACCTGAAAATCTCATAGATATAGTAATAATATATAGATTGAATCATTGGGGCGAAAATAGTGATTCCTTTTCACTTGGAAAAAGACGGCTATTTTACTGAACCGCCAGAAAAATTGCCAAATCTAGTTGTGGACTAACCTGCAACTTATAGCTTTTCGAAAACAGCATTCCGCCGTGGTGGATAAAATAATAATAATAATAATAATAATAATAAATAAACAATAATAATAAAATGACAAATTAAACAATATTAATAATAATAAAATGACATTTGGACCTGTATTCCAATTGTCCCACATATACTTTCGAGCACCAATCTCCCTCTTGGAGCTCATTTTATATCTGCCGTCCTTGGCGGAAAAATAATCGCCAAATTATCTGCCAAACATATTTTTCGTATTACGGTTTTGTTCGTTTTATTCAAAAACCGGCAAGAACGTTAGGTATCAAAGTTGTACAGAAAAGGGATAACGGTCCAAATTTTATATAATTTTGACAATTAAAAAGATATAACATTAATGAGTACTCCAGAAGATTTAATAACATCAATTTTAGTACACAATATTATCACCAAACTTCATTTTTTTTTCTAATTTTGATTGAAGAAAGTAAATGTCACATTTCTTGCGTATTCCGTAGCTGCCATTGCCAAATTTCTCGGAAGACACAATTTCACAACAGTTTCCAAATGCTTTTCAACTATCTTTTTGTTTTTATCTTTCTTTTGCAGCATTCGTATTTCTTTGTCAAATTTTTCCAACATGTGAAACATATGTAGTCATCTAGATAGTTTAAAGTATGCTTTGACAAATTCATGTTTGACTGTTGTAACTTTTTTTTACGTAAAATAGATGTTTTTAAACTTCCGATATTAAAAGATCTTTGATCACTTCTCTTCTTTTTCCTTATATAGTTCCTGTTGTTTCGAGAATTATTATTTGGCAGTATTTCTTTTCCGCATGCACTATCTTTTACATAAGAGGTTTCTTCAGTTATTTCCATATTTTGGTATTTTGACTAAGTATGAAAAATTTTATTGAAATAACTCTTTTTTGTCAGAAAAAAGCAATTATACAGAAAAAGCCGAAATAATTTCTGGAAATTCTTCTTAATACATATGATTCTCAATTAAATTGTTCACTATTTTTAAAAGAATATTCGGTTTGGTTTAAATAAAAAAAAAAAAAAAAGGTAAGAAGTCGCGAGAAATATTTTTTTTTTTTTTTTCGTATCATATTTGCGCATTAAAGTCATGATAAAACGTAATGCAGATTAATAGAATATAATAATTTTGTTGCACTTATTTTTTACCGGACAATATTCCTGTGACGCCTGTGACGTCACAGTAGATAAAATCTCCGAGCATGTGGCCGATGTTTTGTAAACAAATTAGATTCATGATGCCGTTTTATTGTTACGCATAACATTTTCCAGCATAAATATTTCTCCAGTGAAACTTAATAATCAGATATCTGTTCAAACAAGAACAAAAGAGAAATGTAAACAACTGAATCAAATAGTAAAGTTAAGAATATTCCATATCGTAAAATTGCAGAACATTTTATACACACACACACACATATCTTTATATATATAGTTTGCAAGTGTAATGACGATTCCGGTTCGTACTCATCTATATAGCAAGTTGCGACCTAATTTTCATACATTAGTTAGTTTTAAAAAATCTAATTGTCCGATCGATAAGCTGCTTAGTCCGACGGATTCAGAAAAAATGCTCCTTTCATTTGGTAGCTTATTTGAAACGAAGTTTTGATTACATTTTTTAAAATTAATTAAAATATGAAAATAATAACCTCGCAATAACTTCAAATTTGGACATTTAAATTTATAATTGTTCCCAAAAAAATTTACCAGTCATTTATTCATTTATTTATTTACTAGCAGGCTACGCCCGCTTCGCTGGTCACTATATTTAAATGAATTTTCAAAAGAATTGGATTAGTATTTATTTTTTACATCACATTACAAATAATAATAAAAAAAAATAATAATAATAATAATAAATAAAATAAACACTGAAATCGCTTTAGATCTCGCTTTTTTGGGTACTCGTTGCCTAAGGGAGATCTTTTTTCTACCCGTACTGCATCGGATCCAGTTTCCAACTGTCTATAGAAAGGTCTTTCCCGGGCACTTCAATCTGGGTATTTATCGACGACTTGTGGATCTTCTGTTATTTAAGAACTACGATTTTAAAGATGACTGTTTCTCAGCATTATTATATATTTTAGTTTTTGAACCATGTGTTTTATAGCCCCCGTTATTTACACTATATTACGATTTGATTCCGACCAGTGCAATAATATAAAATATGAAAGTAGATTTTCTTTTAAAAGGAATTAAATACATGAAAAACTAATTTTAACCAGTTTATCCTTTTTACTATGAACTACCATTTTTGTCACCCAATAAATATTACAGATAATAATAATTAAAAAAAAAAAAAAAAAAAAAAAAAAAAAAAGATTTTTCTTTTAAAGGAATTAATAAAAAAAAAAAAAAAAAAAAAAAAAAAAAAAATGAAAAATAAAAAGTTGCTATCCGCGTTTGTAATGACCGATAGATGGCGCTTTCTCAGCTGCATTTGTTAGTAAATATAATAGCCACGTGTATTAATTTTTGTTCTATATGTGTTACTACTTAATATTCGTGCTATAATTTCTCCGCCATTACATCATGGAAAATTGATTGCTTTTGGAAAAAATATTTCAGTTTATTCAAAGTTCGATCGGAAGTAGATATTTAACTGAAGCTGAACAAATATTAGTTCCAGATCATCTGATTAATTCTTTACTTTCATTAGCCGAAGCAACTGAAATTTTAAATTTGTCATTTGGAAATAAATGAAAGCTTAATTCTGGATTTCTTGATCCTTTGGAGTTACAATATGGCACACAACAGTGAGTATTATCTTTTTTACCGGATTTATTCATTTTTATTTAATAAATATATGTGAAACTAAACATGGGCAAGCAATGTCGTCTATTCGAAAGCCGAAAGCTATCATGTCAATTGTAATTTCACCTTAGCCCACCAGTAGGCGAGCATTTCATTACAATCGCGTATAATAAAATTTATACATAAACGTAACAATTTATTTTTATTGCATTACCATTTGATTTTCAATAAATATAATAATAATTTGAAAAAAAAAAAGAAGAAAAAAAGAAAAGATGTATTAAATGAATGTATTAAATAAAAAATGAATTGCATAATAGCCGTTGCTAAGATACGCAGACGATAACAATCGAAGAATAAATTCATGAAAAATAAAACATTGAAGCCAATATTTAAAATCGAAAAAACATTAATTAAAAAAATTCAAATTCGAAATTCGAAAAAATCTCAATGAGGTGCACACCTGCAGGGTCCCAGGTACCTATATGCCAAATTTGGAAGCTCTGCGATCAGTAGTGTGAGCACCAGAGCGCAGACACACACACAGACACACAGACACACACACAGACAGACACACAGACACTTCTCTTTATTTATATAGATTATTATTATTATTATTATTATTATTATTTAGCATAAAATGAAATATGCTTTCACTCGAAAAATAAAAAAATATAAAATAATAGCAAACTTTCGCAATTTATTCCTTTTCTAATTTACCTTCAAAATTGGAAACTCATAAACCTTAAACCAAATTTCCCACAGAATTTTAATTCCTCAGAAGACAAATTATTATTAGAAACAAATTAATATTGTGAGATGAAATGCTAATGATAATCAAACCAACATCATTCACGAAAGACTTAAAAATAAAATTCATGTTTAACGACCTAATTGTCATACTTCGTGAGGCAGGACAGTATAAGACCATCATGGCGATTTTTAAATTTTTGTCGTCATGTTGGCGAAACATTTTTATTAATTAATTTATTTATTTTTGCATAATTTTGTGTTAAAAAAACTTTGTACCTATTTTGATTATACTTTTTACTTTCTTCTATATGTAATATAGAGAAAGTATTGGATTCGCGAAAATTTTCTACCTCCGTTTTTTGACGGATCTACACGTTTTGGGATGTCCTGAACAGGAATTGATAGTTTTTAAAAAATGTCTTTCTGCCTGTCTGTCTGTGGTTTCGTTTTTTCACCGTATCTCACGAACCAATGAATGAAATTCAACCAAACTTAGTATATAGTTGGACCCTGGCGTAGCATTGTGCTGATTAGATTTGAGGATCAATAGCCCAGCAGGTGGCGCTGTGATCGCATTTTATGTAAATTTTTAACATGGCAGTATAGGACAAATTTTCGTATTTTTCACCGTATCTCACGAACCAATGAATGAAATTCAACCAAACTTGGTATATATTTGGAACCTGACGGGGCATGGTGCTGATTAGATTTGTTGATCAATTGTCTACCAGGTGGTGCTGTGATCGCAAAATTTCGTATTTTTCACCGTATCTCACGAACCGATGAATGAAATTGAACCAAACTTGGTGTATAGTTGGACCCTGACATGGAAAGGGTCTGATTAGATTTTGGGAACAATCGCCCAGCAGATGGCGCTGTGATCGCATTTTATGTAAACTTTTAACATGGCAGTATAGGACAAAATTTCGTATAAATGTACATAATGAGCGTTATTTTAAACTTGTGATTGTAAAATTAATATGAATTATTGATAATAGTAGTAGTTAACTACGAAAAAAAATTTGAGCATGTGGGGACACCAGTCCCCCCCCTTGGGGGGAGTAAATTTTCAAGATGGGTATTTTTAGAAAGATCTCGTCAATACCTTTGAAACGAATGGTTGAACTATAAATCTGTGATAATTTACAAAGTTATCGATTTTTTTTTTTTTACTTAAAAAAAAAAAAAAAAAAAAAAAACTTAGAAAAAAAATCGTTTTTTTTTTTTTTTTTTTTTTTTTTTAAATATTGTTACTGGTTGAATATGTATTACTTTTAACAAAAAAAAAAAAAAAAAAAAAAAAAAAAAAAAACTTAGAAAAAAATCGTTTTCTTTTTTTTTTTTTTTTTTTTTTTTTGTTACTGATTGAATATGTGTATAGGAAAATATAGAAGAAAGTCTTGTGGTGGCCACAACATACTACTTTTTTTTAAATTCCTTTTCTTAAGAATAGAAGTTTATGAGTAATGACATGGGATTTTGAGAATTCATAAGGGTGATGAAGGAATACGCGCGCGCAGCGCTCACATATATGCATTCGTGCGTGTGCATCGCGCACGGGTCTACGCTGCCGAAGGCAGTGGGGACTCGGTGCGACATTTTTCCGGATCAGAGTTTTTTTTTCTTTTTTTGTTTCACATGATAAAAATTAATGCAATTTTGAGAATTCATTAATTATAATGATTCATTTAAAAATAGTTACCAGCGAAGCGGGCGTAGCCTGCTAGTAGTAAATAAAATTTTTTATTCAAAATTTTGTGCATATAAAAGAACAACATTGGCATCATTTACAATATTTTAAATGAAAGTTTCTCTATAAATTTTGGAAAATGTAACACGTGGGCTTCCGAAGATACATCAGAAAAACGGCAAATGCGATACCTCAAAAACAAATGCACTGATGTTATTGAAATTTTCGAAATCTTTTATAAGTAGAATTGGCTAGTACTTGAACGAATAATTATTCTGTTCTTTTTTTGTATTACTATTATTAATATTACAACTAATTTTACAAGGTTATACTAAAGTAAAAATGTACTTAAAGTAGTACTGAAATTTCATACAACTCTTTCAAAAATTCAAATTTCATTTTTTTTTTTTTTTTTTTAAATTCTTTGGTGAAGATCTAGTGAATTTTATCTTGAAGAAGTTGCAAAAATTCAATAAGATCAGTGGTTTTAAGAAATCGTGCCCAGCGTTTTTTCATAGATTTTGAAAACCAGAACCCACTGGCTGAATTTTGCAGATTAATATATATGTATATATATATAATATTGTTTAAATATTTCTTTTTTTATATGCTTAAAATTTTGAGTAAAATATTGTAGTTATCATAGTAAAGAAAAATCAATTGTTGTTTAATACGATAACTTAATTATTTTAATTATCGTATTAAGCCCCTAAAATAGTACTGATTTTTCAGACAACTAACTCTGTCAAAAATATTTCAGTTATCGTATTAAAAAAAATGAAAGAAAGAAGCAGAAAGAAAATATGCTTAAAAAAAAAAAAAAAAAAAAAGGACTTGTGTAATACCCACAAAGGAAAATACATTTTCTAAAAACTGTTGATTGTTTATTTAAGAAAAAAGAACAGAAATGAAAAAAATATATAATAAAAGTCACTTTTATAAATTATTTAAAAATTACAATAAATAAAACAATAAATCTATTTAAGTTTTAATTTTTTTTTTTTAATTTATCTTCAAAGATTTTCTTCAAAAATGCTATATAAATACACTGTTAGGTGTCGTTTAGTACGGATTCGTTGGTTTGTTCAAGAAAATTGACAGACATCTTTCAAAAGCAGGCCAAATTGAGTCATCACAAGTGCGCTTTAAAAAAAAAATGCCTATATAGAATATTTTCAAACTCGCCTTATTAAGTGCCCTTTTGATATCATTTTGTAGGTAATTGTTTTCCAGTAAACAATTGAGTTTGCCAAGTTTTGATGAAAGTCGGTATCTTATAAACGTCAATAACGATTTTCTTAAAAATTGTTACACAAACCTTTAAATATATTTTCACGAGTTTCACGTGTTTATTACAAGGAAATTAAAAATCATCCTGATTAGGTATGTCAGTTTCGATCTCAGAAATAATTGTTTCAAGAAAACAGATTTATCGATTTCTTTCCCTAAAAGTCGCTATGTAAATTATTTTTTATATGTTTGTACAAGTGTATCACTATTCTGTTAAACAGGGATATTGTTATGTCAATTTATTGCTTCTGACCACATTATCTCCAAAATGTGCATATAATTCGTACAATGATTAGTTATTGAAATCGTGTAATTGTTACATACCAATTTTCTTTTTCGGAATTTTTTTCTGAACGATTATTATTACGAAATATCCTTTCATAGAAAAGAAAAATAAATATATATATTTTTTAATTCTGAGAATTATTTAACTGGTATATTGGATTATCATTTATATTATAATATTAATGAAATTCTTTAATTGAAACACTATAATATACGAGGTTTTAAATATTTCAATGCTTATATTCACATTTTGTGCTTGAATTTACAAATTTTTATTTTATAGATGTAATAAACTAATTTATGATAATAATTATCCATTAATTTTCTAAGCAATATCTCTTTTAAAACCTTAATATAAAGAATCTGTTTTTCAGTTTTTTGTTCTTTTTTAATCTACAATAATGATCGTTTAGCGTGATTATCAAACTACTTAAGTAGTTTAATAATAGGTTGCAGCAATCGTTAACATCAATCGATTATTGTTTTTTAACTTCTGTAATTAATTAAAAAGATTTAATTAACATGATATATTTTCGTCTTCTACAATATAAAATATGCTTATAAATAGTATTTTTCTAACATTTCTATTTGTAAAATTCGTATTATTTAAACTTTCATGCGTTTGTTAAACTATTACAAAAAATGTTGTCTTTTTAATTATTATTTTGAATTTTAAGATAAAATAAAAAAGAAAGTATCCAGTTACACTTAACTTGAGAAATGTTTGAAGATAATTAAACGTGCTTATTCGTTTTATAAGATAACATGAAAAGTTAGCATTGTATTCGAAAGATTAAAATTTACTTATAAAGAAATCGATTTTAATTTCGTTAATAAATAATATTCAAGTATAAACAATAATACTTAATTTTAGATTTGTGTACAGTA
Source organism: Salticus scenicus (assembly GCA_963930645.1). Taxonomy (NCBI): domain Eukaryota; kingdom Metazoa; phylum Arthropoda; class Arachnida; order Araneae; family Salticidae; genus Salticus; species Salticus scenicus. The sequence continues at coordinate 196,343,408 of OZ005653.1, forward strand.
GGTTAAAAATAGAATATTGAAATATATATATATATGTGTGTGTGTGTGTGTGAATAATAAGTACGTTGTTTTATATTTGCTCAAAATCTATTTAATTAGTATGCAGTTTTTTCTTCTATATTTTATGCATAAAACCTACTTATAAGGTGTACTAATACCTACTTATAAGGTATACTTTAAAATGTACTTGATAGTACAATTTAGTGCAAAGCTGCAAATACATAGATAGTACAAAAGATAGTACAAAGCTGCGTGTGTAAAAAGAGTAGGCGTTTAAACTAACAAGATTTTTACTCAAATTTTAAACTTTTTTTTTTTTTTTTTTTTTTTTTTTAATCATAAATTTGTATTAGTAATTTCTAACTTTTATTTTGGACGTTTTCGAAGAAAAAAGAAAATAAATGCTGGAACAGAAATTAAGCATATTGGGAACTGCAAGATATTCCTGTCAGGTGTGTGACGGACATTGCTTCAGCTACGAGACTTTTCTCTTAAGCATGGTTTTTGATTTGGGTACAATAGACCTCTGGTCGATGTGCCCAGCTCCCAGTGAGCTGCTGAGGACTATCCTCCTCTTAAGTCATAAGTCATAATTAAGCATACTTAAATAACTAATGAGGTATAATATTTTATTTATAAAAGAGTAAAGTTTAATGATTATTCACCTCTTTTCAATGGTTAGACTGCGGCTAAATAAACACAAATTATAAAGAAAAACCTAATCCGATTTCTTTTTTAATTTGACATCATCAACTTAATAACATTTAAAGAATAATTGGAATCTCCAATAATGACTGAGAATATTATAGTATGTTTACAAATGCACATACGAGTTTCATTAAGCCAGCAGTATACTTTTTCGAATCATGAATAAAAAATGCAGTGTTCGCTTTCAACTGAACTAAGAAAAATAATAAAAATCATAACTTGTACATTGTAGATTTGCAGATCAGGAGCCTCAACGTCTTATTTGTATCAAAAAAAAAAAAAAAAAAAAAAAAAAAGTAGGAGGCTTGTTGCATTTACTTTGTATTATTATCCAAACTTTATTTTTCCATTGGAATTTCGATTTCTTCTTTTTTGGGTTGTCAACTGTTCTTAAAATTCTGGTCATACTATTAAACACATTGTAATCAATCTGTGAATTTCATTGTTGCTTCGTAGTTTCACTGTTATTAATCTGCTTTGAGATTTTGCATTTTTGAATCCATATGACTCCTATTCTGGTCTTGGCAGGCTGGGAGTGTTGCCGGCGTGAAACTAGTTTAACCCCACAGGCAAGTCACAAGTCTTCCCGCCTGCCCCCTTTCTTCCTATCTTGGGTTTCTTGGATTGTTTTTTCATAAATTTTGATATAGTTTATGGTATGAAGTTAAGATTTGTTGTGTTGGTTTATTGAGTCGTTTGTTTTGCAGGCTGTTGATTGATAAATCTGGTTTCTTTGAATTCGTGTGTTTCATCCACCGATATTTTTTTTTTTTTTTCATTTTTCTGAGCTTCTCAAAGACATTGGTGTTTCAGTTGTCTTGTATCTGTTGCTTGGCTTCTAGTATGCTTAATAGATCATCATTATCTATATATATATTGTTATTATTTTGTGTGGTCCTGTGAATCAATTCTAGAATTACCATTTTCAACATAAACCATACTTTTAAACATATTAATAACATATTTTTATTTCCTCGAGTTTAATGGAGTGTCACCATGTTAAAATGCATTTATAAAAGAAATACCCTCTATAGCCATAATGGTGCGAAATTATTTTGCACGTGACTGTAGAAGAACCACAGTAATTATATTCATTAATAAAAAACATACAACTAATTCATTGTAATTCATTAATATTTGAACCATATTTGACATGATTTTGATTATTAGAGAATGTCATTGAAATCATTTTGTGAGGTCCTCTAAATAAATTATTTAGTCTGTACATGTCCCGTTTTTAGAGAAAACATGCTTTTAAGAATTTTAATAATGTATTTTAATTCTATAATGTTCAACGCGGCATAAATGCGTTAGAATGCGCTTAAATAAAAATATGTCCATAAGCTCTAATGCCACGATATTTTTTGTGTGTCCCTGTAAACGAGCTATAAACATTATATGCACCATTAGAAAATGTACAATTTATTATATGTATCTTATAAAAAAATTCTTCGAAATTTCACATAATTTGGTTGAATAAGTGACTTTTTGAAACATTTTTGTAAACCCAGTACACAATCCATAAACAATATAGACACTAGAAAGTCCTACAGTTATCTGTGTGTGACGCATGAACATGTGTACTCATTTTGAAGTAAGTCAGGGGATTTTTTTCAGGTGCTATTTCAGTATTTACAAATTCTGCCCATAGCCTGTAATGATGAGAAAAAAAATTAGTGTATCGCTGTACACGAACTACAAGCAGTATATACAAGTAAAACTATACAACTACTTTTGTTTGACTCATGGGCATGCGTAGAAAATTGCAAGACAGGCCTTTTTACGACCGCTATCGCGTGACATGCATATATACAAATAAACAGAAAAAGTCATTTTCCTTCTCCACTCTCCACATTATCACTGCCGTTTCGGCAATAATAAAGGTATAGGCAACGCAATAAAAAAATGGTTATGTCTATGTCCCGCAGATATTCGGTGGCCGTATTTTGCCTTTCTGAATCAACAAACGTTTAAGAGTAAATCAAAACTGAAAATAATTAATTTAAAAATAATTAAATATTTTTGAATTTTATATATATATATATATATATATATATATATATACATTTATTTATTTGTGAAAAATATATAAATTTAATAATTGTGTCATACATATTAAAAAATATTGTGCTTAGAAAAGAAGAAAAAAAAAGTATTTTTAATTTACTAGTAAAATTAAGAATTATTGAAAAAAGTATTTAAATAGTTCTGATTTCTTATTTTTAAACCAAATTTTTATGATGTACAGATCTCTGGTGCAACTTCTCTAAATATTTTTGTTAAGAAAATGTTTGTGTTGAGATAAAGACGAAGACTTGAAACATATTACACATTTTATAATGGTTTGAAATAGACGAATTGAGGCAACTCGCTCAGTTCTAAGACAAATGTAATTTAACTATCCATGTTCGATAACACCGCCTTTAACAATTGTGTGAAAAAGTAGATCTTTTCTACTTCAGATTAACAATTTTTATCGAGTTAGCACGGTTTTCGCTCATTTTTCTCTACTATCCCAAATGATTTCATTTTATTTTTAGAGTTTCATCTAAATGATATATGTTATTCAAGTTTACTGTTGTATACATGCTTTATAAAATGGTACAAATAACACAAATGGTTTGTGTACAGGAACATCCAAAATAATGCCAATGCGTAGCATTTTATAAGAGCGATTTTTAAAAATCACATTTAAATAACTTTGTACTAGACAAATCATAAACAAAGATATTTATTTTTCAGATGATTATTAAAAAAGCGATAGAATATGGTATGGCTAGCATTAAAATTTACAGAGGCTAGACTGAAATATCCTGATACATTAAGGGCTACATTTGGAAATGGAGTTTTTAGCGCATTCCAACAATGTTTGAGATTGATTGTGAATTCAAATAAACTCTCTACTTTTGTGTGCTCATAGCTTTGGCACGTAGGTAAAATACGTTTAAATTTAAACGATACAAGGAGCATCTACAGTTGAATAATAATAATAATCTAGCATACTACATAAATTTTAGTTTTTTTCTTAATGTTATCAGGATATCAAATTAATTTATCCTATCATTAAAAAATGATATTTAATTTATTTTTATTAGTTCTTACATTTTACCTTTCTAAATTATGCATTAAATATATTACCATCCCGTATTCTTAAACATTCTAACATTTAATTTTTTAGAAGCTAATCAAATATGAACGAAAAAACATGGAATTATTCACAAGTAAAGCTCATACCTCAAAAATATTCTCGCCCGATTTATTTGAAGGGATATTATTATTTGACAAGTATGGCCATTATGAAACCATTTCTTTAGGCATTTGTAGAACTATTAAATGATATTACAATATGATAAATTGTTTTGCAGAAACAATTGCTAAGGTAAAAAATATATTTGAAAAGGAATTATCATTTATCATCTGAGAAAAAAATGCACTTTGCATATCAAATTCTCCAGCGTGAGTAATTTTCTGAATCGTTTTCAAAAGTAAAACTGAATTTTGCTCTTTGTTTTAATTAACAGAAATGCAATATTTTTGATACAGTTAAAAAATATGTTTTATATCATATTTTTTATTAAAAAGATATTTTATATAAAAACATTTTTTTCTGTTTTGCAATTGTCTTAATAACATACCAGAGATAAGTGAGATATAGTAGTTAAAATTAAAATTAAAGTTGTAAAATAAATCGCTTCAGAATGCGCAGATTTTAAAATATCAAATAATTGTTTTAGACATTCACAAAATCGTATAAATAAATAAATAAATAAATAACATATTGTCGTTGATACTTTGTATTTCACATATCTTCTGTATGTACTAAAATACAGAAACAAAACCTCGATTATTATGAGTATAATTTTCCTCCGCGTTTATCTGTGTATAAGATTGATTATTTATAATTTATCTTTTTTTTCTCTTACACGTACACTCATTGCCATAAAAATTTGCGCAACAAGAAGTAATTATTCAATCGTAGCGAAACTTGGCATGAAGGTACGTGCCAGGTAGATATGCAAATGATTAGAAATGCAGCGTAATTGTGTATTGCAACAAGCGTTGAACTTCGTTCTTCTTGGAGTAGAAAGCAGGTAAGCAGAGCTTATTTGGTGAGCATAATCTGTTGCAGAGGAATGTTTTATAAATAGAGATGCCGTTACGCCGCCATCAAAGACAATACGAACAGCTGTCAGAGTCCGAGAGGGGAAAAATCATCGGTATGATGGATTCCGGGTGATCAGCTCCGCTTATAACCAACTACCTAGGCCGTTCTGATTTTACTGTTAGGAGGTGTTGAGACCTGTAAACAAGATAGAGGTAACTTACAGGGCGAACAGGCTCAGAATGCGCTCTTCAGGCTAATAATTAAATAAACTGTTACATCATACGAAACATACGCATAGCCCCAACTGTCTCGTTGTCCGCCTTCCGGACATGTGCAATACCTACATGACCTCTCCTTATGTCTGTATGTACCATCGCAAGACGCTTGACAGAAGGACATTTGCTATCTCGTCGACCATTACGTGGGCTGCCAATAACATTGCCCGTATCCTCTGCTTGGAGTGGTGTCGCGCTTGACAAGGTTGGACTGAGACCAAATGGAACTTCAGCGACGAATCCAGATTAAATTTGGGCAGTGATGAAAATCATGTACGTATGTGGAGGTACCTTGGTGAACGCCCCAATCGTGCTTTTTCTTTACAGCTGCACACCACACCCAGAGCTGGTGCGTTGGTATGGAAGACATTGCATACGACACACGGTCATTTCTGATATTGATCCATTGCACCATGACAGCCCAGTGATACGTTCGTGACATCCTTCAACCATAGGTGTTTCCACTCATGGCAGGGCTCTCAGGAAATATTTTTTAGCAGGACAATACTCAGCTACAAACAGCAAGTAATGTCACAGGTCTGCCTCCGCCACAATACCACACTTCCCTGCCCTGTTCGATCCCCAGATTTGTCACGAATCGTTCATATCTGTGATCACTTAGGACGACAAGTTTGGCAGCCTATGAATTTGGACGAATTACAGTCGCGTTTACAACAAATACGGAGTGAGATGCAGCAGGACATCATACGGGACTTATATGCCTCAATGCCCACTCGTATTACATCGTGTATTCACACTAGTGGTGGCCCAATTGGGAATTAAAACCTCCATTTCGTAAATTTTCTGCAATAAATGATCACTTCGCTTTTATTTTGTAATCATTTACTTATATCAACGTTGCATTTACGTATGTAAAATTTAGTTTCATTCTGACAACTCCTTCTTGGTGCACAGATTTTTATGTCAATGAATGTATTAGACACCAAATAAATCATTCTCAGTCTAATGTTCGAAATTTAGATTTTTCTATGTTATTACGTTTTGAAATAACCTCAATCTTCAATAAAGCACCTCAATTAACGTTTTAAGAACTTCGTCTCCATATATGTATATCTCAGTGTACACGAATATATTATCAGCATGACTTTAGAACAAATATCACCAGGAAATATAATATCGGAATTCTATATGAAAACTTAAAAGAAATTGAACACTTCTTTACCAGTCTGTGACCATTTAAATACTTTTCTGTCATTGAATATAAAAAGAAAGTAATGTCTATAAAGTTGTAAGGATTTATTTTTCTCGAAAGATAGATGTAACCATTAATTAACGGTCAGCACAGTGAATTTTAAAGAAATTTATTGAAAATACATGCAATGTACATTTTTCTGGACGAAAAGCCTGTCCATAAAATTTAATGATCAAATCTCAGATTCTTTATTTTTTTTTCGATATTAGACATTGTCGATATTAGAGAAAAAAAAAAAAAAAAAAGACTTATTTAATCCTTTGAGGAGTATTTTATCATGTACTGTGTAATATTAACAACTGGCATAAATATTAATTACTAGTCATAGATATTAAGGCATTCATAAAGTTTAATTTCGTATAATATTTAATATATTAATTCAATGCGTGTTATAAATAATATGTATTCTTTCTAAGTTATTCATATAGTTTGCATAAGCATAATATGAAAGCATAAAATATTCAATATTAAAACTTTAAGAGTAATATATACATACTTTAATGCAAAAAGGGCCGTACAATGTGTATTTTACATATGATAGAAATTAATTTTTTGTGATACACTTGTAAGTACAATAAGAGAGATTTTACTTCAAAGAAAAATATTACAACTAAGTATTTTATTTTATTTTACTTTATGTATTTTATTTTAATTTACATTTTAGAATGGTTTTAAAAATAACGTTTTAATGGAAACGACATTAAAAAAGACAGTAAGTATATATAATTTTTGAAATTGAAATCGTAAAAAATGATGCTCTGTCTACAGACACAATATTTTTTTAATTCTGTTTTCCTTCGATAAAGCAGATTTTATTTCAAACTGCATGCAAAAGGTGGAGTAAACATCAAATATAAGAAAATTCCATATTATCAATTGTGAAATGCTTTTGACATGAGTTTGAAATTGTTCTGTGTTTTAGAAAACAACACGATATATTCTGTAACTATTACAATAATTATATATATATATGTGTATTGTAAATTATTATTTTTAAATATAATTGTTTGTAACAGGACAAAACTACTTTAGTTTCACATGTATAAAGACTTAGTTTTTGTATTAATTTTAAATTACATTTATATATATCAAGGAACAGTGAAAAAAACAACAAAATTGCAAAAAAGTTACATATGCACAATGAAATTACATGTTATATTTTAAATCGTTTGAATTTCAACTTTGTCTACCATTAAAATGACTCTTAGTTGTACATGTACAAGTAATAGCAGTTTTTTTATGTTATGTTATGTTATTTATTTTTTTTTTAATACAGATCTATATTTTATACCTGAGTGAATATTTAAGATTAATTCTGGCCATGTCATTTGTGACATAATATTTTTATTTAAAAATTTACTAATAAGTTTTAACCATCCCAAGATTGCTCTACATCAATTTTTTTATCATCATCAACCTAACCCAATTAAATCAATTTCGCTCAGACTATCTTTTAACGCAAACAAGTACTTAATGTAAGCTTCTCACAAGACTTATTTAAGATATACGGTTTAGTAGCGTTTTAACCCCTTAACGCGCGCTGTCCTCGCTGCGAGGACGCAAAATTTAAGATCCAGCTGCAAAAATTCCTCCCGGAAATTTTTTTAGCAAAAATTTGCGTTTATAACATATCGGAAAAGGCTTGTTTTTTTAACCTTAAATAAAAAAAAAGAAATTTAGTTTAATTTAGTTCATGAATTCCGGTGGCAGTATAACTTAAATGATCCAAATTGTCCTGCGCCGCAAAGGGTTAAGCAACAAATGCAGAAATGCAGGTATGTGGAAAAACCCACAAAGTAAGTAATAGCTGCGACACTTGTCGATCAGTAGGTATCCAAACTATGCCTGCATTTAATGTTATAATTGTCGCCATACATGTCATGTTTCTTATCTGTAATATAGCACACAAAGAAAAATATACACAAAGAAAAATATAAATTTGTAGCGCCAGCTGTTTACTGATATTCATAATAGAATCATCTTTGTGTTTCAAAATGGCCCTTTTATAAAATTTTACGAAATTATTCACAATAGCAGTTGAGATACAACTCTGTCTTAAATGGTATAAATCGCAACTTAGTAACGCCACACGTTAAAAGGTTTACTCTAAATATTGTTTGATACTCTAAATATTGTTTGGTATTTCAATGTTGAGATACAAATTGTGAACAATGTTTAATGAACAAATGCAAAGCTTTCTGAAATTATATCCATTAATTCTTTAACTCGAGCTGCTACTAAATTTTATCATACAAACAGATAATACAGACAGTCATTTTCTAAAAATGGTCAAAACCAGATTTGGATCTCTCAAAAACTGTAAATCTACTGAAAACTGGAAATCGAAAATATTTACGAATTCAATACTTTCTACTAATAAATATGAAAAAATGTAAAAATGTAAAAATCTGTTTTTCTTAAAGGCAGTTCTTTCTCACGCAAACGTTAATGTTTTCATTGTATTTATATACACGATACATAAATAAATATATTTAATCCCGTGATTTGTTTTCTTTTGCAGAGTTCTGTTATGATTTATTTTAAACAGGTGTGTCAAAATTGCTACAAAACACTGAAGTATTATTTATTTATTTATTTATTTTTTAGGAAATATTCCAATGCATAATGTCTGACGGTCATTCCAAATAAATAAAGGCCGTAACATTTGTGAGGTTGAGACGTCAGAACGTCACCACAGTTGTTTGAATTAAGCTGGATCCAGCAAAGTAGAAAGTGGGGACGGTTAAAATCGCTTCGTCGCCAGTGACTCGGCGAAAGTTGAGGTCGAGTTAGTTTTGTGTCAGCAGGGTGCTACAATGAAAGAATTAGATTCCGAGTGTTATATAAATTAGAAGTGATTTTAAAAGGATGGATTGAAATGAAGAGAAAGGAGGGTGTAGGAAGAAGTATAAAATGGCGATGGTTTTAGTAGATGGGTGTGGATGTTGGAGGATATTATAGTGGATGTCGGAGTATATTATAGTGGATGTCGGAGCATATTATAGTGTGGATATTGGAGTATTATAGTGAATTGCGGAAAGTCTTATTTTGGCGAGTATTGAGTAGTAGAGATTTAGAGGAGTGAGGAATAATTCGTGATGAGTGTTAGTACGAGTATTTGCTAGCGCTCGTGAAAGTGAATTTCGATCTGTAGGGAATCTTCTGATCGAAAGTGAAGTCGAAGCAGTGGAGTTACGAGTGCAACCGTCTCTACACCTTCAATTGTTGCTGGGGTGAGATATTTAAGATTTTCTAATTGAATTGTTGATATATCTTTTTGATTGAGTAATACGCTGACTGAGCTAGTTTAATTGCCAGGCCACCCTCCCATTTGTCTGCTCAAATAAACTTTAGTTATTGTTAATTCAAGTCTTGTGTTCTCTTACTTATCCATTTAGTGATCTAATTAAGTTAAGATGGAGTTTGCTTCAACGCAAACTTCACATATTGAGCATGTATAGTCCTAGTTACATTGTTGAATGTTCTGCGCCACTGTAAAAAAATTATTTTACAATTAAAACGCCACTTGATATTGAAAACCTAAACTAATTTGGTTATAAACTTTTCGTTACCTAAAAAAATCCCATGTCTTTCTATGCATTTCACTGAAAACTACATAGTGCTACGGTCAATACTTTTCGAATAATATATATATAGATATATATATATATATACTATATATATCTATATATCTATCTATCTATATATATATATATATATATATATTTGTTATTTTTTTCTATGACTTTTCAATCACCCTGTATTTCTATAATAATAATATTAAAATGATAATAGAATAAATCCACTTGATGCATAATAACACAGTAAATATCAAATTATCATTTTGTTCATCGACAATGTATCTACTACTGAAACTGCTTTGTTAAGGATTTCATTTCGACAGGGGAAAAGAAAAACATGTGCATTCTAATGCTGTTTCAAAAAGACACGAAAATATTTAATGTTCGAATACTAATATGAAAATATAAAAATGGTCCAAAAATTAGTATGATGTGCTCACCATAAAAAATTATTCTAAATTTATTGTGCAAATTAATCCAGTACATATTATTTATTATTATTACTGTTTTTTTTTATTTTTTTATCAGATCTATTTCTTTTGATTAATGCAGAAAATGTCCCAAGAAAATCACTTTTATGATATACTGAAGAAAATATCATGGGAATTAACTAATAAGTAATTAATTAAAAATAAAAAATAAAAACCTTTCGAAATTAGGAAAAAGAATGAAATGACTAATGTTTCTGAGGCAAGGTAATTCTCTTGAAATTTATAGGTTATTATTTAAATGTATACAGCCTGTATCCATGTTTAATGCAATCTCGGCACAGAAATATTTATAACTATTTTTTAAAAAAGAAATGTTTGCATTATTGAATCAAAGATATCATTTGCAAATAATTACTAATTTTTTTTCTATATAAGGAAAATGGCGCTTAAAAAATGACAGAGGCAACATTTAGTAAAAACACGTACTATACAGAGAAGACATAGTTAAATACTAACTTATGATATTCATGATAGTAATCGTTCTTCAGAAATTTTAAAAGTTTCGTATTTTTTATAGTATCATTACAAAATTATTTGTCATTAAATTTTAATTTTTTAATGTGCATAAATCTTAAATTTAGTTTATATTTCAAGAACTGACAAAAATTTGAAAATATTTTAGGTGCGAAAAATTAAATCATAAATCATTTTATTATTTTAAAACTAGTGAAACATATTCATACACATTTTGTTTTATAATTTAAAATGACAAAATGTATCATGTCATTAATAATTATTGTTTTATTATATATATATTCTTATACATAATGAATTAACCAAAATTAGTACATATATTTAAAAATAATATATCAAATAAAATCATATGTATTATAATAAAAAATACTTTAAGGTGCAAATTTGTTTATATTTACATTTAAAATGAATTGTTTTTATATGATGTGCTTATTATAATAAGTTAATCATGCTATACTGTATATATAAAAACATATTAAAAATATAAATAGAGTAAGCACTACACATGTATACATTACATGTATTGAAAAGATATGCTTTAAAATTTAGTTTTGAATAATAAAAGCAAACCTATATGAAAACGTATACAAATTAAAGAAATTCAACACACACACACATATGTATTGTAACGTATCGAAGGCTGGAAATCATGAAGAAGCCTAGCTTTTTTTACTTTCGAGAAATTTATTTAATTCTCGTTTTACAAACACGATACGACACCGACACATTTAACATAAATAAAACACGTAAATATTTCACATAATTTAAAATGAACTTTCAATTTCCAGTCCACCAAACAAAACATGACCGGCACTCAAACCCGGCGTCTACGCTTCTTGGAGTTACATCATCCACTCTAACACAAACTCAAAGTCTCTCTTCAAATCGAAAGTCTTTCTCTGCGCTGGACAAACAGCGCCCTCTCATGAGACTTAAAGTCATTATAGTATATATATATATATATATATATATATATATATATATATATATATATATATATATATATATATATATATATATATATATATATATATAATTCTAATAAATAATAATAAAGAAAAAAAAAAGAAACATACTGGCGTGGCACTTATACAACTTTCTTTTAAACTCAAATTTAATACCATAAAGATAGATAGGAGATAACGTGTACTGCTGTATAAACCTACAATACAAACAATTTAATCTGAGCTTCCGAACTTTTTTATTTGAGAAATAATTCTGTGTGAGGGGCAAGTTCATCCCAAATTATTCATACAAATTTCAGTCGCACTTCTCAATCTTGATCAAATTTTTCAAGAAACAGCCTTATTTTAACTTCAAAATACAACATTTGAATTCCCTGAAATTATTTGTTTTTAAGTTACTCTGATAAAACACATAGACAAATATGAAAGGCTAAAAATTTAACTTTATTATTCAGGGAAACTCAAAACTTGTAAATATATAATAAACAAACTTTAAATATATATCTTAAAAATACGTTCTTTACCATATAAACAAACTTTGAATATATATCTTAAAAATACGTTCTTTACCATATGTTTATAAGGATTTTATTTTAAGCCTTGTGCAGTTTTCCAGGACATGGTAAAATATTATAGTAAATTATTTCCACTAATTACATTAAAAAAAAAAAAGTTTGCGCTTACTTGTTAGCTGTCCTGTATATCTTGTAAAAATTATATATATATACCACGTTATGTCCTTAAATATGGTCCTATATTAATAATAAACACTTGAGACACAATATGAATCTGCACTTCCAACAATTTTTAGATACATTACCCGACTACCGTACGTAATAGAAGTATCGCATTCGATCCGAAAATTCGATATCGAGTTTTCACCTGATTTATATGTTTTAAAGTTTCCTGAATCCAGAAAAATAGTTTTTGCCAATTGGTCAGTGTGCATGTACGTGTGTGTGTGTGTGTGTGCGGAGAATCTTCTGACTCTCATACCTTCGAAACTAATAATAATAGATCTACAAAACTTCAAAATTGAAACAAGTCTAGTGTACAGATGATTCATTCAACTTCTGATGAATTTGGAAAATCAGAAGTGGGACATGGGGAAACGGAAGTATGACCGAAAGTTCGTATCTCAAAAACGGCTCTAACGGTTTTCTTCAAATGTTCTATATAAAGAACCTATTAGATGCCATTTCGTATGAATTTGTTGGTTAGATATAAAATTGATAGACGCCCTGTATTAATTGTTCAATTTTATGTCTCGAGAGTTCAATCCTTTAATAACGATTAAACGATTTTTTTTTTTCAAATTCGCCATCTTAACCCTCTTTTGGATATCTTTTTGGATGTATTTATTGTTTACTGTTCGACAATTGAGCATGTCAAGTTTTGGTGAAAATTGGTATATCAAAAACGGGTGTAATGATTATCTTCAAAATTGTTACATGAATCCAATTTTAGATATTTTTTCTCGTGTATTACGTGATTATTGCCTGGAATTTAATAGTCAGGTAAGATAGTTTTAGGTCTCGAGAACTGGTGTTTCAAAAAAAAAAAAATAAAAACCTATACTTATTTATTTATTCTTTTCTTATTTATTGACTTGCTGTGTAAGACTGTTTTACATGTCTTTAAACGAGTATCAGCTTTCTCTAACAGGAAGAATTTTACGTGTTTACTTTTTTAGGTCAATTTTATATAATCGGATCACAGTATCGCCAAAAAGTGCATATAAAGATATAATGGAAATTGTGTGGTTGCTTTACACCAGATTTTTATGTATCGTCCCGCAATATTCCAATTTTTTTCGGTCGGTATATGTGAAAGGTGAATGATTTTTGGACCATATTTAAAAATAAAAAAAAAATCATGCAATCAATTTAAAAGTATATGTTCTTTTTATTTTCTTTAGGGTAGCCTATTGATGGTAAACTGCGCGTACCAAAAATTTCCCTCATAAATTTAATGTAATTGATGTAATTCATGGATGTCCCCGTGAATGAACCATTTTCTTAATCTCAATGAAAAGTTTAGTATAGAATCCCTATATGATAGGATACCAAGTTTGGACTTCTTGCTGCTATTTGTTCTTGGCATATGCCGATAACAGACGCGCAAACACACAAATACACACACACATACACTTAAAGAGAGAGAAAGAGTGAGAGAAGACAGAGGAACCGTTAAAAATCTGATTTTTGAATTCAGGGGACCTCAAAACGTGTAAATATAACAAATACTTAATTTCGTAAATTCGAAGCAAAAACAAGTCTTTCTCTACGATATATGAAGGGAAGAGAAAATAAAAAGTGAAAATTCGACATTTTACAATTTAAAAAAAAATAATTTTGTGAAATAAAATAGTAAAAGAACGCAGATTAAAAAATAAAAATAAAAAAAAACTTAATGTGATATATACTATTTTTTTTTTTAATTTGATTTCCGTTAATGTCTTAATAAATTTCTTTACTAATAGCGCAATAAATTTAAAACGTGTTCATTATGCATTAATTATCATACGAGTAAATCGAAATGAAAAAAAAATCATTAAGGCTTCATCTTTCTTTATTTTTTTTATTTTTATTTTTTTTTTCCCATCAACTATTAATTTATTTTACAAGGTCATCGATAAGTTCTAGTTTTTTTTTTTTTTTTTTTTTTCCACATTTATAACACTTTATTATTTTATTCATGAATTCATTTTAATCAAAATATATATCTGTAGAGAGAGAGAGAATAAATAAATGAATAAAAATAAATAAAATAAATGTAAAATATTTCATTTTACTTAAGAATAGAAATTAAAAGCATTTTATTGTTTTTTTTTATTATTATTATTATTATTTAATATTATTTTTTTAATTTCATTCAAGTTATCGTAAAAAAATATTTACATAGTGGAAAAAAAATATATATTTACTATACTTTTGAAATAATAATATTAATTTTTATTTTATGTTTAATTTTACATTAATATGCTTTAATTGATTAATAAACAAACATCGTTAATAATAACTATTTACTATTTTAGCAAATATTGGTCATCTTTTATAGACATGCCCTTCCTCTTCATATATAGATTTATGCATTTTTTTTTGGTAATCGAACATAGTTAAATCTCATGCATCAATGGGTCCTGTAATCACTTACATTGATAGGTTTGTTTAAACATTTTAGAAACTATTTAAAAGATATTTTGACTTTATTAAATATATTGCCTTATATTATTAATTGAAATATGTTTTTTTTTTATATTTATTTGCCTGAAGTTATGAAAAATTTGACTGTAATACATATTATGATGAGAGCCCTTTTTTAAAGCATGTATAACAATTTTATATCAGAAAATGCCTTATTATACAAAATATGTGCCAGTTTTCTTGGTAAATACATTGTCTATGTTTGTGAAACAAAAATTAAATTTTGAAAATTAATCATGCTATTAAGTAATTTTAATTATCACTCCTTCACTTCACACTGTGGTATAAAATTATAAAAATGTTGCTTTAAATAGACATAATAGGAATATCTCATACTGATTTTAAATTTGAAATACTTGATATAAATTAGAAATTTTCTTTCTTTCTTAGAGTTTATGAGATTCTGACAGATAGTAGATTTAAAACTCTCAAACAGGGCTTAGAGGATTTTGAGAATTTAGAGAAATTATCACTAGGGTATTTAATAAAAGTTTAAACAAACATACCTTTTCAGGAATATGAGCAGTTAAAGTTAGAATTTTTGTTCGTCTGTGAGAATTACTCGGCATTGCTCTTATGATTTTTTGAAGATTAGGAGTTTGTGTTTGTATATCTGCGATAATGAAATCATTTTATATTCTGTGAAATGAACAAAGAAAAAAAAAGTTCCTAAGTTTCTACAAATATGCAAAAACATATGGTAAAAGTTATTTAATATATTTTTTTTAATTAATTTTAATTGTTCATGCTTGAATCAAATTATCTAATAAAAATATTTTATAATAACAAATGCTTCTATCGTAAACTGATGTCGTTCATTTATTTTTCTCTAATATAAAATTGATAGAACTATTAATTTCCTGATAATGAATCCCTTGCGAAATCATATACGTTTTTAGTTACATAAACATCGAACTTGTTTCATAATTTAAAGGAATAAGTATGGAATTTAAAAAGTAATTTTCCCCTTTATTAAAAATTTCGATTTACATTAATGGGGAATTACTTTCTGCCTGAAGCGTTAGATTCGTTAATTGCTTCATACATTTTAAATTGCCAATTCATTTTAAAGCTAGTTTTATAGAGATATTTATAAAAGAAGTTTCATTAAATTTTATGAGTTATATAAAGTAAAGAAATATATCTTAAAAAAAAAAAGAAATATAAGCACTTTCTTCAGATATTTATGTGGAAGAACATATAAGGAAGGACTATAAATCGAGTATTATATTTGGAAAGAAAATATTTAAGAAAATGTACATAAATGCGCATTAAATAGATTTTTACAAAGCATACGTATCCATTATATACTTAATTTCTGTATCCATTATATACTTATATACATTTATATCCATTATATATATTTCCGTATCCATAATATACTTAATAATAGGCGTATTTAAATTAATTTTTTAAAAAAATGAATCGCACATCATGAAAAACGGCAGTTTTTCGAGTGACGCAAGCGGAAGCCCAAACTGACGCTGCGAACTCATATATACGGCTAGTTTGACTTCAAAGAGATTTGTAAAAGCCGACACTTAATATCTCAGCAAATATACCATATTTTGTTCTGACCTTTTCAAAATAGTCTTTTATCTTCGGTCTTAATCTATCCTGAAATTTTTACATTTCTACATGCAGTATGTTTTGAGATCTGAATGTCAATTTAAAGCCAAAATGGGAAAACGGTTGGAGTAATGGACTGAAATTCTGAAAAATATCTCTAAAACGGCTCGAAGGATTTTCATATAATTAATATATGTTGTTAATAGGATCTTTCTGAATCTAGTAACGTCTTCGTTTTTTTCAGGAAAACTCTTGTTTTTTATAAAAGTTGTTTTAAAAATGGAACTATATTACTCCGCCAATTGCATGCTTTCCTTCGGCGAAAACGTCGTGATGTGGTTTTTACTAGCAAGGCTTGAGAAGGCCATGTTGGTTGGTTGACCAACGTGAATGCAGTCAATGAATTATTTAAACTTTCCTTTTTTTAACGCAAAAATACTTTATTGCATTTTTTATATATTTATTGTATATATGCTAAGTCAAATTCACTTAAATATATTTTCTCTTCTGCTATGAAAAAGATATTTTTGATTTCAAAATTTCATATTTAGTCAAAAAATTATTTAGATAATATTTTAAATAAGGAAGTATTTTGTAATTTTAGATATTCCATTTTATCATATTCATGATGAATTTACAATTTTTTTAATTGAAAAAAATTTTAATCATTCATGAACATCGATTTTATAATAACTCAATGATTTGCGATTCCTATTCATGTATCCTTACGCGCCGGGAATGAAAAAAAAAAAAAACAACAAATAGAGTTTTGGCGCCATCTATCGTTTTTATTTAAAACATACTCTTTCGTAAATACATACATATATATATATATATATATATATATATTCTTTTTAAAAATTAAAAATCTCTTTTTGAAATACAGTTAGTTTATTCATATATTTACTTTTCAGACTTTAAAATGATACCTATTTTAAATATTAGCATAATCAAACTAATTTTTTTTATTATTATTTAAAGCTATAATGACTAGGGAATGAAAAAAAAAAAAAAAAAAAAAAAAAAAAAACACGAAAATAGAATTAAAATTCATGAAAAGTGTGTCAAATAGCAATTATTGAAAAACACGTCAAAATAAATAAATAACATCTTTACTTTGAAACCCATGATTTATTTTTAAAATATAATTCTGTCTTTCTTTCTTTTTTTTTTTTTAATTAATTAATTTCTGCATGAAAAATTCCATTTCATAACTATATTTAAAACTACAATAAATAAAAAACCCTCCTTTAATTTTAAATATTTATTTCTACATGTTTCTAAGCAATTAAAAGTGTTTTTTTTTTTTTTTTTAAGAAAAATAGCTTAAATATGGGAATGTATGGTTTTATCATGAAGGTAATAATTTGGCCATCTAGTGGCGCCATCTTGTAGTTTGTATTAAAACCATATACATTCATATTTAATTCACAAACCATATTTAATTTATTTTTCTTAAAAAAAAAAAAAAAAAAACACTTTTAATTGCTTAGAAACATGTAGAAATAATTATTTAAAATTAAAGAAGGGGTTTTTTTTGCTTATTTTAGTTGTAAATATATTTATGAAATGGAAATTTTCGTGCATAAATTAATTAATTAAAAAAAAAGAAAGAGATTTATACTTTTTTAATAAATTATTATGGGTTTCAAAGTAAAGATGTTATTTATTTATTTTGACGTGTTTTTCAATAATTGCTATTTGACACATTTTTCATCAATTTTAATTCTAATTTCATATATATATAGCGTATTTATCCGATCGTTCATCCCCTATCCATTGTTGCTTTAAATAATAATAAAAAAATTAGTTTGATTATGTTAATATTTAAAATATGTATCATTTTAAAGTCTGAAAAGTAAATATATGAATAAACTCTAACTGTATTTTAAAAAGATATTTTTAATTTTTAAAAAGAAATATATATATAACTTGTATTTTCCACAAAACTTAAGCTTAACTTGTATTTTACTTATTAACTTGTATTAACTTTAGCTTAACTTGTATTTTCCATAATTTTTTCTCCAAATAATTTTATCTTATTTTTAAAATTATAGAAATATAGAGCTTAATTTATATTTTGTCTATTTTTTTCCACCAAATATTTTTATGAAATAATTTTTACCTGCACTTTTGATGAAAATTTAAATTGTGAATATTGGAGCTTAGCCTCAAAAGGGAAAAGAAAATAAATAAATTTCCATTTTTAACATTAACTTGATTTTTTTTAATTGTTTAATTTGCATTTGTAATTCTCTAAAAAGAAACTTGCAAAATGTAAATTACGTAATTCTAACTTAAATTTGAAATTTCCCACTTATTATTATTATTATTATTCTTTTAAAGAGTTTGAGAATCCCACTCAATATTTTTTTCTAGTGCGAAGCTTCTCCATTTTGTTTCCAAGTGGCAGGCTACTTGAAAATTTGTCGGCATGATAACGTTTGAAATACTGAATTAATTCAAACTAAATTTGTAGTGTGGATTTATCTCAGAAATGTATTTGTTATGTTCATTTGCCAACTTAATCTACCCTCTTGTTTCCCTGTGCCAGCCCACTGAAAATTTCAAATTTACATTAGAAAGGTTCTATGTTAAAACTCCATATATACAAGACTTCATTAATAAATCCATCAAGTCCATTAATAAATTGTAGAATTGAAAAATTGTAGAATTATAGAATTTTGAAAAAAAAAAATGGTGGCAACTTCATTATAAAAGATAAATCAGTTTTCCCTTCCTAGGAGCCAGAAGGACTTGTTTTAATTTTTTGATCAATAACCCCTAAAAAGTAATGATATCAGTAAAAAAACCCTTAACGGGTTAAAAGTTTGTGACGCCGCTACTTTATGGCTAGAAGAATTTGAAATATGAACCTTCAAAATAATGATATGAAATTTTAAAGGACGCTTTGCAATTAGTTAAAATATACATAGATTTTCTTATTTGATCATTTACTTTCTACTTTTATTTATATTTATAATGCAAACGTAATATTTTTAGCTTCAACATCAGACAGATATATAAAATACACTCACTGATGCTTTTTAATTCACATTTCAAATTCAAAATAACAGTTTTAAAAGGAATGATATAAAAATTCCAGTGGCGCCTCGGTGTTATTTTAAAAGATTTGTTTTTAGATTCCATTAAAATTACTTTTGTTTTGTCTAATAAAGTATATTTACATAGTGAAACAGTGCTTTTAATTTTCAAATATACTGTCAAATAATTATACTTTCACTGAGTTTGCATTATAAATTAAAATTATTTATTTCAATAAATTGATTTATCTTTTGCGTCACGCTATCCAAAACTGCAAGTAAAATCTGTGTAAATATTTTCCTTACGTCACACTACCTCTTTGCGCAAATTTTCACTCAGCTGGATACTATGATAATGATACTATGTTTTGGATAGCGTGACGCAAAAGATAAATCAATTTATTGAAATAAATAATTTTAGTTTATAATGCAAACTCAGTGAAAGTATAATTATTTGACAGTATATTTGAAAATTAAAAGCACTGTTTCACTATGTAAATATACTGTATTAGACGAAACAAAAGTAATTTTAATGGAATCTAAAAACAAATCTTTTAAAATAACACCGAGGCGCCACTGGAATTTTTATATCATTCCTTTTAAAACTGTTATTTTGAATTTGAAATGTGAATTAAAAAGCATCAGTGAGTGTATTTTATATATCTGTCTGATGTTGAAGCTAAAAATATTACGTTTGCATTATAAATATAAATAAAAGTAGAAAGTAAATGATCAAATAAGAAAATCTATGTATATTTTAACTAATTGCAAAGCGTCACTTAAAATTTCATATAATTATTTTTAAGGTTCATATTTCAAATTCTTCTAGCCATAAAGTAGCGGCGTCACAAACTTTTAACCCGTTAAGGGTTTTTTTACTGATATATATACAGGTATATATAAGCTAAAGCTAGGAGATATTAGGCACATAGGGGATCGGCAGGAAGGTGTACAATGGGTGCTCTGAAACTCCAGGTAGTTCTACAACATCGATAGCGGGTGCTCAGTTATATGTGCATGTTCATTGCTTGAACAGTCTAAGACTAAACGTAGTTACTTTGTCTCGTTTTCAAAAATGTTTGCTTAAATTTTCAAAAACTTTTCTAGGAAATTTTATAGAAGAGTAGTATTACAAAATATTTTTTAATCAAACTATTTCTCATGTACTCGTTTATAAATGTTACTTGTGGCAGGTAATTGCATGAAAGTTGCATTATTTATAACAACGAGTGCAACAATTATAGACAACGACAGATAAATTCAACAGACAAGAAACCATTCAAACTGAAAAGGAACTTTATTAATTTTAAGTTAAATATATTATCTAGTAACTAAATATTATTTTTATTATCTAGCCTTGTTTTTTCATCTACTTCTTTAATTTATTTTCTTTAAATAAAAATTTTTATTAGCTTATTATTGTTATTATTCAATTGAAATACCTACATGTAATACAAAAATATTCGTTTACAAAAACCTTATACCAATGTCATTTAAGTGCATCATTCTTAACAATTTAATTGTAGTTAAAATTAAGCGCAATCTCTCCTACCCATTTACACAATATCTCCTACCCTATAAGGAGAAATTGCGCAAAATAGCTTTCTTGGTTTTATTACAGCTGTTGCTTTAAATCATAGCATAACAACAAAATAGTAATGAAAATGCGTAGAAGAAGAATCACTTCAAAGCTATGCACCAAGTTTAGAAAAAGATTAAAATTTAGATTTTTTATAACGTTTTGTTGAAATGTGCGGAAACTGTCCTAGCTTTTCCTTATATACCGGGTGATCCAAAAGTCAGGACAAACTTTAAAAATGAATAATTCGAAAGCGAATCAAGATACAAAGATACGGTTTGCACCAAACGGATGAAAAAGAAACCGGGTTTTGTGTGGCAAAGGAAAAAAATTAGTTCTGTTGGCGACCAACAGATGGCGCTATAGTGTTTTATTGCACCAAAAGATGATTTACAAATGAAAAAAAAAATTGACAACTTTGGTACTACTACAGTAACTGTTCAATGTCCATCATTCAGAAGTACAGCTGTGAGATGATTCACCACATCGTTCACAGCATTTAGTAGCATTTCTTGCGTTATGGCAGACACATTTTGGCGGATGGCATCTTTCAGTGCTGCTAGTGATGCCGGTTGGTCGCGGTACACTTTTGACTTCCAAGAATCCCCACAGCCAAAAGTCACAGGGTGTCAGATCGGGAGATCTTGGAGGCCATGCGTGATTAAAGTAGCGACTGAGAATGCGATATTTCGATGCATATAAGCGTCGACTACCATTACATGCTGTAGTTGTTCCTTTTTATATCGTTTGTTGCTTTGCATAATCCTGCATCAAAAATACGACAGCGCCATCTGTTGGTCGCCAACAGAACTATTTTTTTTTTCTTTGCCACACAAAACCCGGCTTCTTTTCCATCCGTTTGGTGCAAACCGTATCTTTGTATCTTGATTCGTTTTCGAATTATTCATTTTTAAACTTTGTCCTGACTTTTGGATCACCCTGTATAGTATATATATATCACTATAAAAACAATATCTTTAATAGCGTTCCATTGAAATCTTTCTTAAAATCCTTTCAAATACTCGCGACCTACGGTTACGGCTTTCTCACCTATTTTGCATAGGGTCGGAGTTCTTAATGCCTTAATTTCAATTTGGATATTAATCGGACGACAAAAGTTGCCATTATTCTAGATCTATAATTTTAAAAATAATTTTTTCTCAATTCTGTTAAATACTTCAACTTTAGCATTATATAATTTATAGCTCTTACTTTTCAATTTTATTACCATTTGCTTCGGAAAAACACAGAAGAAAAAAAAAAAAGAATATATTTCTTTCAAAGGAATTAAATAAGTGAAAAATTAGTTTTAATAAAACTTAAATTTTAATCGGTTTAATCCTTTCTACTACATTACGAAAATGTTTGATAAATACAAAAAATTAAAGAAAGAAAATTCAAATTATTTAATTAAATAAATAAATAAATAAAAAATAATGTGTCAAGCATTGTTTTGCGATGCAGACGACTGAAATGAAAGAATAAATTTAAGAAAATAAAACATAAATGAAGACGATAAAAAGTAATTTTTAAAAATTAAATCCGGAAATTGAAAAAAAAAAAAATATATATTTGATTAAGTTCGTCCTTTCAGGGTCTAAGCTACCTAGTTTTTATAGATCTGCGATCAACAGCCTGAGTTCCAGAAAGCAAATACATACACAGACAATTTTCTTTATTTATATAAAGATAAGTGTCTCTTCACTGGTAGCAATATTTAAATAAATTTAAAAAAAAATGAATCACTGTTTTTATTACGATACAAATAAAAGGTTTAAAGAATTTCCTTTCGTTCTTAACCTCACTTTGGGTACTCGCTGCGTGGTGCAGTACAATTTTTGTGAACACAATTTTAAATTATTGTAACATTTGTGAATCTTAAGTTCTAATTGTATATTGTATTCAGATAGCAATTCAGATAGTTACAGAAATTTTTATATACTATAGTAATAAATATATAAATAATTACAGGATAAAAAGAACTTTTTATATACCATGTTTAAAAATTTTCTATTGAATCATATAAACGGTACCGAAGGTAGCAGGAACCCGGAACAATTGGCTAAAAGTATTAAAAAAATTCATTGCTATCTTTTTTTGAGCTATTATAAAAGTTTCAAATGGCTAGCTTGCCGGGAAGCTAGTTTGCAAGCTTTGTACTGTTAACACTGTCGAAGGTAGCAGGGACCCGAAGCAGTTGGTTAAAAATATTTTTTAAATGCATTTTCACCGTGTTCTGAACTATTCTGAAAGTTTCAAATGCCTAGCTAGTCGGAAAGTTAGTTAAATAAATTTTCTGTCGAATCATATAAACGCTGCCGCAGGCAGTAGGGCCCTGAAACAGTTGAATAAAAGTATCAAAAAAATATATTGTAGTTTCAAATGTCTAGCTAGTCGGGAAATTAGTGAAAAATCGATTGCAAGCATTGTACTGGTAACGCTGCCGAAGACAGCAGGGACCCGACACAGTTGGCAAAAAGTATTTTAAAAATGCATTTTCACCGAGTTCTGAACTATTCTGAAAGTTTCAAATGTCTAGCTAGTCGGGAAGTTAGTTAAATAAATCTTCTGTCGAATCATATAAACGCTGCCGAATGCAGTAAGGACCTGAAACAGTTGACTAAAATTATTTAAAAAAATGTATTGTCACCGTGTTCTGAGCTGTCGTGAAAGTTTCAAATGTCTAGCTAGTCGGGAAGTTAGTTAAAAATCGATTGCAAGATTTGTACTGGGCAGACAAACATACAAACAAACAAACAAACAAGATTCGAAGTCACATGGTAATAAAAACATGGTACAATAAAAACATGGTAATAAAAGTAATCGATATACATATACAGGTTGATTCAAAATTAGTGTGACCAATTCCAGAACATCAGAAATTTTTTTTTTTGAATTATGTTATTTGCATGAAATTTTCAACATAGTTTCTTTTAGCATAGCACATCTTACGTAAATCTTTAGGCTAAGCCAAAAGAGCTTTTTCGACCATTTTAGGGGTATTTTCTCAACTTCCTCGTTAATTGCTTTTTGAAGCCCTTGAAGTGTTCTTACATTACGTCTACTTAATTGTATTTTTAAGTATCCCCATAAAAACTAATCGCAATGAACACAGTCAGGGGATGATGGTAGGCATTTCTCAGGTGGAAGAATTATTATTATTATTATTAATTTTATCTTTTAGCCATTTTATAGTTGATTTTGCAGTATGACTTGGTGCAGAATCTTGGTCAAAAACAAAGTTTCCTTGTGGGTAAAGACGTTTACTTTCTTTGATCATGTGCTTCAAAACTTTATTCTGATAGTATTTAGCATCAATTTTAGCCTTTGGTTCTACAAAAAAAGGTTTGTTAAGCCTTGGGAGGACATTCCCTTCCGTACCATAACACCTGACGGCCAACTTGCCTTTTGCAAAACAGTTGCGGCTTTGCGACACTTTTCGGGTGAAATACATTGTATCTTCGTTTTGCAATTTGTGGATGACAGATAAAACAGTGCTTCATCCGATGCTATCCATGTTTTGTATCTAACTTTGCGTAACATTAAATACAGAGGCCAAGAACGTTTTTTTAGTTTTTCTACGGTATTTGCAAACATTTGATGACATACTGGTTTATTCACTTATTTTTATAGCCAGTTTTCTTTATCTGACGAAAAATTGCAAATTGCGATACCTGTAGTTTCTTTGCTAAAGTTCTTTGAGGCAGAGGATTTTCTACAGCGATAAGTGTTTTCAGCTTCTTTTTTTTTTCTTTTTCACCAAGGACTTCCTTTCATCCACATGTTTTCCCTGGGGCTTTTGATTTTCAGCCAAATTTTATTTCTTTTCGAAGTTTAAATAGTAATCCATTAGAAAAATGTCTTTTCTGATTTTTAAATGCTTTATTTATAACAGAATTTGAACAATCATCCTTCAAAAGCTTTAAAATTTCGTTTCGGGTTTGAGGATCTGATTTTGGAACCATAATTTACCCCCACTAATAAAAATAGCTAGATTGGTATTTTAAACGTCTCACTTTTAAAATAAAACTGGTGGTAAAGCGATTAAAATATACCATAAATAGTTACATTCTTTTAAAATTGGCCACACTAATTTTGAATCAACTAAAGCATCACAAAGCACTTGTTCAGCCCAAAGAATAAAGCTGCGTTGCATAAAAATTCAAGAAGTTTCATATATTTAGTGTGTTCAAAAAGTATCAAAACTTTAATTGGCAAAAATAAATTTATTGCTTTGAACATCCAAATTACTAATCTTCTTCCAGGTATCCACCTTGGTAATAAACGCAATTATCTCAGCGTTCCTGTCATTGTTGGAAACTCCTATAGAGATCAGTTTTTGGAATGGTGAGCAAACGTGACGTCCCATTCCGCATGGTGTCATCTCTTGACTCAAATAGTGACCTTTTTAACGTAATTTTCAGCTTGGAAAATAGTCAAAAGTCATGTTGCAAATTGAATTGTCATTAACTTCTCATCCTCTCAGGTGGCGTTCGATGTCATCATTTCACACTTCGAGAGTTGATTACTACGCACTTGAAAATGTATCTCGGAAAGAATCGGTCATGTTTGGCCGCTTTAAATACTTAGATTTTGTTTGTGTTATTTATAATAGATAAACGCATTATAATGATGGAGCTTACAAGTTTTCGCTGCTCACATATTCGGCCGTTTGAGCCTCACAATATCACGAAAGCGACGAAAGACCTCCTGGTAGTATTTCTTTGTGATAGTCCTTGTGGTGTAATCATGATATACTACACCGCAGAAGTCAAGGGAAACGGTCAACATGTCCACTGGTGTGCTTTCATACTTGAAGCGTTTTTGCCACTCTTTTATGCGTCAGGTGTCATCGTTCCAAAAGCTTCTTGAATATTCCAAATAGTTTCCGCTCGGGTATCGCCAAGCTTTTGGTAAAATTTGATGTAATATCACTGTTAAAAGCTTTTCTCTATTTACAAAATCTAAAATCCGACAACCGCTCACTACACGTTTTCACTTATTGACTGACTACTGACGCTTTCTGCGGGAGGAAAATATTCACAACTGCAAATGAGTGTCCCATCTACATCTACATTGAAGAAAGTCTCTCTCGTTTCTTTGGTCTACTCGAGAAAAAAAAAAAAGCTCGATACTTTTTAAACAGTCTTCAAATCTGTGAATTGATTTTGTTTCTGCTTTAGTTAAGACTACTTTTCTGGATAATTTTAAACCTGGTCATACTTGGCACAAGCACTGAATGACAGTTAAATTCATGCCATATATGCTTTATTTCAATTATTTCAATTTAAAGTAATTTTTTTTATTGTAAAAGTCTTACACATATCTTACTTTTGGGGACATTTTTAACTTGTACTTATTCACCGAAATATGTACATTGGTCATTCTTTATGGAGGAGATTTTAATGGTGAAAGTTTCACAGAAAAGCATTCAAAAAGAATTTTTAATGACGATGGATTGTTAAATATCTATGACTGACAGCTAGTGTGGAAGTAGTAGAAAGAAAGTAATTATAAATATCATGTTTTATTTCTGGAGAAAAAAAAAATCTGAAAATTGGTATGTTTTTGTAAAATAATATACAACCCTTACTTTCAAATTCTCAAAAACTAATGACATTTTTAGAGCTAAATAATTATTATAAAAAAAGTTTCTTTTCCTTGTAAAATGCATTATAGTTTTACACAAAGAGCATATCCACTAAAGTACGAAAATATTAAAAATGTAAACTATCCAAGCATGTCTGCTTCTAAAAAAAAAAAAAAAAAAATAGAAGAAAAATAGAAACAAAGAAAGGTCTTAAAACAAACTGGAAAAATTATGAAAGAAACGATTTTCTTAATTTTAATTTATATTAGTAAACTAAATTATTTTAAAAATATATTTTATGAGTTTATTTAGATGGTTTTGCTTGAAAGAAATAATAATAAAATGATAAAATCTTAAATTTAAGAGTTTTTTATTCACAATTTTATTATAAAAAAATAAATAAATAAAGTGTACTTAATAAAACTTGCCAATTCACAATTACTAGATGTTCAAGCAGTTGAAAACATGTCAATTCCGTTTTCATGTTTAGATTAACGACAATATGTTTGCATTCCTAAACAAATAAACAATAGTAATAATAATTTCCTATTTAAATAAACTTTACTTTCATCTTTCGACGTCCTATTCCATTTTCTTTTAACTTAAAAAAATATTTTTATGTTTCTTTTTTATTTATTTTTTATCATAAAAATGAAAATATTCATTTATAAACAGCTGATTCTTACATTTCATATCTTTAAGATGTTAAGTTACTATTCAAGTTTAATTTTTTTTTTTCATCTTAAATTACTTTATAAAAAAAGATTATTAATGGCAAGTTTCCTGTTTAAACTAGCATTGTGTTTTACATTTTAAATATAGTTTTTTAATATTCATTTTTTTTTTTTTTAAGATTTATAATTTAATTAAATTATTAATTAATCATATCAATTAAAAATTAATTATTTTTTATTAAATTACTAAATAATAATATTTTGGGCTGTTTCATTTTTATGAAAAAAAAATTGAATAGCACTTTATTCTTTTTTTATCTTTAATATATATATTATCTAATAAAACTGATTAAATGTTTACCTATGCCATAACTACCCAGGAGTTTTAACTGCAATAATAACTATCGTAAAATCTGTTTGTGGTCCAGTTTTATCAGTATATTTTGCCCAATAAAATAAGAAAGTTATTAAATTATTTGGTGAGTGCAAAAGTTCTGTATAACCCATAAAGAACAGCAAATAAACGCAAAATGAGCAGTAGCTATTATTGTGCATAATCCCTATTGCTATCTATGACATACTGCCATCTTTCTGGTAGGAGATGAATCCCACGGCGGTGAAATTCCGGCGGTTTCGAGTAAAAAAATCTTGGATGGCAATTTTCACAGCATCAAGATCATGAAAGATTTTGTGACTGAATGAAATGCTTAACGCACGAAATGGGTGATATTCAATTGGTGCCAAATCAGGATATTAGGGAGGGTGAGGTAAAGCATCCCAACCAAAGCCAGAAACTTTTGGCGAGTGATGACAGCAGCATATGGCCTGGCGTTATCGTAATGAAGGATAACACCGCGACGATTAATGAGACCTGACCGTTTTGCTACCAAATTTGAATGCAACCTGTCTCACTGTAGACAGTAGAAGGCAGCATTGATGGTTTGGTTGAGTGGCAGGACCTCCCAGTGAAATATTTCCCGCACATCCTACCACACACTCAATAACATTTTCTCGGGATGCAGTTCAGCTTTCGAAGTCGATGCAGGCGGATCTGAAGGGTGACACACAGTTCTACGACGCTTTACGTTATGGTACATAACCCACTTCTCATCTCCTGTCACAATTCGCCTCAAGAATGGGTCATTTTTGTACCGGGAAAGCAAGGAAACACAAGTGACGCTTCGATCACCCCGTTGATCAGCTGCCAGGTTATGTGGAACCGAACGATCCAATTTCTCGTAAAACCCAACTTAACCAGTTGTCTCTCGACCGTTGTCCGGTGTACGTTGAAGATCTCCGCTATTTCTAGCACGATTGGGTTTGGGTTGTACCTTATGGCTTGGTCAATATTGTCGTCTCCAACGTGTGATGGACGTCCACTCCTAGCCTGATCTTAGCAGCTTGTGTCTCCTTCCTTAAATTTACGAAACTATCGACGACTTCGTCAATTGCATTCTCCCCATAAACTTGACAAACATTGCGATATGCTGCGGCTGCCGTACTCTTTTTATCGAACTCGTATAACAAACAATGTCTTAAATACTCCTTCTCGCTTTCCATGTTACACCCTCTGATATATATATATATATATATACACATATATTTGAGATGATTAACTTTATGAGACACGATGCATTTACATGTGAGGCATCCAGACGTTTGATTAGCCGACGATTTGCGTCATTACACTGTCATGTATGACGTCAATTCCAGTGCAAATTTGCATATCAAAAACGGGTAGAACTTTTGCACTCACCCAATAATTACACATACTCTATATGAAAATATACAAAAAATAAAAGTAAAAATAAATATTGTTAATAGTTAATAAAAATAAAAATAAAATGAAACCGCTTATTCATATTTGAACACAACACAAAAAAATTCATCTTCTTTTTCTTTTCTTTTTTCTTTTTTTTTCTTTGTGGTACTCAAATAGTTGACTAAAATGTCAAATAAACATGAACACAAATGATTGCTTTATTTTGTAAAAAAAAATAAAAAAAATACACCGAAATTTTTTTACAGCTTATTCACGTAAGGTTCGAAAAACGTGTTAACTGCACTTGGATATTGAAATGATTTTTATTTATGGTTTTGTGCAATACTGATTAATTTCCAGTAATAAATAAATTTAAAAGTCAGTTTAATTCGCTTATTACGTACTTAGTTTTCATGCTATAGGACATAATTTTCTTCGTTTAAATTTTCTCACGTAAATTAAGTAAAAAGGTAATTTTTAATGATTTTTATTAGGTAATTTCATAGCTTACTATATTAAATATACACTGTAAAAAAATGTTGTAATTTTTCCTGCACTTTCTGCTGTTTTTTTCCAAGCACTGGCACTATCTAATAAAATAACAGCAACAATTTTGTAAAAATTTATTTCTACCGCTCGCAACCAATAGCAACGTGACTTCCTTTGGACTTTAGACGGAATTTTGCGGTTTGTAGCAGATGTTCCAATATATCTGAACTGGCGGCGAGGAAAAGACAGCTGAGGAAACAAGCATATGTCATGTGATCAAAGGAGGGAGCATTTGAACTTCTCGTTTCACCGCCGAAAGCTGCTAGCCTTAAGCCTTCTTAAGATTGTGGTGATGCACGTGCTTCCTGGATTGATTTAATTATTTTATATTTAGTGATTATTGTAAAGGATATACTTATTTTGTAATAAATAACAAGAAGTCGGTAGTCAATGCTGTATTCCTGACAGAAAATTACTGGATTTCGTGTGATTTTCTTTCTATAAAGATTGTTTCGTATGAATACCAGCCAAGTCTAGTGTTGTCACCAGTAAACTACTATTTTTTAGCTATTTCTATTGGTCTACTAGTTTTTGTTAAAAATCTACTGTGTTTTAGGAACCTACAAGAAATATCGTAAAATCGAGCAATTTTCCTGTAAAAAATATATGGAGGATAAGAGAATAAATATATTAGTATAATGAGGCTTATTAAATGTATGTGTAAAAATTGAAATATTGATTTTAATTATTTCAAAATAATCTTAAATTTTTCGGTGTTTTAAATAATGCTTTTGTAATTAAATATATTTACATAGTCATTGTGAGTGTATTTTCACTCATGTGAGATAATTAAAAACTGAATTTTTATCCTCATTATCTGATGAAAATCTGGAGAATATTTTAATTTCTAAATGCAATAAAAGTTGAATGAACAACAGTTTAATTATTCTTTTCTTAACAAAGCAAAATCTGCTACAACAATGTAAAAAATTGTGTTTAAGTAAGTATTATTGACAACATTTTTTTTTTTTTTTTTAATCTATTTTTGGGATTTAAAATTAATTTTTTAATATACATAATCTCAATATTTTATTGCTTTTCATTTGAAAGATTAGCGATTTATTTAAAAAATATTAATATTTATAGAAAATCTTTTATAAATTCATATTTTTTTCTTTTCATCAACTATATATTTATATAAATTCAGACTTTATTGTTAAAAATATCAATTTATAAAAGCCTACTTTTTTTTTTTTTTTTTTTTTAATTGAAGGTTTGGCAGGTATGTAATAGTATTACAGCATAAAGATCAATTTTTATTTATAGCAGTTTATTATTGTCAGTTTAACCTAGCGTTTGATTTCATTTAAAATAATACTAGTAATAAGAAGCATGTGTATCTCTTATAAGATACTATTTAATATTCTGATAGATAATATAGATAAATAAATATGGACAAGTATTATTTTTGATTCCTTAGATTTGAATTTTAATGTTTCTACTTCCAAGATTTAAAAAAATACAATAAATAAAAAAATAACTGAAATATATCTACTATTTTTCATGCAATTGGAAACGCATCTTTTTATTTTAATATTATTTCAAGTATTTTTACAATTGTACTGTTATCTTTTTTTTTTTTTTTTTTTTTTTTTTCCAAAGACTTTGAATCATTTTTGAAAAAAAAAAAAAATCAAAGTAACTTGTATAAACATATTTATACAAGTAGTTGTATAAATAAATTGTATAAATACTTGTATAAATAACTGAAATGAGTCAATTTGACATTTTATTAAAAAGTAAATGAATAAATAAAATTAAGCCAAACATTTTCAAAAATTTCCGTTTGTGTATGGGGGAAAAAAAATGTAATTAAGCATATATTTTTAATTTCATTTAAGATTATGCTTATTAATGTATAATTAATCAGTAATTAAAAAAATAACTTGTTTTATTTTTACATAATTTACATATAATTTATTATTGTATCAACTTTAACAATAAATAAATAAATAAGTGAAGACGTTATTTATTAATGCATTTTTAAATGAATCATTTTAATTTCTCTACATTTTTAAATGACATTACCTACATTTAATTATTCTGTTTCAATTTGATATACTTTAATTCAATAATATGTTAAGGAAATATACTCTAATTAGATTCGCAATTATCATATTCAAATAATACCTTATATATTTATAATGATTTGATTTGATTTTTTTTTTTTTTTTTTTTGAGGAATGGATTTACAATTTCTAAAGAAAATTATTTTTTCTATCCTACTTCTTTTTCTAATGCAGATTTTTTTTTTCTTTTTTTAGCCATGTAATTAAACATTTATAATAAAAAAAAAAAAAAAAAAGCTGTTACTTCGTTATATCTCCATTGCCATAATTTTTTATAGAATTTCATCTTATAAAAATACTAGGAAATTAGTAGATATTTTTTCCTCTATTCTGCTAATCAAAAAAAAAAAAAAGAAAAGAAAAATCAAATGTGTGAAGCTATCTTTTTAATTATAACTTCAATTTGTAATAAGCCATTTTAAGCTATTTTTAAATTTTGCTGATAAGAAAACTTTATACAGAGCAAGGGAAGGGGGAGAAAAAAAAATATTTCAATATTGAAATAATAATAATAAGCGTCTTGAAATTTAGATAATGTTATAATGAAGATTTTGCAGTTGGTAATAAATAATTAAAAGTTATTTTTTATTTTGTTTTATTTTTCTTACAGATAAACAAAGAATTTTTTTTTCTCTCCTTCCTTGTATGTTTGTTGGAGCAACATTAAACATTGAATTATTTCATCAAATCATGACTGCCAATTTTATTCAGAATTTTTATCTTATAAAAATACTAACAAATTAATATTTATTTTACTGTTTTAGATTTTTTTTTTTTTTTTTTTTTTTTTTAACTATACAGTTAATTTTAAAAGTACTTAAATGAGTTAAATTCTCTTTGCATTTATAAAAACATCTTGCAATAACCTATTTTTTAAATTACATTTCTGATATGAAAAAATTACGTATGTTAAAAAAATAAAGACAGAAAGAATTGAAACATTGATGCAATGAAATATTTTCATCTTAATATTTTAATGTAAAAAAAAAAAAAAAAAAAAAAAAAATATATATATATATATATATATATATATATATATATATATATATATATATATATATATATATATCTGCGGTTTTTTTTTTTTTTTTTTTTAAATCAGTTTAAGGTAGTATCTACTATCTTTTTCTTCCCCTGATGGAAGTTAGCCCCTTTGTTTTATTAAAAAAAAAAAATAATAATAATAAATAAACAATAGTTTTCTTTGTTTGAACAACGTAATTAAACATTGAAATATTATTTCATCCAAATCTCGATTGCCATATTTTATGTATAGTTTTATTATAAACAAATACTAATTGGTTAAAAAAATTTTCCTCTTTTTTTTTTGTAATTCAAAAAGAATTTAAATGTGTTACGCTCTCTGTTATTATTTATAAATGCAATTTGAATTAAGCTATTCTTTCAAATTAAATTACTCAAATGAAAGTTTTCTTCATATTTAAAAAAATAAATATTAATATAAGATATAATTAATATTTTATCTCGAAATTTATATAATGTTATAATGAAAATTTTCTGCAGTTTGATTATAATGAACAATTTAAGTTTTTTTTTTTTTTTTTTTCTTTTCCAATTTTGAAGAACATAGATCCATACATTAAACATAAGCAACTATTTCTTGTAAATTAACTAACTAAAAAAATATATATATAGATACAATAATTCATTTATGATATCTGCATAGTATACTGCACGGTAAACAACATTCTCTCCTTTCCCCTAGCGGTGAAAATGCTGTCTAGGCCTCTTAAATATCCTAGAATGCCTTGTACAAGGCCACTTCTTTCTCTCCCCCCCCCCCTACCCTACTGACAAAGATACTGTTCTATATTTATTTTATTTTATTTATTTTTATGTTACATTATTAAAGATTAAAAATATTTTAAACTAATTCCTAAATTTTAAAATTTATAAGGAAATTAATTATTTTTTGTGTCTTATATGTAACTGTTATTAATGTGTATATAACATAAAAAATTCTGTCGTTAATAAAGCGATAGGTTAAGAAAATTACTTTGTAGTATAGTTATAAGTGAAAAATTAATTTACTTTGCTATTGCCATTTGCAATGAATACTTCTCTTTTAATTGCTGATACACATCTTAATAAAACATATTTTTCTTTTAAGAAACTATACATCGAAACTTTCTCTCAGACATTAAGTGAAAATACATTAAGTGGCATTAACTGAAATAAAATCGTTATAATAAATTTAACTATTAAAATGATTTTATATTCTAATAATTATTTTTATATATAATGCTACAGGAAAAATTACATTTTAATGACATCTATATATTTTCCTATTTTTCTTTCTTTGCAAATTTAGAAAAGCAAAATATTTAAATTAAAAATAAGTATAGTTGTCAATATGTGAAAATCTGAAATAATACATGCTTCAAAAAATTTATTTTTCATTAGCAAGATGTATCATTTAATAGTCGTTTTTCATGTTTGTAAAACTTTGTAATAAATCTGAAAATAGTAAAAAAAAAAAAAAAAAAAAAAAAAAAAAAAAAAAAATGTTTATTTTTAGCTTGAAATAACTAAAAATATAAATATTCAAATATAAACATTTTGTTTACATACATGCATATGTATAATGTAAATCAGAATATTATATTGGGGAAAGAAAATGAATTTTTTTTTATCACATCAATAAAAAATAAATAAATAATTCTTTGCCCTAATTCTTTTTTTTTTTTTTTTTAATTTTTAGGTGTGTATGAGAATTTAATTAAAAAGTACAGTTTTTTTTTTTTCCATGTATGCAAGAATTCTTAAGTACAAATTACAGATATTCTTTTGGAACATGCGCAGTAAATATATATATGTATATATAAATGTTCATATATCAGCGAATATCAAACATGTGAATTTTATGTTTCATAGCAATGTATCTCTAATGTTTTGTCAAGTTTTCAGCATCTTTTCTAAAATTTTGTTTAAATTCCTTCTTGTTATTTTTTTCGGTAAGTTTTTCTGTTTAGAATTTTTAAAACGTTAATTATAAATTAACCTGCGTAAAATTTGTGCAATTCCACACAAAAATTCCATGCAAATATTGAACATAATAAGTACAACAATGTATTAAAATTACAAGACATTTGTAACATTTTTATGATACTGGGTTATCCAAAGTGTTTTTGCTTT
The DNA here is from genome assembly GCA_963930645.1 of Salticus scenicus. Taxonomy (NCBI): domain Eukaryota; kingdom Metazoa; phylum Arthropoda; class Arachnida; order Araneae; family Salticidae; genus Salticus; species Salticus scenicus. The sequence goes on from OZ005653.1 coordinate 196,378,418, forward strand.
TCTCCAATTTATATTTAATCCCCTAATTATATTCCCATGTGAGTATAAATATTCTTTAGATGTCTGTAGTTCAAAGCCATTACGTCCAGTATCTTTTTTATAAAATCGGAAAAAAATGTCAAAAATAAATTAATAAATAAATAAATCTAATAATTTGATCACTCACAGTGTTTTTTTCTAATTATTCTCTCTCGGGGAGAGAAAAAAAAAAAAGTTTTTTACAAGACTTTAATGAACAAGGAATAATTAAATAGATAGGATTCCTGTCAGTGTAACGACAATTATCTAAATTCGGAATAATTGGTATCAATTTTGCGATTAGGAATAACAAATATGTCATCTAGAAAATTTGTCATTAAAATATTTGGTCTACCGGAAAGTTCTGTTTTTTTTGAATTAATAAAATGAAAATTTTTATTTAACCATTATCATCTTGAGAGTTACACAAGAATACCTTAAATATTATCCAAGATAACTTTCCGATGTCCGTATTTTAATTAAAAAGTACAAAACTTTCCGGTAGGCCTAACATATCTAATATTCACATTGGAAAAAAAAAAAAAAAAAAAAAACGTGAATTGCTCCTAGCAGAATCATGTTTTCATAGAGAACCAAACATCATTTCCCTATTCTTACCTTTATAATTTTGATGGCACACCTACACTGCAGTTCCCCTGGTGCTCTCCCCAGGACACCCTTGAGATATCTTGAGAAATAAAGAACACATTCCCTAGAGATATCACAAAGATGTACTGGGGGGTGTATTGTTGGGTCATCTGTGCGAAAATACTTTATTTTTTTATGACTTCGTAATAAAAAGAATAAATAAATAAAATATTTTGTGATTTCTGCAATTAAATATAAGACAGGGATCGGCGCAATCACTTTTTTCAATAACACTATTTTTATAAAGTAATATCTGTAATATTCAATCAAAGATAACTGCTGTTACAAAAATAGAAACAAACTGCATTTTTTTTTTTTTTTTTTTTTTTTTTTTTTATGGAAAAATGTTAAATTAAACATAGCACTTAAAAAAAAGTATGTCAACCCCCCCCCCCCCAAAAAAAAAAAAAAAAAAAAAAAAAAAAAAACATTGAACAATTAATTATAGAAAGGATACAGCAACTATACAAAAAGTTGAACCAAAAATCGGAAGCAGTATTAAAAATTTATTAGAATTGATTCAGAATTTAAATCTGTATCAATAAACATGAAGTAAAACTTAATTTTAAAAATGTTAACGTATTTTTCGCATTAATTTGTCTAAAATTTGTTGTATTTGAACCACACCACCTGGCATTTTGGATCATCTAATTTACTTGTCTGGCAAGAACTCTACCAATGTAAAAAATTCTTGCATAATAGTATACATCTAAAAAACTGATTTCTGATATTTGGATAGCTGCAGTTGGATATATATTTATAACAGACAAATGATAAACAGAGTGTAATATAATTTTGTTAACAAATTATAAGCATGTAGCTCAGAAAGTGAGACTTTATAATACTAAAAGTATTTTCTGAATAGAAAAATAAGTTTTCGGAAAGCTTATGAAAAGCATAAAAAAACAAGCACATTCAAATAATAATTATAATAATTATTATTTTATTTATTTATTTATTTTATTTTATTTATTTATTTATTTATTTTATTTTATTTATTTATTTTATTTTATTTTCATTTTTATTTTTATTTTTATTTTATTTTTATTTTTTTTGTCAAACAAAAAATTAAGTTACAAATACAATAAGAAAATAAATACTATAAAAAATTTATTTTTCAAAATGGTATTAAATTTTGAAGATATTTTAATCAGAGCAAGGGTCAGAATATGTCCAAACGCCCGAACGATGTTCGGGGGAAATTTAAACTGACTGGGGAAATTTTGAATACTTTTTAAAGAGAAAATAAAAATGTAAGTCAAAAATAACAATTTGCTACTTTGAACTTCTTATAATATACAGCGATATTTTTATGTTACACTGTATACTTATTCTCTTAAAGATATATTACATAGAACAAGTGACTTTGTATAGCAAAGTAGATTTTTGCATTATTGAGGGAAATTTATACTGTGTTTTTGGGAAATTTCCGAGATCTGAACATTTTCTGCATTCCTGAATCAGAGTACCTCAAATTGGTCGAACCAAGCTAAAATGTTTTTTTAATCTTTAAGCCATAATACAAAATCAACAGGTTTAATTCTCTATTGAGTAAGGAAAAGTAGAAAATACTACATTCCAAAAATAGTTTAAATTATTAGTCCATGTCTCCAGTTATACTTTTTCTGAAGCTTTATTTCAGGCTTAACATGGCTTTAAAGAAAAAGAGAGAGAGGGGGAGAGAAAGATGAAAAAGAAATAAACCGATCTTTTCATCTGTAAGTTGTGAAATTTATAGCGCTGATAAGAATACCATCCTGTAAAATTTGCAACAAAATGTAGTGAATTTTACAGAATTGTAAAAAATGAGAGTTTGTAGCTCAGCAAATGCTCAGAATCTGAAGCAGCAACTGAATTAAGATGACATGGCACCTTTGACGGCATTATTGAATGCAGCACTCGTGCCTACTTTGTTCGCCACACAAAGGATCGTGAGTTCTTTCGACCCGAGAAATTATTGCGAGTTTATTGCATTTTATGGTGTTTATCCAAAGTTCTGTAATTATTATTGAAGTAAATTTCATATAATAGCCTATATTTCCACTTAATATTTATAAACTGGACTATAAGGTTTGTCTATTAAAATATATATTCCGGTATCAATTTTTGTGGGTTTTAATACATTTTTTTTTTTTTTTTTCAGCATTGAAATCTATAAATTATGTTTTCTCAGTCTGCTTTTTTTCATTAATTAATGATTATCTTCATGAATTATCTTCAAACAGCTAAAACTTTTAGAGATATTTAGGAAAGAACTGGCAATTTTTTTGCATGTTTAAGGGAAACAATTTAAAAAGAATTAAGTATGGGTTTTGAAATTTATTCATTAGTTTAAAAAAAAAAAAAAAAAAAAGTTAAAACGTGCTTCGTAAAATTTGGGAAGAAAGGGAAAAAAAGGTGATTTTTTTAAATTTTTCTTTTAAAGTTACTGCAAAATCGATCCCAAATTCTTTTAAGTTCTATTAAACATCCACACACATTAAGTTTATTCTTAAATATCTTTGGAAGACTTAGATTTTGAAGATCATAAATTCATGAAAAAATGTAAACTGAGAAAACGCTATTTAAAGATTTCAAATCTGTAAAAACAGTCTATCAAAAACCTTGAGAATTGTTGCCTGACTATATATTTTATTGAACAAACGAAATTTATAAATATTAAATGTAAATACAAACTTTTAAATAAAGTATACTATTAATAACAGCATCTTATGAAGTTTACAGCAAAGTGCAGTAAATTTCACATCATTATTAAAAACACCAACTTTTAAAATTAACAGAAAAGTGCAGTAAATTTCACATCACTGTTAAAAACAGTATATTGTAAAATATACAGCAAATTGCAGTAAATTACACAGCACCGTTAAAAACAGCAACTTGTGAATTTTACAGCAAAGTGTAGTTAATTTTACAGCACCATAAAAGACAACAACTTGTGAATTTTACAGCAAAGTGTAGTTAATTTTACAGCACCATAAAAGACAACAACTTGTGAATTTTACAGCAAAGTGCAGTTAATTTCACAGCACCAAAAAAGACAGCAATTTGTGAATTTTACAGCAAAGTGCAGTTAATTTTACAGCACCATAAAAGACAGCAACTTGTGAATTTTACAGCAACTGTGCTGGCAGCCGCGGTGCCAGCAACTTTTGTTGTAAAATGCCGAAATTTTTTTTTACAGTGTATCTATGCAATGTGTTTCCTTTTATTAAATTTCATTACATCGTGTGGATAACTTTTATAGTAGATTTATCTAAAAAATAAAACAAATCAATAAAGAAAGTAATTAGTTTTATTTACAGTTATTGAGACACTCCACACTAGTTTAAAACACTACTATATAGTATATAAGTTTTATTTTATTTCAACTACGATTTCGTACATCTCTGCAAGAATATTTAAAATATTTAATAACTAACTAAATAATAATAATAATAATAATAATAATTTAGATGTTAATATCGTTATTTTAAACTTTCTTTTATTATTACACTATGTAGTTATAAATTTTTTATTTTTAAATTGATACACAGACCACATTTTTCTTCCTCGTTCTTCCACCAATATTTAACTTTCGGAAATTTTTAATAGTATGTTTGCACTATTAATTAAGTATATATTATCATATAAATATTCTGATGGAAGAATAAGGGGAGAGCCCCTTAAATAAATAATAGGCCGGCGCATCACCGCCATTGTTTTGCCTCCTAAGAGGACCGCATTTCCGCTTGGCGATTTTATCGCTCCACTGGCGGTTTTAAGAAATTTTCATCTAAAAATAAAATCGGCCAAAATTGATAAGCAACACAAGTAATCTGTTTCTGTTTCTTAAATAATTCATAACATTTGAAAGGGGGAAAAAAAGAGCGTACCAAATAAAATTGGAAAGTATTTTTTAATTAATTTTCTTTTCTGTTCCTCGTATATATTTGATGGAGAAAGTATTATTTTTAAGTTAAATTTTTAAAATTGAGTTTTTGTCACATTTACACGTTTTAAAATCATGTTTTTAGCGGTTAGTCTGTGTGAAGAACAAGTAGTAGCAGAAAGTCTAAAATCGGTATTCTCAATGTGTATCATATAGGGATGACACATTTTACTTTTCGTTGATATCAAGGAAATAGTTCGTGTACAGTAACATTCTAGAGAATTCCAATACTCTATGGAGTAATTTCTGATAAACACATTAGAGGTCTGTACGGGTCAGATTTACGGGCCGGGTTCGGGCTGAATTTTTTAATTTACTGTCGGGCCGGGCCGGACTCGGATTCATTTTTTTTTTCTTGCGTGTGTGTGTATACTCGGACATGGCCATGAGGAAATTTTTTTTTCAGGAAAAGATTTGGGCCGTTTCGGCCCGAATCTTTTTCTAGCTTCCTCGTTAATCAACGAAAAAGGAAAATGATAAAATCTTCAGTCATTTATTTTACATAATTTTACAGGCTGGTATGTCATATTTTTTTTTTTTTTTTTTAATGTCTGTAACTTCAATTTAATTGTCTACCAGTCTGTTCGCGATCTGATTTTCTGCAAATATTTTTAGCAAGTCTCGAAATTAATATATTTTATTTAAAGTAATGTTAGATGGTTTCCTATTCAAAATAGAATGCTTGCCACTACTAGTTTGGTACATGTACAAACAAAAGAAATTAAATGCGTTACTATGTGCTTACTGTGTATGTTACTTTATGTCCTATAGTCTGTAGAGTTTAGGTGGTATGAAGCGATGAAGACTATAAAGATCATTCCGCTTTAACTTTTTCTCTAAGGATCCTTTTTCTTTTCTCCAGGTCAATGGGTAAAAGTATCATCATTTTTAGCATGTGCAAAAGCATATTTTTAATTGAATATGGTTAGATTAGCATTAAAGTTTTGTTTACTGGATCACATGAAAGATTCGGATACATTACAGTATATAAGAGGAAATACTAGAAAGTGCATTTTTAGTAGTATTAATCATTTAAAACACCTTCCTATATTTTTTGATGAATGCTAATATTTTTTATTTGACTTTCTGTCAGTCTTTCTGCCTTCTGTATGTTTGTAATAATGAACTTCTGTTTTTTATAATTATCTTGTAAGTATTGAACAGTTGTGTTAAAGAACATTCTATAGCTTAGCTTATAAAACCTCCACAAAACACATAATAAAATTATTTTTCATAAAAAAGCATGATTTTTTTTTCTTTTTGTTATTTTACATATTTATGAATCGGGTCGGGTCGGGCAAGATTTTATCGTTTTTTGTCCGGGTCGGACCATGCACTGGTAAAAATAAACGGCCCGGATTTTTCGATTTCGTACAGGGCCGGGACTCAAACAGACCTTTAAAGTACAGTGTAACATCTCTAGGCTGTCTTAAACAAAACGAAATGAATAAATAAATAAATAAAAATAGAAAAAACATGCATAAAACCATGTTTTTTGTTGATTTTGATATGGAAATGCTTCATCATTCGTTTACAGGGCTACCAAAAGTATTTGGATATATTGGGGTTATACTTGGAAATTGCTAGAATTGTAATTCATTTTGTGTTAGATGTTTTTCATATAAAACTAAATATAAATACACAATATTGTTTATAGTTCTTATTATATTGTTCATAGACAATATACAGGGCTACCCAAAATTGAGCTAAACGTTCTATTGAATGTAATTTATGGAAGTAGTTTGCTACATTAACTATGTCAGCGAACTGCTCAGCAAGGTAAATTAATTTTTCATGCCCATACTGTAAACAAAGAATTCTTTAAAGTTTTATTTTCATTTTTATTTATTTACTTATTTATTTGTTTTTTAAGTATAATAACACGATTTGAGTTACCCTGGTAACGAAAGTCCAATTTTTAGCGGTTGATGTGTATTCATATTTGTTATCAACATAACTTAAAAAAAATAACTGAAAAGAAAACCTTTTTTTTTTTTTTTTTTTTTTTTTTTTTTATAATTTTTAATAAGAAAATAAAAAGTGTGCATGAAAAAAGAAAAAAAAAAAAAGAAAGAAAGAAAGAAACCACATAATTAAATTTATATTTGAGTTAGTAATTTAAGGATGCCATTGATATAGTAACTTAAAAAGAAAAAAAAAAACTATGTTCTAATAAATGGCTACTCATATACAGACGATTTTTTACATTCTAAAGTGGTTCAGCGACTTTGTTGCCGGCATTTTCGTTGGAAGAAATAGTTTGTTCCTTCGATGCAACTTGCACATAAGTCCCGTCAGGTACAACTTTTTTTTTTCATACTACTGTTTTATATCGCTTTCATAACAAAACTTTTTTTAAAAATAAGTTGCAGTTTTAAAGGAATTAAGGTAGCAGTCATTATTAATATGAATTTATGTACAGTTACGTGATGTATATGTAATATTAATACAGAGACGTTTATTTCAATTTAATGCATTTTTTTTTTTTTTTTTTTTTTTTTTTTTTTTTAAGTTAAAAAAAAAAAAAAAAGAAAAAGTATCAATTTTTTAATATTTTTTTTCCCTTAGAAAGTAGACATAAATTGTAATATGAAATAAATATCTCAAGAAAAAGAAATCTAAAAATAGAACAAAATAATTAATTAATTAATCAAAAGTTCAATTAAAAAAATATATATTAGGTGTTTGCATAAATTCGTGCGGTTTTTTATTGCTTCATTTCATAAAAATACATCAAATCAAATGACAATTTTTAATCAAAATATTCTCCATTACTTTCTACAACCTTTTTCAGGTAATCCCATGCCCATTAGGTAATTCCTGCCCCTTTTTCAGGTAACAAATCTATATTACGGCGATAGAAGCTTTCGTCTTTGGAGGCAATAAAATGATCCGCGTCCGCACGAACTTTTGCAACGACCTTATACTATCAGGACACGGAAACAAGACAACTTTGGCGAACCAAAAAAACGTCGCCAAGACTCTACAATCACACAGTAAAAAAGCGTTTCTTAAAATAATTTATGGTTATTAAAATACATATTTAGATTTAAATAATACTTTTTTTTTAATTTTTTACTTTATAAATGTCAGAAATGCAAAGAAAAGTATAAGTGAATAACAATAAAACTTACTATGCAAAGCTGTGCATTAGGTCCCGGTATCCAAGAATCTGGACGACAATTCGCTGTCCATTTTCTCCTTCTTGCATTATCTGAATGAAACCTAAACATTTTATATCCTTTTCTCGAGTGTTTACAGCAGTTTATCGCTGAACAACCTTCCATATTGCAGTTTATTTTACTAAAATTACGAGCAAGACGGTAGAAACAATGGCTGCCGTTTGTTTATCACGCTGGGTACATGCGGCAACCCTAAGGCAAAAAAATGTCGGATGCGCCAGCTCTTATGTATAGGAGCCTTAAATTAGGGGAAAAAAGCGTTGTCTGTAATCAACCTGCTATATAAATTATTTAGAACGCGCGTGCGCGCGCGATTTGAATAAAATTTCACTTCATCTTATGTCACTGTAAACAAATATCTATTTGCTGCCAGAAATTCTGTGTAATTTGACAAAATACGCGTAATTTACGAAAAAATTACGTTGTCAGAATGAATTTTCTCAAATTACAGAGAATTTCTGGCAGAATATAGGACACATTTTTTACAGTGTATATGTTTATGTAAAGGATGATTCCGAGATCATGGGATAAACTTGGAGGGGAGGTAGAGAACATCACAAGAGTTCAGAATTGCACAGAAACCAATGTCCCCAAAAGCCATTTTAACCCTCTAAGGACCGTATGTATTTGCTTGGATTTAGGCGTGGTTCTTCATTGCTGCATTAAAAAAAAAAAAAAAAAAAAAAAAAAAAAAAAACGTTTTTCCATTCTAATGTTTACATAAATAAATAAACTTTGTTTTTATGGATGTATTTTATCCTATTAATTGCAATATTACAAACATTTTGTATGATTTCGCGAAATAATGAAGCATGCAAGTTTTAAAAATTTACACAGTAGGCGGAGTTAGCAGTACACAGCACCTCAAAACATCCAATTCTTAAAGGATTAAAATGACATTTGGGGCATGGGTTCCTATCACTCTATGAATAATTCTCATTTCAATGCGTTTGTTTTTAAAGATATACTTGTCTCTAAACAGATGTCACTATGATTAATTAAATTTCTTTATTTCTGTTTGAATTCATTTTGACAGGTTTTGAAGTGTAAAAGATTTTTCTTAATATTAGAGTTATTGAAGTGTGTTACGTTTCGCATAATGTAATAGAATACCTATCGCAATACAAACTTATTTTGCAGGTTAAGGTTTCATGTTTAAATAAATCATGTATATTTACATGAAAAACGCACTTTACCATAGCCTCCTTAAAACTAGATGCCTGTCGCGTAGCTCGGAAACTAGGCAACAGTTGAAGCGGCAGACAGCGCCACCTAGTACAGATTATGGGACTTTTTTATTCAACTGTCACCAATAATTTAAAAAAGTGATACATGATATATATAATCAACGTTTCTTTGATTCTATTCGCCGTTTATGTATATCATATCCCACTTTTAAAAATTTGTGGTGGCTGTTCAATAAAAAATTCGCGCAATCTGTACCAGGTGGCGCTGTCTACCACTTCAGCTGTTGCCTAGTTTTCGAGCTACGCGACAGGCATCTAGTTAAGGAGACTATGACTTTACCATGCACAGACAACAGATAAAATTGTCGACATTTGCTTGACTTTCAAAGAAAGAGAACAGTAAAAAGAAGTTAAAAGGATTAAATGGAAACATTTGAATGCCAGGTGTAATAAATAATTTAACAAAAACAGCATAAAATTGGAATTGTCAATGCTCTAAAAGCGTACATCATTTGGCACTGATGTGTTGTTCCAAACGCCCATCGGAAAATTTTCTTTTCTTTCTACAAACATATTGTGACGGATATGAACAACAAATATATGACATAGGGTTCGTGTTTACTATAATTCTGAATGTGTAAAATAAATATCAGAGCTTGTTTTTCCGTATAAAAAGAAGTAAAAGTAAATATTATTATGCTGACGGTACAATGTGAATTCAAAATTCAATCTCAGGTGCATTCCTTTTATTTATATACTTAAATAATTTAAAAATTGTTGTAAATGGAAATTTTAATTTGTTATGTGATTACAGCCTTTAGATTTCTAATTAAAATATATTTTCATTTTTTTTTTTTTTTTTTTTTTTTTTGTTTCTGCATTAATTATTTCATTAAAAAATACGTCTTTTTTATCACACCTTTTAATGATTTTATAATTGTAATGTTGTTTAGTATAATTTTTTTTTTTGATCAGATGAATATTTCAACCTATTACCTTTTGTATCCGTTCCTTTGACCTTTTCCAGTTATTTTCTTATTGTCCTTCAGTTTAACAAATAAAACTTTACCAAGTAAATGAGGTTTGTCTTTTGAATATGAATTTTTATTGAAATGTTAATTAATATTACTTTAAATTTATTATTTTAATGTTAATTTTTATTTAACACGTATTTCAATACAAGAGTTTTCAACAAACTAAATTGCTATATACCGGGTGTCCCAAAAGTCCGTAGACATTTAAAAAATTCATAAATATTGAAGGAATTGGTAGAATATAGCAGGTTTGCGGAGAAGTTATTCTCATGGAAACGAATTTTTTTTTTCTTTTGAAGAAAAAAAAAGTAGTTAAATTCTTTGTCGATGGAGGGCGCTGTAAGATATTAAACGGTGAATATACAAATCAGAGTCTTGTAAATTGCACGGTTTTACGATTAACACGATTTATTTATTATTTTGTCCTCTATTTCTGCACACATTAAGTTTTAATTGCGATGCTGATTTCGTGTATAAAGCGTAACTCGTTGAACATGTTCTCTCTCAGGTAAGACCCGCCGCGTAAAGTCACAGTTAGCGGTGTTGCAACTCGATTGCAAATTGTAACGTGTGGTGATGGTGGCCACATAGAATAGAATTTATGTGCCTGCACACATTTGCATATAAATAAATACTATTTTTCACGGAAATGTTTGATTTGCTCACTTACACGCCCTCTATCGACTACAATTTTAATTATTGTTTTTTTCTTTAGCAAAAACATCCCATTTCACTGGAAGTACTTTTTCGCAAACCGCGTCCAATTCTATTAATTACTTCAATTTTTACGAACTTTCGAATGTCTATAGACGAGTATACGTATATAACCTATACATTAAATTAACATCTAAGTGTCGACATGTCTTTCGCCATTTTTTTCCTTCCACCTTCTTCTTCTCTCCTTTTTAAATTGAGGTGCTTATTCCAGATGTTAAGTTTATTATATAATTTCTATAATTACTTGAGAACTATGATAAAAAAAATGATATTCAAATTTTTATCATTATTATTATTTTTTGTATTCAAAATAGATTTTTAGTAAATAAAAATGATTATTGCCGAAACGTCAGTGGAGGCCCTCTGTTGAGACTCAAAACGGTTTTGGGCTCTGTCTGTGTCTTGTCTGTCTGTCGCGCGATAGCGGCCGCAAAAATAGCGCTATTGACTTGAAATTTGGAACACATATTCTTGAGCCCCACGAAATCAGCTGTATAGTGTTAGGTATGTATCCCATTTGTCGTTCGTGTACAGGGACACGCAAAAGGTTTTCTTATCATTACGGCCTATGGGAAGAATTTGTGTGCACCGCGATAGCCACCGCAAAAATCAAGCTATTGACTTCCATTTTTTGCCGAAACGTCAGTGGAGGTCCTCTGTTGAGACTCAAAACGATTTGGGGTTCCGTCTGTCCGTCTGTCTGTCTGTAGTGCGATAGCGGCCGCAAAAATCACGCTATTGACTTGAAATTTGGTGCACATGTTCATGATCCCCGCGAACTTAGCTGTATAGTTTCGGGTGTGCATTTCATTTGAAGTTCGTGTACAGGGACACGCCAAAGTTTTTTTTATCACTACGGCCTATTTGTATGTACCGCAATAGCGGCCGCAAAAGTCCTTCGATTGACTTGCAAATTGGCGATATTGCATATAAGTAACTTTGATTATAAGTAGCTGTATAATTTTTATTGCTATATTTATTGCAATGAAGAAAATGAAACTAGGGTACGTGAGTAAAATGCTTAAACTTATGTTGTTTGAAGAAAATATGTGTTCTTAAGCTTTCTAATTAATGTACAGGACCTTACAAAAGTGCTCTGACAATGTCAAGTAGTCATCCAAACGATGTTAAATTTGGAACAATTAATAATTTGAAACGCAAAATAATCTGAATAGTTTTTTCTGGTGTATACAATGTTTATGGTTTGTTTACAGAGACACAAGAAAGAATTTCGTAACATTAGAGCCTATGGACAAATTTTTATTTAAGCGCGCACTTTAATGCGTTTATGCTGAATTGAACTTAATAGGATTAACATACATTATAAAGATGCTTGAAATCATGTTTACTCATTAAAAAGGATATGTATAGACTAAATAATTTATGGGACCATACAAAATAATTCCGCGTATGTACTGTAATCATCCAAATGATGTCAAATTAGTTTGAAAAAATAATGAGTTATAATTAATTAGGTTTATTCTTATTATTAGCGTTGATAAAGACTGTGGCTAATTTTCCGGGATACATAAAAGAATTTCGTACTATTACGGTCTATAGTCGGTATTTCTTAAACGTTTATTTTAACATGGTTACACCCCATCGAATATAATGAATTTTTATTAGAATTTTAAAAGCATGTTTTCCTGTTGAAAATTGTGGGCATAGGATAGGAAATAGTTTAAAGGTTACGCGAAATATTTCCGATATGCTATGTAATTTTTACTTTCTTCTATATGTAATATAGAGAAAGTATTGGATTCGGGAAAATTTTCGACCTCCGTTTTTTGATGGATTTACGTGTTTTGGGATGTCTAGATTACGAATTAATAGTTTTTAGAAAATGTCTGTCTGTCTGTCTGTCTGTCTGTATCATTTTATTGTGGACGCTGTATCTCACGAACCGATGAATGAAATTTAACCAAACTTGGTATTAAATTGCACCCTGACATGAACTGGTGCTGATTAGATTTTGGGATCAATAGCTCAACAGGTGGCGCTGTGATCGCATTTTATGCAAATTTTTAACATGGCAGCATAGGACAAAATTCCGTATAAATGTGCATAATGAGAGTTATTTTAAACTTGTGATTGTAAAATTAATATGAATTATTGATAATTGTAGTAGTTAACTAGGAAAAAATTTTGTGCATGTGGGGGCATCGGTTCCCTCCCCCTGGGGGGGAAGTACACCCCTGGGGAATTAAATTTTCAAGATGGGTATCTATCGAAAGGTCTCGTTGATAATAGTAATAGTTAGCTGGGAAAAAATTTTTGTGGATGTGGGGGCATCGGGCCCCGGGGGAAGTACCCACCCGGGGGGGGGGCAAAGTTTCAAGATGGGTATCTTTCGAAAGGTCTCGTCAATACCTTTAAAACGAATGGTTGAACCATAAATCTGTGATAATTTAAAACAAAGTTATCGATTTTTTTTACTTTTAACAAAAAAAAAAAACTTAGAAAAATAATCGTATTTTTTTTTTTTTTTTTTTTTTTTTTTTTTTAACGAAATTTTACCAAACTTCGTATTTAGTTGGTCCCCGACATAAACTGGTGCTGATTATATTTGGGGATCAATAGCTCAACAGGTTACGCTGTGATAGCATTTTATCTAAATTTTTAACATGGCAGTATAGGACAAAAATTCGTATAAATGTGCATAATAAGAGTTATTTTAAACTTGTGATTGTAAAATTAATATGAGTTATTGATAATAGTAATAGTTAACTAGGAAAAAATTTCTGTGCATGTGGGGCATCGCTTCCCCCCCTGGGGGGGAGTAAATTTTCAAGATGGGTATCTTTCGAAAGATCTCGTCAATACCTTTAAAACGAATGGTTGAACTATAAATCTGTGATAATTTAAAACAAAGTTATCGATTTTTTTTTAATTTTAACAAAAAAAAAAAAAAAACTTTTTTTTTTTTTTTTTAAATATTGTTGCTGGTTGAATATGTATTACTTTTAACAAAAAAAAATAAATAAATAAATAAATAAATAAATCTTAGAAAAAAATCGTACACATATATATATATATATATTTTTTTTTTAATATTGTTACTGATTGAATATGTATATAGGAAAATATAGAATAAAGTCTTGTGGTTGCCACAACATACTAGTTTTTGTATGAAATTTGCTAGTTATGAAATTTGGTAGTTATGAAATTTGGTATTTATGAATTTCAGGGAAATAATACAAGACCGTCGTTTATTAAGAATACATATTGTTGCGTACTTGGGGGTTCATAATTTGTCCGAGAATGAAAGGCGAAACTTGCAAAAACTCAGTGATTTATTCACAGAAAGTTGTCAGAAAATACAGGTCTATAAACCAAGTATCAGCTTCAATTCAACCAGTAAACATAGCTTAAACAAAAGCCGTTAACTGCAAAACAACAGCACAAACTGTTTAGCAATAACACATAAAGCAAGTCTCATCCAAAGAGTCTCAAAGCATAGCAAGCATTTGCCGAAACTGACACAGATCTGAGACAGACCGCCTTGGCAAAAAAATGCTCCTTTTATACTTTTCTATCGAACACAGACTGTTCTAGAAAATTCCCGTACCTCATCAGCCAATGAGATTAGAGCTTCCATATTTGGTATATCCCTAATAAGGATTTTCTCGCCAAGTTCGCCAAAAAATTGCCAAAGAGGGAAACAGCCGCCAAATTTGGCGCCAAATCCATTTCCTCCCTTATTGGAGCTTTTTTAAGTGTTTTTAAGGGGAAATTAGGCTATTTTAACGCTAAAACGACTAGAAATGCACAAAATTTGCATTTTATCAACTTTACTAAGCCCCTTTGAAAGAATTTATACAAAAATAAATGCAATTATTTACAATTCCGTAACACTTTATATGATATACAAATAGGTATACATAGAGAGATACAGCGGTCGGTTGAGGCGGGCGGCAGTCCCCTCAGGAATGAATCTGATTATAGTAATAAGTCGATCGAATCAATATATACCATTATATAATAAGGAATAAATAAAAATGACCTATTGAATAATGTCTGATGCAAATAGGACGTTGAGGTTCCTCATCTGCAGATCCACTAGTATATGTATATATATATATATATATATATATATATACACACAGTCGAACCTCGTTAACGTGAATCTCAAGGGAGATAAAAAAATTTGTTCATGCTATCAGTAACTAATATCCTTATGACTAAACTAATTTTCATTTTGGCGGGGATTGTGGAAACAGTTCGTGTTAAAAGTAATTCACGTTAACAGTGTTCACGTTAACGAGGTTCGACTGTATATATATATATATATATATATATATATATATAATCATTAAAATGATTATTTCTTTTAAATTTTTATGATTTTTATAGGAATTTGCTTGTTGCTAAAGAAGTTTTATCTTGTTCATTTTGATTTTGGAAATAAAATTTTTCAGATAGTAAGCTTTAAATATAAGTACCGTGTTTCTCTTTTTAAGATGTATAATTGAAAAAAAAAAGTGTTAAAGTAGCAGTTATTTAAATTCAAGTATTATATGTATATATTTTTAATACATAAGTTTATTCAATTTTACACAGAAACTATTAAAATATATGAGTTTCCACGGAAAGCATTTGCTAGCATATTTCACCAAATAATAAATTAATAACTTCATTAACTGAATATAATCTAATTAAAAAGAAGTATAATAAAAAACGAATATGTGAATAACAGCTAAAACTCCAGTCTTTTGAACGATTTTATGGGTAACAATTTTTTAATATGTTTTGAAAATGACAGAAAAAACCTTTTATTGGACAAGACAAATAAACAATCGAGATTATTTATAAAGGTTAGTTAAAAAACTTCTGAATTTTATTTTTTTTAAATATCACTGTGTACACAAAATATTTCTAAATTTCCAATTCCTCTTATTTTACCAAATAATGATAAAACAAGAGTTAATTATTAATTAAAATTTCTTTTTGTAGCATTTTAACTTTGTATTTTTTTTTTTTTTTTTTTTTGCAATTGGGAGATTTCTGCGTAATATGACGACATTCTGAAACAATTTCCGTTTAGAAAAAGAAAATGCTTAGTTTCCTGGCTATAAAATAACTAATAGTATGTCAGAAACATTCCAAAAAAAAAAAAAGGTCGGATTGCATCTGTTACATGTTTATTTTCCTTATGTAATAAAATGAAACGAATTATTATCAGTGCTTAGAGCATAAACCAGAATACACTAGACACACGAGAAATACTCGTACCAAGTTCTACAAACAGCATACCACATCATGATTGTCTGTATATAGAGACAAAAGAGAAGAAAAACATCAATGGTTTATTTTCGTTAATTATTCATCTGTCCCAGTATAATTATTTATCTATTGTTAAACTTCATGTTTACTACCATACTTAGCAATTCTATCAGTCAGTGCAATATTTTTGATATTTTAAGACCTTAGCTTTGACGGCCGAGCGGTTCTGCGCTCAAAGCTGGTAGATGGGAGGTGCCGGGTTCGATCCCAGGTCGCGCTCATCGACCTAGCCGTTCGGAGTTTTCCGTGGTTTCCTCCGAAACTCGCGTAAATACGGGCTAGGACCCCTTAGAAAGACCCCCACGGAGGGCATTCCCCCTATAGGCCTAGGACACATAAGGAGTCAATCGGCCTTAATCCTCCAACCAACCAACCAACAACCTTAGCTTTGATTTCGAAACGTAATTATGTTATCGTTTAATTAAGTCATTTTAGCTACATATCTAGCACATTGTTTTCATCTTTAAATATTAAGTGTCTGAAGAAAAACACATTCTCGAAATGTATCGTGTTTTTCATTCTAAAATGCAGTGGTTCCCGCTCGTCCACCACCGCCAAGTCACATATTAGGTGAGATGCAGGTACGCCTCGGCGACAGATTTAAGGCTTTTACATCCATCCACATTGAACTTCGGTTTCTTTTTCTCATCTACATTTCCTGCATTTTCTCAATAGTATTAGATTTTTTACTTTCTCTTACCCATAAGGTAGAGAAAGTATTGTTTTTGGCTCAAATTTTCGAACGCGAGATTTTGTTATATTTACACGTTTTGAGGTCCCCTGAATACGAAAATCATGTTTTTAGCAAATGGTCTGTGTGTCTGTGTGTGTGTGTGTCTGTGTGTGTGTCTGTGTGTGTGTGTGTCTGTGTGTGTGTCTGTGTGTGTGTGTGTCTGTGTGTGTGTCTGTCTGTTATCAGCATATCTCAAAAACAAATTATGGCAGAAAGTTCAAACTTGGTATTCTAAATGTGTATCATATAGGGATGCTACAGTAAGCTTTTCGTTAAGATCAAGCAAATGGTTCGTGTACAGGGACAATCAAGAGAATTCTAATACATTACGTCTATGGGGGAAATTGCAGGAAAATAGAGTTTAACGTCTATAGACTGCACTAAACGAAATGAAACAAATATATAATTTTTGTAATAGAGACAGTTAACTGGGAAATTTTTTTTGTGTATGTAGGAGCCTCTCCTCCCCCCCTGGGGGGGGAAGTCCCCCCTCGAGGGGAGTAAATTTTCATGATGGGTATCTTTCAAAAGAGCTCGAAAATACCTTTAAAACGAATGGTTGAACCATCGATCTGCGATAATTTACAACAAAGTTATCGATTTTTTTACTTTTAACGAAAAAAAAAAACTTAGAAAAAAAATCGTACTTTTTTTTTTTAATATTGAGAATAAAATGGACTTTTTTGGATATTTTGTGTTAAACTACTTCTCTAATATGGAAATCGTCTGCCTTATCATAAAAGATAATTTTTTTAAATAATAATTTTAATAAATTATTTTTTAAAAAGAGAAATATTTTTTAATAACCGAATTAAATTCTATATAAATGTAGGTGCATTAATGAAACGGGGGGTTGAGGGGGGCGGTAGCCCCCCTCACACAGAACTAATTATCATATAAAACTCTTCAGAAGCTTAATATGAATTGTTTAACATAGGCTTACATAACAGTACTCGTTATCTTACCTCTTAATCTCCAACCTGTATTTATAGTATTAAATTTCAGGGTAAGAGAAAGTCGTGTGAGTGACACACCAGATTATTTTCTTTACACACTTGCAAGTTTTTTTCTTCCCATGCTGTTTTCTTTATATACATATATATATATATATATATATATATATATATATTTATATATATACACTGACGGAAAAAAAATCCCAACACCAGGAAGGAGCTGTGCTAGATGAAACGAAATTTGGTAGGCGTGTTTATACATCTGAAAGATGACGTCGATTCAAATTTCGAGCTACGCGCATAAGTGTGGCGCTTGTAGCGACACTATGAACATGCAAATGAGGTTTGCTTTAAATAAGCGCTGTAAGGTTCGTGATCGTTATTTACAGTTGAGATTTGACGTAGTGGGTTAATGTTAGTCAAGGATGCCTCTAAGAAGACGAAGAAGCCATTATCAACAGCTCACTGAGTTTGAACGAGGTCGTGTAGTAGGGCTACGAGAAGGTGGGTTTTCTTTTCGCGATATTGCAGAAAGACTTGGCAGGAATGTATCCACTGTGCATAAGTGTTGGCAGCAGTGGTCAAGGGAAGGTACTGCCTCAAGAAGACCGGGTTCCGGGCGGCCACATGGCACTACTGAGAGGGAAGACCGCCGTGTTTGGCGTATGGCTGTGGCTAATCGTACTGCGTCTGCAGCTGAAATTCGAGCTGCAGTTGGCACCACAGTGGCACAACGAACTGTTACAAATCGGTTACTTCAAGGACAGCTCCGAGCCAGACGCCCTGTAGCGCGCATTCCACTGACTCCAAACCACTGCCGTTTGCGACGTGAGTGGTTTCAAGCTAGAGCTCATTGGAGGACGGAGTGGAGATCTGTTGTGTTTTCTGATGAATGCCGGTTCTGCCTTGGTCGCAGTGATAGCCATGTGTTGGTTAGAAGGAGGCCAGGTGAACGCCTGCTAGCGACCTGTCTGCGGCCTAGACACACAGGGCCTACTCCTGGAGTTATGGTTTGGGGAGCAATTTCGTATGACAGCAGGAGCACTCTCGTGGTTATCCCACGCACACTGACTGCAAATTTGTACGTCAGTCTAGTGATACAACCTGTTGTGCTGCTATTCATGAACAGCATTCAAGGGGGTGTTTTCCAACATTATAACGCTCGCCTTCATACCACTGTTGTAACCCAACCTGCTCTACAGAGTGTCGACATGTTGCCTTGGCCTGCTAGATCACCAGATCTTTCTCCAATCGAGCACGTATGGCACATCATTGAACGACAACTCCAGCGTCATCCACAACCAGCATTAACCGTCCCTGCATTGACCGCCCAAATGCAACAGGCATGGAACTCCATCCCACAAACTGATATCCGACACCTGTACGACACAATGCATGCACGTTTGCATGCTTGCATTCAAAATTCTGGCGGTTACACCAGTTACTAATGTACCCACATTTCACATTTGAAATGGCTCTACCTATGATCTTGAAACTTTAATCAATTAAATATGTTACCTAGACAAATGTATTGCTGAAATTTCATTACTGTACAATAATTTTTTCTTGGTGTTGGGATTTTTTTTCCATCAGTGTATATATATATATATATATATATATATATATATATATATATATTTATATATCTTCCAATAGTTTTATGACGATATTCTATAGTCATACCAGAACATCTGTCCATGGATTGATGTGACACTTTTACGTCTGAATTCGTGAGTAAAAAAATGGATTAATTTAGTTGGTGTAAAGTATGTCACCAATCTTCACCTTTATATGATTTCAAGCTGCGTAACAGTTGTTCTTGCCATTAAATGTGAAAAACTAGTTTTTTTATTATAAATTTGCATGCTGTTCATCCCAGATCATTTTGAAGTTTATTATACATTACTCTTATTATATTGTAACACAGCAATAAGTAAAATATCATATATATTTTTTTTCTGCTTGTCTATTTCTAGTAACTAGTATATTATCTTTTTAAATCTGTCTTTTTTATGCCTAAAATAATGTACGTTAATATTTTTTTAAGTATTTATATCGCGCTGTAAAATAAAACGAAGTTAATTACTATTTTTCAAAGCATATTTTTAGATGAAAATTATTATTATTATTGTTGTTGTTATTGTTTGGTGTGTTTGTACGTGTTTCTGAACATTTTCAATCTGATTTTTAACAGACAAGGCATTATAGAAAGAACCATTAACAGTAGAGCTATTGAAACTACAAAAAATAAATACAACAGTGTTTCAGCAGACGATGACGGGTGTGATCATAGATAAAACTTTTTAAGCGATTTTATCGAAAAAATTCAATTAATGTGATGTTTTGTAAAAAATTACCTTTGCCTGAAAATGGTTGAAGTAATAAATGTTTTTCTATTCATTTTTAACGCTTCTTTTGTCATTTTTTAAAGAATTATATAAAATTATTTAAAAAAGATTCAATTTAACGTTATATATATATATATATATATATATATATATATAAATTCTCAACAAATTTGGCTTCCAATTTTGTAAATATTTTAAATTTTATGTGCGTGTTTTCCATTGAGAACATTTTTACAAGCATCTTTTGATAAAAACAGATAAATTAATAGTTTGCTATTTCTGTCTTTCTTTTCTTTTTTTTTTTTTTTTACAGGAAACATTACATATCTGAAAATGTTTCAAAAAAAGATGTAAAATGCGTGTCCAGATTTAAACATGCTGACGTAAGCAGGCTATAGTAAAACAATTATACTATGCAATATTCTGAAACAAGTTATATTAATTAATTAAAAGAAATTAGGTAATTTGATAATAAATTATTTAATTGAATTAATGAGGATTTTTCTGTTATTGATGATTTATAATAAAATAACTATAAAATTAAAATAAAAAAATTATGATAAATAAATAAATAAATAAATAAATAAAAATAAAAATACATACGTTGCCAATTTTATTTTTAATTCCGTTGGAATCCTTTGTGTCCATTGTTTTTAATTCAAAGTTTTATAGTAAATATAATTTAGAATTCTAAAAGTATCTCTTGTACAATAAATATAAGTAATAAATAACTTAGTTATTACAAAATGTATAACTAGTTAAAAATATATAATAAAGCTCATAAATAAGAATATCATATTACGATATTTAAAAAAAAAATATTATAAAATAAATATTATGTAGATATCAATTCTCTTAAAATTATTAATTATTTGTATTTCACCGAAAATTTTCTTAATTAGAAAATTGTAAAGCTATCATTACGAATATTTTATATGGCAAGTTAATACAAAATATTTATCAGATTAAAAAAAAAGAAAAATGCGAATTCTTTGAGTGATACTTAAAATTTTAATCATAAAAATTTCAGTTACTAAGATATTTCATTCTGAAGTAAATAAACTGTATTATTAAAAAATACATTAAAGTGTATCGCTTACTTAAGTTATAGAAACTGAAAATGTAAGAAACTTCGTCTTTGTAATTTATTTTAAAAATATTAAATTTTAAATGTAAAATGTAGTAGTATTATTCTTTAAAATATATTTTGTTATCGAGTTGAGTCTGAAATACAAGATAAAAAGTTGATGCATTTATTGTAGTAAAATTCCGAAGTTAATGTAAGAATAAATAAATTTTACTATATTAAAATGCTTTATAGTGAATTTCTAAAAAAAATTTAATAAAACATGTTTAAAACCTTACAATAGATTTTCTAAAATTTTCGCTTGAATATTTTTTTTTCGCATTTTTAAAGAACGGTATGCGGCTAAAAGATGTAATGGCTTTTACATAAAAGTAATGTAAAAACAAGATTTTAAGTATCCCAAACCTGAGTTTCATTTACACTTTCTAAGAGTAAATCCAATAACACTTGTCACATTCAATAAATTGGATTTATAATAAAATATTACAAGTTTATGAAACAAATGTGTAAAATTTAAATCTATAAAGATTTTTTTTTTTTTTTTTAAGTTAAAAAAAACAAGTGCATTAACAGTCTTAATTGGAAAGTTTTGTTAACGGTTATAGAATCAATATTTTTTGCAAATATGTATACAACAGTTGAATTTATATATATTATATAACTCTTACACATATTACTACAGGGTGGGCAAAAAGTCCGTAAATACTTTAAAATATCATAAAACCCGAAAAAATAACCGAAATAAAAAACGGTTTACAGGTTTAGCCTTGATAGGTCACGGGATGTTTTATAAGATAAGAAAAAATAATAGTTCAAAAATCAGCCGACAGATGGCGCTGGTACAGTCCATAAAAAAAAGTGTCCGTACACTATAGCAAAAATTCCTATGTAAAATAAATACACTTCATACGATTTTGTTAAATAAATCCTTGTTGAATCCTGTTCGTAGTCATTCTAAGAACATGATTCGATAAGGATTTATTTAACAAAACCGTATGAAGTGTACTTTTTTTGCATAGGAATTTTCGCTAGTGTTCGGACACTTTGTTACCGACTGTACCAGCGCCATTTGTCGGCTGCTTTTTGAACGATTTTCTTCTTATCTTAAAAAAACACCGTGAATTATCAATGCTAAACCTGCAAATCGTTTTTTATTTCGGTTGTTTTTTCAAGTTTATGAATTTTTAAAGTATTTACGGACTTTTTGCCCACCTTGTATAAGTATCGCCTTATTATAGTTATTAATCGATTTTCAGCCGTCACAGCAACATTTCTCTACATGGTTGTGGCAAGTAAGCTGCCTTATTGAAGCAGCTTACTTGCCACAACCATGTAGAGAAATGTTACCATTTGTAATTTCGTAACATTCCTTTGTTACACAACTATATTTGATAACATTTCTCAACTTAGTTGTGGAAAGTAAGTTTCCTCAATAGTGTTGTGTATTCTTACATAAATATTTTACAGTGTGCGTTGACCCATAACACCAGTGTTAAACCACCAATTACGGAGATTAAAAAAGAAGATTAACTCGAGTGTTAAATCGCTGATTTAGCGTAGTGAATGCTGATTTTGATATAACCTAGCATATTCCCGGGTTAACCCTAATGTTATAAATTTGGTGAAGAGCATTGTTATTGTTTTAAGTGGTACAGCTTTTTACAACCACCTGCACACAGTAACACACTTGAACTAGTCCAGTCCCTTGTCGAAGTTGTCTTCTGGTACAGTTTGGGACACTTAATAAACTCATTCTCATTGTCTTGTCATTACCAATAAGCTTTGTAATTTTTCCTAGTATAGAATTTATCTGAACCAATACGCGTTCTATCCTAAGGAGCAAGAGCATAAACTCTCCATTTTCGGTAGGAGAGATTGTGCAGATTTTTAATCAGTAATTATAAGGTTTTATAGTGAACCACTTGTGTTTGTACTGTCATACTAGGTTACTAGCTCCTGAGATATATATAGACTGACTAAGAGCATGATTCGACAAATATTTATTTAACAAAACCGTATGAAGTGTACTTTTTAATATAGGAATTTTTGCTAGTGTTCGGACACTTTTGTTACCGACTGTACATTCGAATGACTGGTTAATTTCAGGATTTTACGGTATGTCGAAATCGTACTTATTTTCTATAAACAACTATTTCTCATTTCTCGAAAATAGATGATTCGAAGTACATGCACCCCACGCACACACACACAAAAAAAAAGTATATTAAAGTGGTGACATAATTCAGAATATAACTAAGATTACATAATATACACAAATTTGTTAATAAACTATATAATTTTGCATAAATTCGTTTTCAACTACAACTGTAGTGTATATTAGCTCATTATTAATGCAATCATCTGATTGATAATGTAATGAATGATAAAAGTACGTCAACATCTGTGCTCTTCAATTTAATTCTGGATAATCATTTACTTGAATTAATTATTTAATATATGAATAATGGTCTACACTTTCGATAACTTTCACATATCATATCTCGCATCATGTACAGAATGTATCATTAATTTACAGTGGCACCTAAAGCAGACACACCATTCATCAGCTCAGAGAGAACTTTTCCTTCGGATGATCTAACAGAAACATTTTTATTGAAAGTATACTCACTATATACAATATGAGTTATATTTTATTATTGGGCTTATTATATATATATATATATATATTCATAGCATAAAATTATACGACTGCATTAGGAATAAAAAACCTTCCTTTTGTAGAATTTGTAGAATTGATGTAGAATGCATCTCTAAAAATAAATAAATAAATAAAAATAAACTTTATATACAATGTGAACTAAAAATGAACTACTTTAATTGGAAAAGTGTACCTTTTAAAAGAAAAAAACAACTAAAAATACAATTCAGTATGAATAAAAGATTTATTAAATTTGCATATGAATAAAAAGTGTTAGTTAAAGTTAAATTGAAGTTTACATTAACAACTACAAAATTTCTTCTGTATTTCTTATACAAATTCGCACAATTCAAATCATTTATTTAATTTATTATTTAGATTGTAAATATTTTTTAAACAAGATTACGACCAGTGACCTGCAAAAAGTATTCTAATCACTTAACGTAAATGTAAAGTTTTGTCTGTACCTGTTATAAATGTTTTTCTTTTCTTTCCTTTCTCTCTCTCTCTCTCTCTCTCTCTCTCTCTCTCTCTCTCTCTCTTTCTGGCAGAAAAGAAGCTATCCTCCAAACTTTACTCGTTAGTTTAAAAGCTATTTAATACAAATCATTTTTTCGAAATATGTAATTATTGATTTCGTTTCAGATTATACTGGAGTATTACTATTACCTTCTGTCACTATTTAATTTATTTATTTCAAATGAAGAACAAAATCATGCATAATTTAAAAAAAAGAAAAAAAAGTTTCTATGAAAATGTTTGGATTATTGAAAATGTATGCTTATTTACCAAAGATGCTTATGAAGATTTAACTTAGGAATTATTTTAATTAGTAAGGTATTAGTAAGGTTTTAATTTAAAGGCGGCTTTAAAAATATTTCACTTAAATGCATTTAAGACTCAATAACTCCAAGAAAGAGTAAATTTTCGCAAGATAGTTTTCCCTTTTTTTTTCAGTTCAAAATAAACGTTAATATTAAAAAGGAAAAATTATAAATTTATAGTTTGAAAATCATAAATTTATAGTTTTGGTAAACTACAAATTTGTGATTAAGTTATATTTTAAATTGATTTTATTATTATTATTATAAAAGTCTATGTTGGTTTTGTAACCGTACATACTCAAAAATGGTACATTTTGTGAGATGATTTCAGCAATGAAACTTACCATTGCTCTCATCTTACTTTAACTCATAATTTTATTAACAACAATTGTATTAGTTTTTTAGATTTAAAAATTAAACTTAATGAAGTTTAAAATCTCTACTGATCAATATGATAAACGAAAAGATTTGTGCTTTAAAGTAAATTTATTTACACATTTTAATTCTTGTCCTCATTTATCTGTGTATAGAAATATCATTCTTAATTACCTATTTCGCATACATTGACTTTGTTCATCCAAGTACAAAAAAAAAATATTAACCATTTAATTAAATCTGCTACTGGTATGGGTTATCCCAAGCGATTTATTTATTTGTTTATCTATCAATGAATGTCACTGTCTACAAAAAAAAAAAAAAAAAAAAAAAAAAAAAACATGTATATGTATATATATATAATAAAAATTGTGGAGGATGGGAGGGAAGATGTTTGATAAAGGACGAAGGGTGGTGTTGTATGGTTGGAGATGAATTTAATAATAATAATAATAATAAAAAGGAAGCATAGTATTATTTCAATTGCAGGATACATATTCTTTTTCTGGTCGATATTATGAAAGATTCAACTTTTCCTACTTAATTTTTTTTTATTATTATTCTCACATTAGATTTCATTACATGAATAATGAAATTTGGTGGTTTCATTAATATTATTAAATTCTAAATATTAAAAAATAAATAAATAAATAAATAAAAAATAAAAATAAATAATAATTAATTCACCAATAATCATAATGTGTTAATCATGACATGTTGGCATATGGGTGACATTGCTTAACACTAAAAATTTAACTCAACTAAGTAAAAATTGTAAGTTAAATCGTACATTTTCTATATTTACGTAATAGTAAATAACTTTTTTCACGTAAGATGGCGCTTGCTCACGCTACGTTGATAGTTAAAAATATACTGACATTTAAAGAAGATTAACGTTAAAATTAAGAATTAAAAATCACCTTTTTAATATTGTTATAAGCTTTTAAATATTAATAACTATCAATTAATGCATTCAATTAATGCATTTCAGTAGCCCTTAAATCGATTAATCGTTTCTGAATTTTTAATCTTTTCTTTTTACTAATGTTCGTTTGGCAACCTGTTTATTTCTACTATCTCCGTATGTATCGTTTAACATGTTCATTGCTTAAAATACTTATTTCTTGTTTCAATTTTGGTTTGTGTTATTGTTTAATTTAATTTCCTTTTTTATTTTGTTTTGTTGCAAGATAGAGACTTGAGCTGTATATTTGCTTGAATTAGCTATACAGTTTTCCGAAATCTTGAATATGCTGATAGAAATGCAAGTTTCTTGATGGGTGAACATTTCTATTTTTCAAAATTTAAAATTCCCATTTTCAATTCATTAATTCTTTTTTTTTTTTTTTTCCTTTTAACGGAACTCTTTGGTAAATTTATCCTTTCTCTTTTCTCTACAATGTTGATTGTTACTACTAATTAATAGTTTTTGCAAATTATCTCATCGTTAGGCTCATCATGTTATGTTAGTGTCTTTTATCTTCTGCGTAAGTGCTTTAACATGTTTTTACTAATCATTGGTATTCAAATTAAATTATTAGCGTTTAAATTTTATTCGAAATAAATCTCAATTAAAATTTAATTTTATGTTGGTATCTTGATCTATCTTTTGTTTGCTGGGTGTTACAATGGTAATAAATTATTCAAATTATATATATATATATATATATATATATATATATATATATATATATATATATATATGTGTGTGTGTGTGTGTGTGTGTGTGTGTGTGTATTTAACTCAATATTAAGAATATTATTCTTGTGTAATGTAAGTATATTAGAACAATACAGAAAAAGTTTTAAAATAATTAATAGATGATACCATTTAATATTTACTTATATTCAAATCTTAATAAAGTTAAAAATTCTGAACTACATATTTTTATGTAAATAAATTACCTATGCATACACATCCACTTATCCGTATCTGACCATCCAACCTTAAAATTGCACAGGTATTTTCAAAGGGAATACCTTGGTACACGATTTTTATTTTAAAATATCACGGAAAAAGAACCAACTGACTCCAGTAAAAAAACGGAGGAATTTAAGATAAGTAAGACGTATTTGAGCTATGTAGCAAGGGCAGCGGCTCCAAGACTCTGTGTCCAGGTCTAGTTTTCAACCGAAAAGGCTGGTCAATTTCTGAAACTGCCTGCACAGTTTAATACTTTGCCGGCCGTCAGCTTTCGAATTTTGTTGAAATCAACGGCTGCAAGGTACGAGGTTGAAAGTTTCGGATAGCTTTACCCAGCCTCAGTATTTAAACTAGCTTTCAGTAAAAGTATATTCCTGTGAACATTTTACTTGTTTTCCGTTTTGTTTTTTCATTCGATTTGTATGAAGGAATGTTACCTCTGTAAATATTTTCCTGCATATCTGAGACGCGAAATTAAATCCAAATAAATTTCCGTTTTCAGTATATAGTAAATAGTAAAACTACACTTACATTTACTAAAAATATTAAACTAACAGTACAACTATGAACATTTAAAAAGTTTTGAATCGGCAGATGCCATGCAAAAACTTAAAAAAAAAATCAAAACCCAACTGTAAACAAAACTACTTATATGTATTTTTTTTTTTTTTTTTTTTTTTTTTTTACGATATTATTTTACACAAACTCCAAATATTTGTATTTCTATTTATTTATCGTTATATTGTAAAAAACAAAGCTATAAATATACAGGGTGCATAGGAAAGTTCCTTTAACCTGAAAATACTTGCGAACGGAGAGTGCTACTTCCACACAAGTGAGGTAACGGTATAGTAAAGCGACTATGCCCGACCTAATGCAAACGACAGCAGCGCCCCTAGTGGCGAAATTTGGAAGTTAGCCATTGCTAATCGAAAACGAAAAGAGATAGAGCAAAATTTCCAATTAGAAAGTTTTAGAGCATCAATTAATTGGTACGAAACGATATTTGGTTTACCCAGATAAGATACATTGGCGCCTGTATACACAAAAAATATCCAAAATCGATGCGTAATCCATGTGTAAATATTTGAAAGGAATAGCAAGAGGAAAGAAGAAATATGCACATTTTAATGAATAACTATTATGTACTTACATCAATACATTTTGATAACATCACACACAAAAACAAAATAGGTAAACTAAACTCCAAGTCTCATAGTGATAAAAAGTTAATGTTGAAAAGTTCGAAAAGTTCGCCATTGCTCACAATACACGTTTGTATTCGTGAGAGTAATTCTGCATACACATTTCTCATCATGGAAGGTGGTACACTATTGAAAGCATCTGTAATACGATGAAGTAGACCCAGCAGACTTGTATGTGGAGTTGCATAAACCTGATCTTTTATGTAACCCCACAGGAAGAAATCCATCGGAGTCAGGTCCGGCGATTGTGAAGGCCATTCAATACTATTACCATACCCAATAATTTGTTGTCCAAAGCAATCTTTTAGAAAGCTTCGCACTCCAGCTGGCTGGTGTGCAGGAGCGCCGTCATCTTGGAACCACATGTCCCGTAATGGGGACAGGGAATATCATCCAAAATGTCGGGTATGATATCCTGTAATAGTTGGAGGTACCTCTGTCCGTTTATTGTGCCTTCGTAGAACACAGGTCCCAGTAAGCGATCCTTCCAGATACCGCCCCACACATTAATGGACCAGCGCACTTGGTGTTTTGTGGATAGACCCCACGAGGGATTTTCCAGCGCCCAGTAGTGGGCATTATGTCGGTTTAGTACTCCGGTACGCTGAAACAGTGCCTCGTTCGACCAAACAATGTTGGACAAAAAATCTGATTTATCTTCAACATTATTTAATGTCCAGTTGCACCAATCAAATCGACGCTCATTATCCCGTTGCAACAGTTCTTGCTGCAGAGTGACATGATAGAGATGTGCATGTTGACTATGCAGTATTTGTCATACTCGGGCCCGTGTTAAGCCACAAGCCATGCTGATTTCTCTTGTATTGCTGTGTGGATGGGCTAGTGCATATGCCGAAATACTCTCTGGCGGTATACGCATACCTGCACTCACTGGTGTGCCAGAACGCCGACGACCTTTAGTGCTTCCTGTCTCCATGAGCCGTCGCGCTACATTTGCGATGGTAACTGCACATGGATGTGCCCACCTGGAAAACGAACGGCATACTCCCGTGCAGCATGCGTTGCGTTTCGTTGACATTCGCCATAAATAAGCACCATCTCGCAATATTGAAAGTTAGTGAAGCTTGACATTCTCACACAGCTCCAAAATTCTAAATCCAAACGTTTATTTTTAAGAAATGTATCTTTTGTAGGATCTCATTCATTTAGGATCATTCAAAATTCCATTTCTTTTGTCACTTTCAAAAAAGAACACATATTTTCTACCCGTCGCTAGGCAACGATTGAAATTGCCACAACACAGAAAATAAAATTTTTAAAATGAAAGCGCTCGCACATTAGGAATAAAATTATCTTCTGCCATCAATAATTGTATGCTATGAGATTATGTTGTTTGTATCAAGCGAGCGCCAACACCTTTTAAACTAAAATTTTAAATGCATTGGAAATTAAAGTTTTCAGACATTACAGTACAGTACAAAGTCACAAACTGCATTTTCACACTGCTACATTTCCGAAATGTGAATATGTAGAGTAGAACAGTCGCGCATAGATTACGGACATTTTTGGGTATACAGACGCCAATTTATCTTAACCGTGTGAGCCAAATATGGTTTAGTACTAATTAATTGATGCTCTAAAACTTTCTAATTGGAAATTTTGCTCTATCTATTTTCGTTTTCGATTTGCAATGGCTAACTTCCAAATTTTGCCATTAGGGGCGCTGCTGTCGTATGCATTAGGTCGGGCATAGTCACTTTACTATACCGTTACCTCATTTGCGTGGCTGTAGCACTCACCGTTCGCAAGTATTTTCAGGTTAAAGGGACTTCCCTATGCACCCTGTATATGGACAAATGTAATTTTACAGCTTAAAAATCTTTACTATGATCCGAATTGTAGTTATAACTTTTTTGTTTTTTCATGTCTTAAAAATGGAGTAATAAAACGTTTTATTACATGCATTGAAAAAAAAGTATTTTAAGACAAAAGAGTTTTATACAATGTAACATTTATTAATTATTTACTACGCCGTGAGGAAATACCTTAACAAAGTTTGTTGTTAGATGCCAGTGAAACAAAAAAAAATGCAATAAAAATTCAATCTGCTAGAAATTATTTATTCTGGAATAATTAATGTAGTAATTACGTTAGGTTATAAGAAGTATGCAAAAGTATTTCATGTAGAAATATCTACAGACACAATCAATGTATTTCAAAATAATATTATTTATTTTTTAAACTATTAGTTTGCAGAAACTATTTTGAAATTCATTAAATAATTTGCTTTCAATGTAAAAATGAAAAATAAAGTTTTTATACATCTATAAGTTTATGTGTTTATGTTTGTGTAAAAGCTATAACTTGTTATTTTATTCAATAAAGGGGACATAATATTTTTCTATATGTCTATTTTTGTAAAGTTTGTTTTTCTGTGAAATATCATATTATTAGATTTGTTTTTTAATTTTACGCTATCTTCTAGGAAAGTACTGGATGAAATAACTTTTAATTTCAGACACGCAAAGTATATTTTTAAGCTTACCTTCTTCAGTAACGGTTTAGTCACAAATGCAATTGGGAGACCGGCCACAAATTAAACTGAAGGAAAATTACTATGGACTATCTTGCATCATAAAAAATAAAAATGGCCTGTGACTTGACACATGATTTATTCATTAATTATAGTCATTTCATCATTTATTTATTAATTATAGTCTTTTTTTTTAAGTAAATTATTGTTAAGTAATCTTCATTGGGCATGTCTAATTGTTACATACAAGCTTATTATGCACTTTGGAATATAATTTAAATTCTGTGGTGAATTATTTAAGAATTTGTGTGTTAATAATACATGTTTTTTTTTTTTTTTTTTTTTTTTTTTTACATTGCGCGCAGGATATCTCTGAAACTATTTAATATTTTTTCTTGAAATTTTCACAGATTATGTAACATATCAGATCCTTGAAACTGAACCTAAATATGTTCAAATTTAGGTTAAAAATATATTTAAAAAAAAGAAGAAGTTTAAAGATAATTTATTTTCTAATAAAATCTGAATTATCACCTGTATGAAAAATAGGGGAAGATACAAATTTAGGTTCAGTTTGAAGGATGTGATATGTTACATAATCTGTGAAAATTTCAAGAAAAAATATTAAATAGTTTGAAAAATATCCTGCGCACAAGGTGAAAAAACACATTTATTATTAACGCATGAATTATTAAATAATTCATCCCAGAATTTAAATTATATTCCAAAATACATAATAAACTTATAGGTAACAATTAGACATGCCCAATAAAGCTTATTTAACAATAATTTACTTAAAAAAAAGACTATAATTAAATCGATGTTTTTTGAAGTTTTAGGGTCGTATGTCACCTTAAAGTAATATGCGGTTGTGTATTAATTTTTCATACGCCAGGCAATTCGGTATAAAATTATTCTTTTACACTGACGTAGAAATTCATGTGTTAGCTTTAAGAACTATTTTCTCATAATGTAATGATCGAGAATAAAGTGAGTTTTTTATACTTTTCCTTCAAAACATAAAATGCATTATCCAAATATGCAATATCAAATTTATGTTTTATTAAATTGCTTGGTTTTGATAGATAGTATGCCAAAGAAAATAAAGTATATTGGGAAATAAATGACATTGCAAAATAATTGTTTTATTATTATTATTATTTTTTTTTTTATTTTTTTTTTTCAAAAAATCCCCTGCATTCGAAAACTCTATTACATAGTCGTGGAGAAAAGTCGAATTCTAAAATGATATATGGAATAGAATTGCATTACATATATTGAAGGATATTTATTTGCATTTCAGAACAACAACAACAAATATAAAATCGATGAAACGACTTCTACCGGAAATGATATATATTCTTTACTGATCATGATAAATAATGATTTTTGATATATTTCCGAACTCATAAAATTAGTTTTTAGTTTCGCAATCTAAAAAAAATTTGTTTACAATAAATTATGTTTAGTCAATGCATTACTGAAATACACAGACACAGAGCGAGTACAGACATAACCATTAATATATTCCTATATAAATTATTAAAGTAGAATAGTTAATAACAAAGAATATTTTATACACTGTCTGTGCCTTAGTGATCATATAATTTATTTGTATTGTTAAAGCAGAAAAAAAAAACAAAGATTTATTATTATTAATTTTTTTTTTTTGTTACCCTCAGAATCTGACACAATTATATTTAGGTAAATTAATTACGCATTTATATGTACAGTCGGGAAAAAAATAAAATGCAACACTAGCTGTAATTTCGTTATTAGTTGACGCAGTAAAACCTAATGACATCTGTCAACAGGACATTAAGTGAAATTTTTGAAAACAATGTCAAATTTCGAATTATGGGTCGTTTACATATAGAAATGAGGGCCAAATTTGAATTTCATAATTGAATTCCTGAGAGTCTGGCAGTGCGAAAAAAGTATACAGTTTGTATACTTTACACCAAAGTGTTATAACCAAAAATGTGTTAGTGGTTTACCTATAAATCTAGAAAAATAAAATTAAGATCTTACACACATTAGACAATATTTTATTCTTTCACACCGGAATTTTGTTAAAGAGAAAACGTATTAAAAAAAATATTATTAATAAAATGTTATCATTTTTACAGGATCTAGCCTATCCCTTATTTAAGATTTTTAAATACGTATACATAGATGCCAACATTATAATTTATTCCTGAGTATTTTAAGCCCCGCCTTTATTTCATATCAATTATATTTTAACAGTAATTTATTTTATTTTATTGAAATTATATGTTAGATTTTCTTTATGTATGAATTGGTGCGAAATAGAGGCGAGGCTAAAACTACTCTGGAATAAGTTAAAATGTTGGCATCTATGTGTATATATTTAAATACTTCATTAGACAATTCATTTTAGATTGATCAGACAGTGTTCTTTGAAGAATGTGCTATATTTTTCAATTCAAAAGTGTCATCGTAGCTATAGTGATCACCAATAAAACTTAAATTTTCCTTTACTTTATTTTGTAGGTGTAACATAATATACGAATTGAAATAATTTATATACATATGAATACACATAACAATGCATAAACCAAATCTTTTCAGATAAATTAATCTAAGGTATCATGAAGTAAACATTAAACAATGTTAACTGTACTTACCAGTTTCGGTTTAACTCTTTGAAACTGTACGATTTGTTTTATAATTTTTATGAAAATATAGTTTCTCAATTAAAATATAATTATAAAAGTAATTTTTGAAGACTGAAGTATCCTTATAAAAATAATTTCTACAAAAAAATAAATAAGTTGAAAAAATAAAGCAATATATGAATTAAATGATTAACCTTTTGACTATGACGGTAGTTAGCACTTTCGCGACGTAGATTGATGTTATTTGAAAATCTGTAACTCCACCAGTGGACATTCCTTTCTCAATTTGTATGCTATTTATTTCTTAAATATATAACAAATAGTCACATTTTTACAATGAAATATACTATGGATACAAATACTTTGATTAGAAAGAATATCATTATAATGTATATCCATTTCTAATATAAAAGTGAATACAGAAAATATTGTTCTGAAATATTGTAATATAGGATAATAACGCCACCTTTATGTCAAAAATTCAAAATCATGCGGTCACGAAAGTGTTAAGATGCGATTTAACAAGTCTGCATTGCACTCCAATACCATTAGTTTTCTTTCTTTTAATTGACAATTTTTAAATTCCACCTGTTTCTCTATTTTAAACAGTAAGCAGCGCCTATTTAGTTGATTATTTCCTTCTAGTGCTACTTTAACCCATTATCTACTGCATTATGATACAGACAAAAATTGTGTTTGAAACATATATTTTCAGTCTCTAAAGTGCATTATTTAAAAATATAGACGTTAAAAATTATGCATACCGCCTCATGATAGTAATTAATGAGAATTTTGTGAGGTCGTAATTAAGTGTACCACTGGTACTTAGAGGTTGAAAAAAGTATTTCGACATGAAAAAAGCGTAAAGAAATATTTACTTTTTATGTTCCTCATATCTTTTCTAAAATTAGTAGGATATTCTTGAAATAATATAGGAATTAATTATAACACACATGAAGATCGTAAAAAATATCAAGCAAAAACAGCTACTGCACTCCATAAAATCTTTTATGGAACAAAAATGGCTCTATGTATCGTCTAATGCTTTGTAGTGAGATTAAAGAGAGGTACATCTGTTCCCTTCTTATAAATATCTTTGACATTTCTTCTATAAATTCGATTTTATACTCTTTTTAATGTAATGGTACGTTAAAGTACCGTCAGTAGATAAAGGGTTAAAGGATTAAAAATTTATCACCAGTAATCGATGAGGCAAAAACACATTTTTGCCAACGTAAAATAAGGAGTTTAATACGAATTTTTCAATTTTTCTTTTTCTTTTCTATATTATTTTGTTTTAGAAGAACGATAAAAGGTGGGGTTAGTTTTCCTTAGAAAACAAGAATTCGTTTGTCTAAAAATCATCTTTTTTCTTTAATTTTTTCGCCGTCGACGTTATTGTTATACAGTTTGAACAGTAAATTTATATATATATATATATATACATAGTTTAATTTTCTCTGTTATTTTTAAAGATTTTCTTCGTTATCCCATGCAAAACTTTATAAGAGATGGTTTCCTAAACCTCTCCAAAAGAAAGATTTATTTATATCTCGAAAACTAATGACTGCAATAAGCTGCAGATTTGTAAACCCATATTTTTCAGCATACGGTTTCATTTTATGTAAAAATTAATAAAGTTCATATTTTTTTTAGTATGAATTTATTAATATTTTTCATAATAAAAATATATTTCAGAATCCAAAGCGATATTGGATTATGTATGGGTTTCTTCACTGTATCTCGTAAATATATATATATATATAGAGAGAGAGAGATAGATATAGATATAGATAAAGTAATTTTTTTGTGAAAATATTAATAATAGTTTGGAAATGAATTTAACATTAACACCTTCAAACTTTGAACGCTTATAACTATATATATATATATATATATATATATACAACCAACATACTTTTTTGCATCGTTGCGACCGCAGGAATTCAAATAATAATAATAAAAAAAAAAATAAAAAATAAAAAATAGGGTATTACCATTGAAAAAAAAAATCAAAGTTCGTGCGCGTTTTAATATGTAGACGACCCCCAATTTAAAATTTCACCTCATTTTCTAAAACTACTCACAATTCCTAGTCGAGTGATGCCTATTACATTTTTTAGACTCACCAGCGGCCGAGCGGCTTTGTGCTTAAAGCTGGTAGACGTCAGGGGCCGGGTTCGATCACAGGTCGCGATCATCGACCTAGCCATTCGGAATTTTTCATTGTTTTCTCCAAACCTCACGTAAATTCGGGTTAGGATCCCTTATAAATACCCACACGGAGGGAACTCCCTCGTAGGCCTAGGACCCTAGAGCAGTCAATCGGCCTTAATCCCCACAATACAATATAATACAAACCTATTACATTTTTGTGCATCGATAAGCAACGATGTTACATCGAGTGTTGCGTTTTTTTACCCGATTGTACATGCATATGTTACATATTCAGATATTAGGTAAAAACTATAAAAATGTGCAGGATTCACCAAAATTTCTGTAATTCCCTAATATCTTGAGAACAGTGTAAAACTGTAAAAAAAAAAAAATTCAATTTGAAGTGAGGGGTCTTGATTTAAAAATGGGAATGAAGAGCATTGGGGCACAAGCGGGCCATTTCTGAAATTTGAAATGAGAGGGGGACATTTTGATAGCAAATGTCTTTTCAAGAAAAAAATCTTTCCAAAAATTTTTTGTCACTAATCTATTTTGGGATTTTATGACTGGTTATTATTTTTTTTTTTCTGAAATTTCCACCCTAACTTTTCCACCCTTGCTCTGTGTTACGAGAAGAACATGGGACTTCTGAAAATTGTTTTAAACGTACTCATTCAGTTTCAGGGAGGCTTCGTTTGTGTGGCAAGCTGGGTTACACGGGAATCATCCTTAAAATTCCGAGTGAGAAGAAGAGTTTCTAGATTATATACTGCATGTGACAGATGTTTTGTGACAGATACATAGTTTTTAAGAATGTTTGATTGATTATAACTCGAAAATATTATTTTAAAATATAATTTCGAAATACATTACTTTTTTTTTATTACTTAAAAATATTATATAAAATGATTTAAGTTACTCCTCTTGGTGACTGTTTTTTTTTTTTTTCTTTAATCAAACAGATCGTTCTTCAAGTTCATTGAACACATTTAGATGTCATTGGAAAAACAAATGTGGCTTTTAACTGACATAGCCTCATAAAATGGCTTAGTTCCAGCGTAAAATAATAATAATAATAATAATAATAAAAGATGATTAAATGTTTTCGTATAAATTGAAAATAGAAATAATTAATCATGAATTTAGGAAATAATAAAAGTTTCGAATTGAACGATGGGTAGCCTTTTAGGTGGGGGTATTTTTGCCCTCAACCGTGTCGAGAGATCAACCAAATTCCTCTATCTTCTTATGAATATGTAATACCCTGTAGAAGAAATTCATAAGAACAAATGTATGGTGAGAAACTGAAAAGAGTCTACCTGTGCTAACTAGTTTCTTTAACAATAGAATTACGGTAGGCGGTCATTTTGACCAAGTTTAAGTGTACGCAACATATTCAGAGATGCCAAGTTACTACTAACGAAAAATCAATTTCATACCACAATAAAGAAAAAGTAAAACTTATCCTATTAAATCGCAGATAATTATTATAAAAGAATACATTAAAAAATTTCCGGTATTAAGATTACGGACAATCCGTAATAATTTGGCATCTTTGCATATTTGATTCGCTATCTATAATTTTGACCTTTTTTTTTTAATTTTTCTAAAAAGAAGTAGATTGTAGAATACATGATGTAGTAAAAGCATTAGTATATTTTAGAAATTTATAGTGAGTACACAATGTCAAACTCAATGACGTAATAAATGTATATACTTTTTAATAAATTTATGTCTTAATGAATATTTTTGTGATGTAAATTATTAAATTAATAAAAGTATCAAAAAGGATAGATTTTTTTTTTCAATTTTAGCTATAAATCATATTGAATGGTTTTTTTGTGTGCAAATATTTATT
Organism: Salticus scenicus; assembly: GCA_963930645.1. Taxonomy (NCBI): domain Eukaryota; kingdom Metazoa; phylum Arthropoda; class Arachnida; order Araneae; family Salticidae; genus Salticus; species Salticus scenicus. Next base: position 196,415,673 of record OZ005653.1, read on the forward strand.
TACTTACTAGCAGGCTTTGCCCGCTTCGCTGGTCTATAAAATTAAAGGAAACTCTTTTCTATATAGCTTTATAAAAATAAAATAAAATAAATTACTGAATTGTTCAAAAGCTCGCTTCAGGTCCCTACTGCCTTTGGCAGCGATTTGTTCATCCACTGCAACTCGGGCGCTTGTCCCTATTACTTGCAACAATGGTTTACCAATGAGCTTCCATTTAGGTGCTTATATAACAGTTTCGATATAGATAGTATAAAAAAAATGGAGTTTTCCTTTTATATTTAAATCCCAGTTACATGTGAACAACACTATACGTGGTGCACATAATATTTGCTTTTACGTTATTTCCTATGTTTATTTTGTTTATCCAATGAACCATAAAATGACAGCAATTTCACGCCAAATATTACAATATGTTGTGACCGGCTACGTCTGTCGCATGAGACAATTAATTTTTTGTGTTTATATATAATTCATGGTTTGTAAACCTGATGGTACAGCCTTAATATAGTTTTCTTTGGCAACTTTTGAATTTTTGTCACCATTTTATACTTTTAATCCATTGTAACAATAAGACTTAATCCCTTGTAACAATATGCTATGAGCTCTATTTCTGCCGTATTTTAGACAACTGATCTTTTTTGTTTTATATTTATTTCCCATTAAACATATTTTTATTAGTGCTAGAGGCCTATTTCAGTCGGTACAGTTGTCGAATTTTTATAATACACTCTTAATTAGTGCTAAGGGCCTATTTCAGTCGGTTTATTGAATGGGGATTTATTGAATGAAGTCCCCCCAAGGCACAACTTTGACATGAGTCCCCCCCCCAGGCCCAACTTTGACATGAGTCCCCCCAAGGTACCCCTATTTCAGTCGGTACAGCGTTGTCGATATTTTATACGTCACTCTTAATTAGTGCTAAAGGCCTATTTCAGTCGGTTTATTGAATGGGGATTTACTGAATGAAGTCCCCCCAAGGCCCAACTTTGACATGAGTCCCCCCCCCCCCCAGGCCCAACTTTGACATGAGTCCCCCCCAAGGTACCCCTATTTCAGTCGGTACAGTGTTGTCGAATTTTTATACGTCACTCTTAATAGTGCTAAGAGCCTATTTCAGTCGGTTTATTGAATGGGGATTTATTGAATGAAGTCCCCCAAGGCCCAACTTTGACATGAGTCCCCCCCCCAGGCCCAACTTTGACATGAGTCCCCCCAAGGCCCAACTTTGATATGAGTCCCCCCCAAGGTACAACTTTGACATGAGTCCCCCCCAAGGCACACCTTTGACATGAGTCCTCCCCAAGGCACACCTCCCCCTCATTGGGAAAAAGAGAAAAAACGTTGTTTTGCGGCTATAAGACAATTGTTTGTTACATTATCTGCAGCTGAAACACATTGGTTTGATTTAATGAAAACTTTATCATGGAATTTAGATCGTCACGAATTAACTAAAGAAGAATTTGTCGATATTAACAAGTTTAGCAGTAGGCCTCTGGCACTAAATTAAAATCTGTCAATGTCAGATTTTCATGTTTTAAATAATGAAATAATGTCGTGTCTGTATAATTTTTATTTATTTATTTAAATATTAATTTGAATTATTCAAATATTTCTGTTCGACAGCGTGCAAGTGCAGTAACACACAGAGGCTCATTTGTTTGTATGATAAATTAGCAATGTGATTATTATATAAAAAAAAATAAATAAATAGGTAAACATTATCGTGCTACACAACTTTATTATGTCGCTCCATTGGCGGCTTTTGAATTTTTGTCGCCATATTAGCGATGGATTTTTTTTTTTTTTTTTTTTTTTTTTTTTTTTTTTTTTTGTATGAGAAGGGAAGACTGTTTTGCTAATAATTTTATCATACTCTTTTTTGTTTATACATAAGAATCCTTCACATTTTGCTTATATTTTTAATGGTTTTTAGGTTTAAAATAGTGCTTGTTGAAATAAATTTCCTGTGTTTAAAACTGTATATTTTCTGTAAATTTTGTGTAAAAATAAATCATTTATGTTTTTATATATTTAATGCGCTACTTAGATTAAAATGGTTGTTGCTATATTGAACTTCTTGTCGAAAAACTTTCAGTGTACCTCAACAACAAAATTTAAAAAATCGCCCAGCAGGATCTATTAATGAAACTGATAAAATAAAAATATGATTCATAGAGTTTAAATAATCTATTTAAAAAAACTTTTAAAACCCAAATTCTTAATGTATCGTATCACATACATAGATATAGTAATAATATATAGATTATCAATGGGGAGAAAAAAGTGATTCCTTTTCACTCGGGAAAAGACGGCGATTTTACCATAATATGGCAGTCTTTTCCCGAGTGAATACACACAGGAGTACACACGAATATTTTAGAAATAAAATTCATGAATAATTTATTTACAAAGGTGATTAAAAAACTCCAGATATAGTTTCAAATTAATTTTTCTTCTTTTCCTTTTTTTTTCAATATCACTTAATGGCTGATTCCAAAGCTTTTTTTCGGCATCAAAAATCTTTGCACGATAATATGGGGATAATAGATCTATATATATTATTATATCTATTATCACATAAATCTTTTCGAAGTTAGAATAAAAAATTTGAAAAAAAAAGATGTAACTTTTTTGTTTATTAACCAAAAAAATTGATGAAATTGTAAATGCAAGTTGGTCTTGTGGGATACAGGCTGTATATTATATTTTTGTGTTCGTGAGAGAAAATTTAAAAGAATTTGAAAACTGCAATTTTTAATCCCACTTCAAAAACATGTGACTTAATGTAAAGCAGATTTTTTTATTTTTTTTTTCCTCCTAACGGTTTCCATACAATCTTCTTCTGTTGCCACCTAAAATTCCTACTTTAGATAATTTAAAAAAAATCTAATTGTCCGATTGATAAGCTGTTTAATGCATCGGATTCACAAAAATTTTCCTTTTCATTTGGTATCTTATTTGTAACGATACGACTGATATTTCTAATTTATTTTCTAATCTTTCTGATTTATTTTCCTCATTTTAAATAAATGTACGTTTTTTTTTTTTTTTTTTTTTTTTTTTTAATTATTATTATTATGACGAAAAAAAAATTGGCAACATTTAAATTATGGATAAAATTTAAATGGCTTATTTATCAGAAATTAGAAGGTTATTATTTTCACATTTTAATTAATTAAGAAAAAACTTATCAAAAATTCGAAAATCTAACTTGGATGTGCACAATGACCCTTCGGGGGGCACAATGGCCCTTCGGTTAAATCTCGTGACTGTCCGAGCTACCGTTTTCGAGACCAGTGAAATATATATACAAATATTGCTCACTTAATAGTATAAGCTGATAAATAATAATAATAATAATAATAATAATAATAATAATAATAATAATAAAAGATTTTTCTTTTAAAGGAATTAATTAAAAAAATTAAAAATAAAAGTTGCTATAGTATAAAATTTATACATAAACGTAACAATTTATTTCTATTGCGTTACCATTTGATTTTCAATAAATATAATAATAATAATAATAATAATAATAAAAAGAAAATCGCCTTCAAATGAATGTATTAAATAAAAAATGAATTGCATAATAGCCGTTGCTAAGATACGCAGGCGATTACAATCGAAGAATAAATTCATGAAAAATGAAAAATGAAACATTAAAGCCAATATTTAAAATCGAAAAAACATTAGTTTGAAAAATTCAAATTCGAAATTCGAAAAAACTCTCGATGAGGTGCACACCTGCAGGGTCCCACGTACCTATATCCCAAATTTGGAAGCTCTGTGATCAATAGTGTGAGCACCAGAGCGCAGACAGACACACACGCAGACACACACATAGATACACACACAGACTCTTCTCTTTATTTATATTAGATTACATTATGCTTTCTTTGTTTGTTAGCATGAAATATCCTTTTTTAATTGCGTTTGCTTATTAAACAAGCAAACTGCATAATTATAATCATTAACTTTCCATAATATGAACAAAAAGTTTGCTTTTTTATGACCGCTGTCCGTAGACGTAGGTTTACGGAAAACGCCGCAATGCTAGTTTTAACTGTTTTTCAAAACCAGGGGTAAAAAAAAAAATCACATTGAATAATCACTTCTAAAATAATGAAGTAGATTTTATTTACTTTTATTTTTAAATATGATACAAAAAAGATTTTTTTTATGGGATACATATGTACATGTAAATATCATAAAAGTGGTTTTTGTAATGGAATTTTTGTATAGACAATTTTTATTTTATAACATCTTAGAGGTTTATATATAATAACATAGTTTTTAAATATTTCTTTTCATTACATCAGTTTGAAAGGACAACAAACGCTGATTAAGTTTTTGAAACCTAGCAAAAAATGCTACAGCTGTGAACACTACAAAATTTTTCTTGGTTTAGAGTTTTATTGACAGGTAAAAGCATTTTCTGTTTATTACAGAATGCATGCAAAAGGCGGCGTTTAGATCAAAGATAAAGAAAAAAAATCAATACATGCAGAAAAGTTTCGACATCAATTGAAAATATTCTGACAACTAAAATGGAGAATAAGAAATTTCTCACTTATCACTCTAATAGAATTCGAACAGTTCTAAGTATTAGTTTTTTCTTTTCTTTTCTCTCTTTGAAGCTTTTACATTCACATATTTTTTGCGCTATAATTTATCTGTCCCAACTTATTACTCGTATATTGATCCTACATCGATATTTGTTATAGTAACTTTTATTATTCATATCTTAACGGCCCGCTTCACTCACCGCCGCCGGAAGCCGAAGCTAATGTTATTCTATGGGAAATTTTTCTTTACAAATAACATATTAACTAATACATATTTTTAAATTCTGTTTTCACATTCTCAAAATTCCCAGCCGTTAAACTGATGGACCTTTTTTAAAAAATTACTTTCATAATTTTTATATTTTATTTGAAGCTGCAAAATACGAATTTTCAATATGTGAAATTTTTTCATTTTGCAATTTCAAAATAAAATATTAAAAATTAAAGAAATACATTTTTCAAAAAGGTCCGATAATTTAACAGTTGAGAATTTTCGGAATGTGAAAACAGAATTTAAAAATATGTATTAGTTAATAAGTTATTTGTAAAGAAAATTTCCCCATAGAATATCATTGGCTCGGGCTTCCGGCGACGATAAGTGAAGAGGGCCGTTAAGGAAACTGAATAATTAATAGTAATTGTCTAATATTTAATGCATAAGTATAATAATTCAGTCGAATTTGAAGTTCATAATTTATCAGTTTCTTCACTTAATTTATTGATTTGTACAACTGCTTGATTGGAGTGTTTAAAAGACGACCATTCCTGGGGAAATACTATAGACCTATTGTAAGAGTGGACGGGACAATGGCAAACTTTTTTAGTGGCAAAGATAACTCATAAAAAGGTCATGTGGCTGTTGATCTACAGGAAGCCAAACTGGCCAATATTGAAATTTTCTCGCCATGCTCTAAACTCTGCTTTTTATTAAGCAGACGATATTTCTCCTTTCTCTTTGAAAGTTCTTTTTAAATTTTTCATTTCACTTTAAAAGTTAGAATGTTTCGAATTTAAAAAGAATTTTATTGGAAGAAATAGTAATTATATGTACTTTAGAAGCCGTAGAAGTTACGTAAAATAAGGATTTTATTTCATAGGTAAGATTCTTTTTAATATTTTATTATTTCGTTCTTTTTAAGTAATTATTTTTATAAAATATCTATAATTTCTATACTTAATTCTTTAAATTGAATTAGTTTAAATAATATTATAATTTTATCTTATATGATTTCAAAAATGTTCATGATTATTTATGAGGGAGAGTTAAAGCGAGTATAGACAAACCGAACTTATAAACACTTTTGAACTTTGTTGGAAAGTGTTAATAACAAGGTAAAAATAAATTTCAGCAGCTGTTTTGTTTTATACACGTTTTTCTTGCTTATAATTTAATAATAATAATAATACTAATAATAATAATAATATTTATATTTGGAACAAAAAATTGCCGATAACGCGATAAATGCCAAAAAAGTTAATATTTTTCAACAGTAACGTGGTTTCATCTTTGCACCTTTTCTTATATTCCCTTAATAATGCAATGCTCCGTCCACTCTTATAATAGGTCTATGGGAAATACTAAATTAAATTAACTGTAATGTATGCTATTCTTTGTAATTAAGTTTCAATGTATAGTATACTACATATCTGATATCATTTATGATTTATTTCGGAGCATTTACTAGCACCACATTTATTTATCATCACTCATTTTAAAAAGCATTTTTTTTTTTCTACTTTATCGAAATTAAATATTGATGAAAATTTCTCCAGAAGAAAGTTGTTGTGAAAATAATGCGTATCTAATAATGCTTCGGAAGAAATAATAAATATTAACAAGTATGCATAGTGTGACTTTTTTTGAGACCATATTTCAATAATTTTACCGCCTATGTTTTGAGTCTTTCTAAACAAAAGCTATTTCTAATTGCTTTATACTTTAATATTTTAAAATTGATAATCATATAGGCTTTATTTCAAGATATTATTTACTTTTGATTTTTTTCTTTTTTTTTTTTACACCTTTGGTTTGTAAAATTGTAAAATACTACATAAGTAGAATATGAATTACTATAATAAAAGTACAAGATATAGAAAATCTGTTTAATTTTTTTTTAAAAAGCTTTTTTTTTTTTTTTTAACTAAAGCACTTCTTAGACGAACGTGCAGTTAAAATTTGAGAATAAAAGAAGAAAGCTTATTTTAAGATGCGGTAATAATTATAACGGCAAAAATTATTAAACACCTGCTTTTATAACAACAATAACACAATTAAAAAACTTCAAAAATGTTTCTGGGCATGCGTTTTAAATTTTAGCAAGAATAATTATTATACGATATGTTAATAAACGGCAATATATAAAAAATATATATAAAAGCAAGCTATTTCATTATTTTAGAAACTATAAATTATTAATTAATTTAAACCTCGTCCGCAAATATATTTTTCATATTAAAAAATAAATAAATAAATAAATAAAAATATGTGTAACAGCTCCATTTCTTCCATAACCCACCGCTACATTTATTATATACTCTTTTTAGAAATAGTGAGGTACGAAGACATAAAGTTGATTTAAAAATTAGAAACTTAACAATTTTCTTGTAAGAGTAAACTGATTCAAACGTCGTGAAGACATATAAAAGTTTCTAAAAGAAATTCTGGTGTTTAACAACCACACGACTTTCATTATCCACTATTACACACATCATATTCTTTTTGGAAATAGTTTGGTCAGAAGACGTAAATCTGATTTAATAAATTAGAAATGTAACACATTATTTCTGTAGGAATAAACTGATATATACATCGTGAAGACATATAAATGTAATTTTACACAGCGAGTTGAAAAAGGAAATCTTTTAGAGCCATTTTCTATACACCTATTTTCGAGATCCGTATTTAATCAGGACGGCTATCAATTTTCCTGTAGTAACTAAGTAATAAATGCTAAAGGATATGTGAAAAGGGGTTTATGCGGCAAATTTGTAGAAAATCCTTCTTGCTGTTTTTTTGCTGTTTCTTTCGGTCCTACTGATGATTTTCTCATGCAAAAACTGATGATTTGCTCAACGAAAATTAACAATTAATTACGAAAATATATCTATAAGAGAGTTAATATGGCGAGTTGAAAATCTGTTTAGCCGTTTATAAATGAACGACTTTCAAGACCTAAAATGGACCTATTTATAAATGACCCTATTTATATATTTTTCTGAACTAACCAACTGATATGCACGAAGTGACATCTAAAAGAGTGTAAGTCAAATTTTTAGAAAATCGTTAGAGCCGTTTTGAGATAGGATGCTACAATACCAATTTAGGTTTTCCAATTTTCGTTCAGAATTCAAAAAAATCATCTGCTCAGTAGAATTGCCTTCTGAAATGTCTTCCCTCTATATGTTATGTGTTTTAGTTTTGGAGATATGATTCCTCACTCACATACATACACAAACGCGTACAGAGTGACCAAATGCCGAAACACGCCCTCCCTCTTTTTTTTTTTTTTTTTTATTTTTTTTTTTTTATTATTCAGGAGACTTTAAAATCTGTAAATAAGTCAAAATCTTGGGTAAAAAAAAAAAAATAAAAATAAAAATAAATACCTGTTATTACAAAACATTTTGTATTACACCAGGATATTCAAGAATCACTGGAATTTTATTCAGAGATGGAAAAAACTCTAAGAAAAATGTTAATGGCTGAATTTTTGTAGAAATTTGCCATAGCGCATTATAAAAAATTCAAATATATAATACTTATAGATAATAGAAAGAAATGTACCACACTATTTTATTCTTTAAATACGTTCGGAATAAAACTTATGAGTATCATTCTACAATTAGGCTTCTTCACTAGCCAAAAGGTTATACTGTCAAAACCGGTAGAGGAGATCTTCTGATTTTATGTCGGGTCTAACAGGTCAGTCATGCCGTTCACAGTTTTCTGGGGTTTGCTTCAGAACTATCTTAAATACGGAAAATAATTCATTAAATATATATACTCAATGATGACTTTCCAAACAAACATAGGTTCCCGGAAGTAGATAATCGGCCTTACCATCCAGGACAACAGAATCTTAAAAAACTAGTCTTGGATTATTAGTATTTTTTAGAAATTTAATACGTGAATTTTTTATTCTCCAAATTCTCTTAAGATGTCTCAGAATTTAAAACTAACAGTTCCTTAAACGCAGATTGATTATAACAAAAACCATTGCTTAAAAGTTTCTGTGCGTAATATCTGAAATATATGTGGACATCCATTTTTGGTGAGTATTGCATATCCTATTGTGATTTATGACATATTTTTACTTCTTAAGTAAGCGGTTAATTTAAAAGATTGCTTAAACAGGAAAATACAGTCTGTTTCAGAAACTAGTGTTTAAAAAGTGGATAACTCAGCTAGAAGCAAATTTAAATGTTATATTTTATTGTTCTGATTTAAAATATTTGTAAAGTAAAAGTTATTTCCAAACAAAACATTTGTAAAATAAGTAATATATGTATATTTCCAAGACAGTATAAATTAAATTTTAACTTAAAATATTTCCTATTACAATTCTTCAAATTAAAACCTTTTTATAAAAGAAATTTCTAGATTATAGTTCAAAGAAATGAAAAATAGTTTTTACTTTTCCTTTGATTAAAAAGTAAATATATATATGTTTATATCTATTTGAAAACTTAATTAGAAAATAAATATTATTTAACAATATACTACTGTATTTCGCACCTGCTTTTAAAAAGTAGCATTTGCTTTTAGAAACTTTTTCAGTAGGTTCATTTTAAATTTTGAATTAGTTTTTAATTTATGTTTATATTTATGTATCTACTTTGTAATAAAGTATACAATTTTTTAAATATATTCTATATCGATCAGGAAATAATGAGTTCTATTTACAAAATGCGGAAATTGCACAATTTTTAAAATTCTGGAATTAAAAAAAAATAATAATAATTTTAAAAAAATGTACTAATGCACTCTATAAGTTTAATTTTAAAGTTATACGCTTGAATTGTTAAACAAATAAAGCCATTAACGTTTTTGCGTTTCACGAGATGACTAGGATTTCCCATTTCAATTTACGTTCTATAATTATCAGAGAATTTTTTTTTTCTTTGATTAAGAGCATACTTTACAAGTTGTTTTTATAAAGATCTAAATTGAAATTTTAATGAAATGTTAAACAGAAATTTATCATCGTCCTAAAGATTAAAAAAGATACAGCTGTAAGTTTCATTTATAGCAGAATGATTTTAAAATTATGATTGTGATAAAAGTTTTGAAACACCTGTTTTTTCTTAAACATATAATGCATGAAAACAATTATCTGTGAAACTATGAGATAATCTATGCTTTTTATGTGAATGAAAATGGATTTTTTTTCCTGTGTATTTTACTTAAATAGGATATTTTCAATCACCATTTTGCTCTTGATGGGACTAAAAGGTTCAGTAAATGATTCAAAATCAAAAATAATAAAATAAAACACACAATCAGTAAAATCATATTTGTGACTCTCACTTTCTTTCTTTGAAAATTCGAATAGTGCATGTGTATGAAACAAAAGATAAGAGTAATAAAAAAAAAAGTTCATGACTGTTTTAAAAAAAATTCTGATAAAAAATACTGATTAAGAGCCGTGTTTAAGGGCTCGCTTCACTCGCCGTCCCCGGGAGCCGAAGCTAATGTTATTATATGGGAAATTTTCTTTACTTATAACTCATTAACTTATACATAATTTTAAATTCTGCTTTCACATTTAGAAAATTCTCAACTGTTAAACTGACGGACCTTTTTTAAAAACGAATTTTTGACATTTTTTATATTTTATTTTGAAGCTGCAAAATAGGAATTTTTAATATGCGAAATTTTTCATTTTTAATTTCAAAATAATATATATATATATATATATATATATATATATATATATATATATATATATATATACACTCTATACACTCATGTCCATAAATTAAGGATAATTCAGATTCACACTGAAATCGAACTTTAATGCAAAAATTTCTCCTGTAGAAATACCACACACATCTTTAAGAATAATATGCAAATTGTAGAAAGCCGTCAGATGACGCCGATATGATGTTACAATGACGAAAGTGTAAGAAGGGGGTAGATAATGAATGGGAGCAAAAAAAGGAAAATTGTTTACAAGCGTTCTGTGTGCCACTCAGTGCCACAACCGAATGGTTATGACACAGAGGACGCATGCAGATAATTTTTTACGTGGTAGAATTATTGGCCGACTAGAATGTGGGCGTACTCAAATAGAAGTATCGGGGGGACTTAGAATCGCCCAAAGTGTCATCTCTAGGCTTTGGCAACGATTCCAATATGATGAGAATGCTAGTCGACGTTACAGAACTTGTCGGCCCCGAGTTACAATGCCGAATGACCACCGGTATTTAGCAGTAACTGCCAAAATAAGCAGATAAAGCACAGCATCAGACCTGTCTCGTCAGCTGTCTGCAGCCACGAGTGCCACAGTTTCAAGACAAACCGTGTATAGACGTTTGGAAGATATTGGTCTATATGCTCGCAGGCCTGTTAGACGTGTTCCACTTACTTCGATGCACTGTGCCAGTGGTTAACTTAGAGTAGACAACATGTAATGCGGACAGCGGCACAGTGAGCTTGTGTGATGTTTTCCGACGAGTCCAGGTTTAGCTTGCAGTGTGATTCACGCCAGACTTTCATACGTAGAACGTCAGGTACCCGTTACCACCAAAACAACATCATTGAACGACACCGTTACTAAGCAGGCGTGCTCTTTTTTTTTTTTTTTTTTTTTTTTTTTTTGGGGGGGGGGGATCGTATTGGGCACTAGAACAGATCTGCATGTTCAAATCGAAAAAAATGATAGGCCAAATTTATCGGGACATTATTCGGGGGCAACATGTACGTCTGTTTAGGGGTGCCATGAGCCCAGAATTTGTGTTTATGGATGACAATGCGCATCCTTAAAGTGCAAACGTTGTACACGGATGCCTACAATCTAAAGCTATCACCCGCACGGATTGGACAGCATTCTTACCTGACTAGAATCCGATAGAACATGTGTAGGACATGCTTTTCCGACGAGTTGTAGTCCGTCAACCACCTCCTACATGTGTACCGGACCTTCGGAGAGCATTGCTTACTGAATAGAGTAATCTTCCCCAAGAACATTCCTAGGCGTTGTAAGGACTGTATTTCATCATCTGAGAGACGTACAATGTATTAACCATCATACCAACGATGTAATGTTAAGTTTTTGTAAGGGAGATATTTTTTGTAATTGCTTCAGGGAGCAAAAATCGTAGTTTTTATAAATGGTATCCTACATAAACCACCTTTTATTGTTCTTGATCTTTTGTTTAATAAATGGATTTTATGAATAAGTCATGTTTGTTTTGCTTCTGAACCTTTATTTGCCTCAGCTAGCATTATCCTTAATTTATGGACATGAGTGTATATAAATATGTATATATATATAAAGATTTTAAAAAATATTCGTCAGTTTCACAGTTGGGAATTTTCTGAATGCGAAAATAGAATTAAAAAATATGCATTGGTTGATTAATTATAAGTAAAGAAAATTTCCCATAGAATAACACTGATTCGGGCTTCCGGCGACGGTAAGTGAAGAGGGCCGTCTATTCGACAGAAAGCAAGCAAAATCCTAACCCCTGATAAACAAAAATTTCACTCATCACCACTGTTCTATGCCTATTCACTCTTAAAAACTATTGCATAAGCCTAAGTAACCATTTACAAAAGTTTGTAGCAAAAACTTTATATCACTCTTACAGTCTATGACACGAGTTTTTACAATTCTCTTCATTCTATCTCTCATAACTCTTTAAATTTACACGATATTTGTTTGGGGTTTTCATATACTTTTCTCAATACATTTGGCAATTAAATTGCATAAATAAACTTTTCTTAAAGCTGATGCATGCATAGATAGAAATTATTTATAAAAATGCTCATATTCCGTAGGATATTTAATATTTTCGAATTCTGATTGCAGTATGCTGTATCTAATGAACTATGCCAAATTTTCTGAAAATGTCTTTGTTCTGGGTGTAACACCCTACATTGCAAAAAATAAACCTGTAAAAGTACAGGGAAAGTCTGGCAGCTGGAGTGTCAGTATTTCGCCGTCAAATATACAGTTTAAAACCGCAAAATTGTATCCCTGACATATATATTTACGCAGAAATATTGTAAATCAAACAGGTTTTTTGTTAAAAGTACAGTTTTGTTCTGTATATTTGACGGAGAAAAACTGGCACCCCAGGTGCCAGATTTTTCCTGTACTTTTAACAGATATTTTTTACAGTGTACGTGTTATAGTTATAAAAGTGTTTTTTTTTTTTTTTTTCAATGTTTAAAAAAAAAGTTGTATCTCCATAAATATATGCGATAATATCATTAAAATGTATAAAGATAATGAGAAAATTCATTTTTTTCGCATGCTGCAACCGAAATGCAATTCAAGCATTACTTTTTTTAGGATGATCCAAAACATTTTGATTTTTCTTTAATTTTCTACTAGTCCCTCTTCCTTTTCAGTATACAACGTTTGCTTCTTTACGCTGCCAAAGTTTCAAATTAATTTTAAAAGAACTTTTCTAGATGTTTGCCCAAATGTCTAAATTCGAAACAGTCCAAATACTTATTGCTAGGTATAAATATATATTTTGCATTCTTCATTACAAATATTTTAAAACATTGTGATTTTATGTTTTAAAGGTAAAGTTAAAAAAACAAAACAGTTCAGATTGTAAGATAATTCTTTCAGTAGATATAGTTACTATATTTTCATGAACCATTTAGTATATCTAAATAGCAAACACATTACAGCATCCAAAAATTATATGGAGAATTCCTAAATTTCAAACTATGCATTCTTGAAACTTTGAGTAAGGAAAATTTACTTATAAATTTACATATTATAGATATAACTTAATTTTACAACCTTACGTGATGTACTACATAAGTAAATGAGTTTTAATGAGGCATACTATTGTAACAATCGCAGCTATCGTAGATCATAAGTCGGATTGTACACTCCGCAGCAAAAGTATCCAAACACTAGCAATAATTCCCGTCTTAAAAAAGTACACTTAATACTGCTTTGTTAAATAAATCCTTGTTGATTCATGTTCGTAGTCTGTCTAAGAACATGATTCGACAAGGATTTATTTAACAAAGCAGTATTAAGTGCACTCTTTTTAGACAGGGATTATTGCTAGTGCTCGGATACTTTTGCTGCGGAGTGTACGATACGACTTGTGATCTACGATAGCTGCGATTGTTACAATAGTATGCCTCCCTTAAATCTATGTATGCAGCGAACGTAAATATAGATTAATGATATGCTTTAAAAATATTTCAAAATACATTAAGAGACATTTTTATTTGACACATGTTTATACGCATGGCTGACTTCCGACCCCTCAACTGGCCGTTTATTAATAGTAACTAAATTCTTAAGAACGTTTAAGACTGTTATGAAAAAAAAATATTCCAAATTATATATACACATTACACGTTCAACACATCTTAAATCTTACCTATCTTAATAAAACGTATAAATTGGCGTTCTCATTTTATCTTTAAAATACAAAATTTGAATTTCCTGCAATTGTTTGTTTTTAAATTATGGTGAAAGCAGACATATACACATACAAACAGTTAAAAAATTTATTTTTGTATTCAAAAGATCTCAAAACGCTCAGTCATAGAAAAAAAAAAAATCATAGTTGAAAATTGAACTTTAAGCAATACTTGATCTGCCATATGAGCATGAGAAGACAATTGTCGTTCCTAAGCAGTTTTCCTGGACATGGTTAAATTTAGTAAAGTACTTCTATTAATTATATTTAAAATAAAATAATGCTTTTGCTTAGTTTTTGTAGCACTGTATATTGTTAATAAAATATATACACGCAACATACTGTACTATATTTTAAGAAAGGGTGAATATCAATAAAAAATTTCATTATTAATTCAATCGATTTCTAAGTATGGCCTTAAAATATTAGATTTGTTTTTTTGTGGTCTGTACACAAAAAGTGAATGCATTTTATGTGTTATTATGTACGAATCATGCTTTTTTTAAATTTATTTATATGTCTTCATTTTAGTATCTCTAGTGCAATTTAAAAATATACGTTTGTTTGTACCTACCTGACATCTTGCCTACAGACATAATATATCTATGTTTTCCTCGATCGATCTACGAACGCTATTTAAATCATTTTAATAAAATTTTTAAGCAATATCATGATATGACCCAAACTTAAAATATCGTGTTTGAACTTCCTGGTTTTAATTGCTAAAAATTATGATTTTTGTATTTAGTGGATCTTAAATAATGTAAATTCATCAAGAGCTTGATATGGAAAATCTGACACAAAACAACGTTTTCTCTATCAATTATGGGTAAAAGAAAATAAATAAATATAATTTTAGTCGACACAATATAATATTTCTTTTGAGTTTTTGATAATATATTTCAATGAGAAAGTTATTACGACGAGAAAAATACTTTTTAAGAAAGAAATTTTAAATAGTCTGAAGCACGTAAGTGATACTTATTTATGACATGATTTCATTCTTCCAAATACATTACATAGATAACGTATTTGAAAATTATAAATACATATCGTTGTTATTAAGTTTCCACAAAGTGTTGCAGATGGTCGTCAGTCAATGTCCCCAATTCAGGGTTTACTTTCTCAAAAAAAAAAAAAAAAAAAAAAAAAAAAAATCCCCAATTCAATTTCTACTAAAAAAAAGTAAAATTTTTAAAAAAAATTTCGAAATAATTAGTAGATTTAAGCCCAAATTTTTCCCCAGATAAAGTTCATTTTTGAAAAAAATCTCTATATACAAGAAATAACTTTAATACACATTAGTTACAACTTTAATAATAACTAGTGCATCACTAGTGTGAATAGAGACTAGTAAATTAACTTTTATTATTGTTACACTTGTTAATTAATTTTTAATTAATTAATTTTACACTAACTAATTAACTTTTTACACATATTAGTTACCGTAAATTTTTAAATCTGCGTGAAGTACTTTCATCAGCTCTCCTTAGGGGGGTATATGTGAATATGTATTATTAGACCCTCTAATCAATTGTATTTATATTAAATTCTATACCCGTATATGTATAACAACTGGCGCTGAGGATGTTCGTAGAATGTCTTATCAGCCTCAGGATATTCTGAGGATGTCCTAAGGAGAAATGGCTTTAAAAAAGCCTTTACATACTAAAGAAAACTGCTAAAATTTCGTACGCGTAGGGACAGATCTCTACAGTTCACAATAGTGAACGTGAACTAATCAGGTGGACCAATTTAAGACAAAAAAAAAAAAAAAAAAAATGTAAATTCCCCAGGTTTCTCCCCAAAAATTTCAAAAATCCCCTCACAATTTCCCACATATTCAGCCCCCCCAAAAGTCCCCCAAATGGGAACAAAATCCCCAATCTGGCACCACTGCCACAAAGCATATCCAACGTTTAAAGAGATGTGTGCAGTATTAATTGTTCATTTTTTAGTACAAAATAATGTAAAAGTTGCGTATTTATAATTTTCCTCACGCACTATGTTCTTTTAAAATTAAAATAAATTTGTGGTTGCTGAAATATAAAAATATTTTCAAATACTTTACAAGCGTATACAAATAAATACATTTAGGTTCAAAATGATCTGAAATAAAACATATTTAATTGTATTTAATGATATTATAAAGTTTGAAGTAGAATGGAATAGTTATGTTTTATTAAGGTAAACTACAGTATGATTCATTGAAATTTGCATTATATAATGATCGTTGTTATTTTACAATGAGACATTAGAGAATTCAGTTGCATTAACGTCTATGATCCTATGTTATTTGAAGTACGTTTTCAAATGTATAATGTAATTAGCTAATATAATCAATTTTAGAATGCTTTGAAATATAAATAAACATGATATTAAAGGCTATTATTGTTTAAAAGTCTCATAAATGTAGAATATTGTTTAAATGCTTTGAGACGATATGCAAATTGATATCACTGATGTATGAACTTACTTCATAAAGTAGGTTTTACTAACACTTTTTTTTTTTTTAAATATCATCCGAATTTTAAATTTTTATTCGTTATTCATACCAAACATAGACGTAATGTGCCAAAATATTTCAATCCTACATATATGTATAGTTAACTGCAAGACAAATAATTATTTTTAGATGATAAGGCATGTTATAACTCAATTATATGTTTATATAATTTCAGAAATATTTGCAATACATTTATTCTTTTTCTTTCTTTTTTTTTTTAATATTAGGAAAATAAAATATAACATAGTGTATATAGACTGCCAGACTTTGTCTTCTTCGGTCACTGTATTTAAAGGACTTAAAAATATGCATCACTAATTCTAATAATTGTAGAAAAATAACTTTGTAATTTCCCAAAACATCTATTTTTTCTTTAAAATCAATCATAACAGAAAAATATTAACAAACACCATCAATTACTGTATTAGTTTACATTAAGCAAAAATAATTTAAGAATTTTTAACACGATACAATATTATTTTCGATGTTATTAACTCATGCCTAAACATCAATGCCTGAATTGGGTTTCCAACACGCACCTAGAAACTAAATGGTAGATCGCCAAACATTTAGCTGTCAGGTAGGAAAAGTCTATTATTGATATATACCGGATATTTTATAATACCCCAACCTCATATGTTAAATGCATCCTCTGATTAGTAGGTTTGGGAAAATATAAAGACATACTTTAACAGTGAAAAAAATTACAGAACAAGTAAAAACAATTTTCCTCTTTGAAGAAAAATGACAATAAGTTAGAAATTTACATAACTTTCCATGGTTATGTAGACATCGAAATAAGATATTACTTCTCTGTTTTACTTATTTTCTGCATCTCGGAATGTGCCTGACATGGATCTTTTCAATCTACGACTTCCTGGATCCAGTAAAACGAAACTTAATTTGCAACGTTGTAATCATACGTTTAGATTAAAATACCGAATGCATTTTACTTGGGCATACCAGTTTATAATGTAAACATGTTTTTAAAAACTGTGTGTAAAAAAAAAGAAAAAAAACTTTTCTTTTGAATAAAAATGACAAAAAGTCAAAGGATTATATAACTGTTTAATGTTCATGCTTCTGTCACCATTTACTTATGGTATTGCTTCAGAATATGCTATGTTTATTTAACAGTCTAAATAAAAGCCCATTCTTAACCTTATTGTTATTTTTTTTTTCCGAAATCTAATTACTTTAAATTTTATTATATATATATATA
Organism: Salticus scenicus; assembly: GCA_963930645.1. Taxonomy (NCBI): domain Eukaryota; kingdom Metazoa; phylum Arthropoda; class Arachnida; order Araneae; family Salticidae; genus Salticus; species Salticus scenicus. The sequence goes on from OZ005653.1 coordinate 196,433,590, forward strand.
TATATATATATATATATATATATATATATCAGTTGATGCAAACAAAGGAAGAAATGTCATCGTTACAAAATGGAAAAAATGTGAAAGTTAATCATTTTTTAGATTAAAATGTTGCATAATATAAAATACTAACACAAAGATAATAAGATTTTCCATTAAAATGAATGAATTTTTTTTTGTTATTTTGTAAAGCTAATATGATATTTAAATTTCACATTTCATTTTAAGGTGTTATGCTTGAATTCCTTAATAAAAGAGATAATTACAATTTATTTTACATAGGCAAACTGCGTACTTTTTTCGCAAAAATACGTATAAAAAATACTACACATTTGTTTTTAATTTGAAATAAATCTTTTATATAAATTTTCATTTCATTTGCAACATTGGCCTGGAGTTTATTTGATTATTATTAAGGAAAAGTTTATAATCAGTTTTAATCAAACAATACAATATTAATGATGTCATCATGTTCGATGACTTAACCAAATCATAAATTTCAAAGATGAATTTGCTATTTAAAATATTCTTCATCTTTTGATTTATCTCTTAACAGAAATGTATAGAAATGTTTTCTTAAAATCTAATAAAAACTGTTAGATAAATGCTAACACATTCGAAAATTCTTTTATCCATAATAATTATGAAATATAACTTGCTGAAAAAAGCAGTTCTGATAGAGTAATGTTTGGAAAAATAAGAAACACACCTTTAAAATTGCATTAGTTATTTCAATTCCTTATACGTAAATATTAAAGGGGATTACACGATGTTTTCCTTTTTTTAACAGTTATATATTTCATTTTTTATTCTTTTTCTTTAAGAATATAGATTATATTTGACTACGATTACTATTATTTATGTATAATCATGCCTACATTTATTATAATCACTTTCAAGATACACACTTGAATTCTCCTCCAAAATATTTCCCTGTCTCACTTTCTTTCTCTTTCTCTCTCTGTTTCTATATGTCTCTCAGTGTATCTATTCATGTGTGTATGTACTGATTTAGAAATAAAACCCATGAAAACGTCATATATCTGTATATGAGCAGAAAATCAATAATGTTTTTAAAGAAAAAAAAATAATATATATATACAGGGTGTCCTAAAAGTTCCAGTACTGACGCTGATGTATTTTTTATTTACAAAACAACAAACCTTAAAACGATTATTTTTATGCTAATGATAAAAGGCACATTTAAAATAACGGAGGAAAAAATACAGAACTTGCATTTATAATAAATGTTCAAAATGTCCACCTTTTTCTAGGAGGCAACGCTGAACCCGTTTGCGCATGTGTTTAGAAACGCGCTTTATCATGATGTGAGTGACTTCTTGTAGAGAAACGTGTACCCACCTGCAAAAAACCTGTATTATGAAGTTGTCGAACGAGCTGATATAGCATATTTTTACTCGGTATTGCATCATCTGGATATTTATATCGCCAAACATCTTTGCATCTTTCATACGATTTACATTCAAATTAAGCTTCAAACAGCGTAATTCTCTGAATGCGTGATAAACACATTTCACTATGAAGAACAAAATAACATAAAACTTTATTCTCACACAACTTGAGCGAAAAAAGAAACAAACTATAAAAATTAAAGAACTGATGCAATAATAAGCAGACGATAAAATTTAATATTAAAAAAAAATCATGGACACGATTTGTTCTTTAAGTTGGAGTACTGGAACTTTTAGGACACACTGTACATACATACATATACACACCTGCAATGGTATTTGTATGAAGTCATGAAGAAATAAATACTTGAAATGAAATCTAAAATTCATCTATTATGACGCGGTTTTCCGCGTAATAAGGGACAAAAGAATTCATCCATACTGATCCAATATAGTGTGCGTATTCATTTAGCAATGATACTAATATAAGTATATATATATATCAGTACAAAAACCCTTAACGGGTTAAAAGTTTGTGACTCAGCTACTTTATCGATATAAGAATTTGAAATATGGGTCTTAAAAATGATGATTTCAAATTATAAATGACGCTTTGCTATTAGTTAAAATATACATAGATTTTCTTATTTGATTATTTTCTTTTTTTCTTTTATTTATATTTTCAATGCAAACATATTTTTAACTTCAATATAAAACAAATATATAATATATACTCACTGATGCTTTTTCATTTGCATTTCAATTTCAAAATAACAGTTTTAAAAGGAATGATATCAAAATTCCAGTGACGCCTCAATGTCACTTTAAAAGACTTGTTTTTAGATTCCACTAAAATTACCTTTGTTTGGTCTAATAAAGTATATTTACACATTAAAACAGTGCTTTTAATTTTCAAATATACTGTCAAATAATCACACTTTAACTGAGCTTGCATTATAAATTGAAATTATTTATTTCAATAAATCGATTTGTCTTTTGCGTCACGCTATCCAAAACTGCGAGTAAAATTTGTGCAAATGTTTTCTTTGCATCACACTATCTCTTTGCACAAATTTTCACTTAGTTGGATACTATGATACAAAGTAACATTTACATAAATTTTACTCACAGTTTTGGATAGCTTGACGCAAAAGACAAATCGATTTATTGAAATAAATAATTTCAATTTATAGTGCAAGCTCAGTGAAAGTGTGATTATTTGACAGTATATTTGAAAATGAAAAGCACTGTTTCAATGTGTAAATATACTTTATTAGACAAAACAAAGGTAATTTTAGTGGAATCTAAAAACAAATCTTTTAAAGTGACATTGAGGCGTCACTGGAATTTTGATATCATTCCTTTTAAAACTGTTATTTTGAAATTGAAATGAAAAAGCATCAGTCAGTATATTTTATAGATTTGTCTTATCTTGAAGTTAAAAATATGTTTGCATTGTAAATATAAATAAAAGAAAAAAGCAAATGATCAAATAAGAAAATCTATGTATATTTTAACTAATAGCAAAGCGTCACTTATAATTTGATATCATTATTTTTAAGACCCATATTTCAAATTCTTATAGCGTTAAAATAGCTGCCTCACAAACTTTTAACACGTTAAGGGCTTTTGTACTGATATCATTACTTTTTATAGGTTATTCATCAAAAAATTAAAATACGTCCTTCCGACTCATAGGAAGTTTAGGTTGATTTATCTTTTCTTATAAAGTTGCCACCATTGTTTTCAAAATGGCAGATACAACTTATTAATGGACTTGGTGGATTTATTAATGAGGGCTATGTATATATGCAGTTTTAAGCAAATCATTTCAAAAGTTATTGTGATAATTTTCAAGTGGCCACCATTTAGAAACAAAAGGACAGAGTGACTGAGATGTCCAGTGAACTTATCAAAGATATTTGAATGATATGTCAACTGCACAAATTTGATTTGAACTGATTCAGTATTACAAAAGTTATTGTAATGAAAAAAATTTAAGTGGCTGCCACTTGGAAACAAAATGGTGGAGCAAGTTGCCTAGCAAACTTATCCAAGATATTTGAATTGTAAGTTCACTCCCCAAATTTGATTTGAACCAGTTTAGTATTCTAAAAGTTATCGTGGTGGCACATTTTCAAGTGGCAGCCTGATTTCAAGTGGCTGCAACTGGGAAACTAAATGCTAGAACAAAATTCATCCAAGATATTTGTGTGATAAGTTCAATGTCCAACTTGAACTGATTCAGTATTTCAAAAGTTATTCTGATGATAAAGTTAAAAGTGGTAGCCTGATTTGAAATGGCCGTATTTAAGATATCGGTCATTTTGTTAAAAATGGCAGATAAAATTCATTAATAAATACTTGGTTGAGACCCTTATGTGGTCAATGTAAGCATAAAAATTCAAGCAAATACAGTCTAACCTTTTTTTCAATGTGGATTTGAAATTTTCATGTAGCCACCACTTGAAAACAAACTGCAAAGCAACGTAGTTAACAAACTCATCTAAGATATTTGTAAGATAAATTTGCTGTATAACTTTGGTTCAACTTTGAGTATTATGTCGAAAATTATCGTAATCACAAAATTTCCATTATATATACAGAAAAACTCAATTTATACATTTTTTACATTTCTACAATCATTTTTTAATTCATTAAATCAATGAAGGCTTTTCTCGCTTCGCTGGTCACTATATTTAAAGGAAACTCTTTTCTATATCGCTTTACAAACAAAAATAAAATTTAAAGAAATCATGAAGCACTTTAAAGCCCGCTTTGGTTCCCCACTGCCTTCGGCAGTGAACCACTCATTCGCAGACTCTCGGGTGTCTGTCCCTATTGCCTGTGACGATCGCTTACCAGTGGGTTTCCATTTGAGTGCTTATCAGATGACAGTTTCAAAAAGATTGAAGTAGTCATTTTATATTTGAATCCCAATTACATATGAACAATACTATATGTGGTGCATATAGTATTTTCTTTCACGTTATTTTCTATATTTATTTCATTTATTCGATCAACCATAAAACGACAACAATTTCACACATAATCAAATATGTAAACCTGATCATTGTACAGGCAGAATTTTTATCGTCACTTTAGACAAAAATACATATATAGATGAAGAAAATAATTTAGATTTGAAAACTTTGCATTTCGTCAAAAAACTATTTCAATAATATTTTAAATAGGGAACTGTTTTATAATTATGGTGATTCTATTTCATAATTGTTGATAATAAAGTTACAATTTTATAAGGAGAAAATATTTCAATGTATTCATCCACTGGACCACAAACAGCAAAATGTAAAAAGCAAATTTCTGATTGGCAACACTGCAAACAACATCAGTTTGTTTTGTTACCCTTGCTTACGAAATTATATTGCATTATTTTTAAAATTATCTTTTTTTTTTTTTTTTTTTTTTTTTTTGTCTCGTAAAATCTTGGATTAATATACATTTACATACATTATATTTCAGGTAGGAATTAGTATTTTAATAGTTTTATTTTACTTTTATGCACATTGTCCACTGTGAAGCACGTGTAAACTTTGTACATTTAGCTTCTCAGTTTTTTTTTTCAGCTTTTTTATGTTTCTGATGCATATTTGTTCTTTTTTTATACACTGAAGATTAAAATAAATATTTATTACTCTAATATAATAGATTTTGTTATCAAAATTCATTATTTCATTTCGATATCTTGCCTTTGCGTACAGTTTCAGCTTTTTTGTATTTTTGCTAATTTCGTCCCTGAATTTTAAATTTCCCCCAAAATAAATTTCTTTTTTATTAAAATATGTATACCATGAATCATAAAATAATTCATGATAAAAAAAAATAAGTAATAATAATAATAATAAAAACATTAGCAGAATTTTCTGAATCTATCTGCAAAAAAATAAAATTTATCTTTAAACAGTGAAAGAGGAAGGCACTCCCTCTCAGGCCTAGCACCGTGTAGTCAATCAGCCTTAATCCCAAACACAAACATACTCAAACCATGAAGGCCGAACCAAGTCTCATATCACTAGGAATAATGGAAATTCATAAAATTAATTTGTAGATGCAAATTTTATATAAATTAAGACTATACAATATAGTAATCTAGAGCAAGGCGCGAAATTTTTGCTCACCAACTCGCCATTTGCGAGTGGAATTTTTACTGTGGTGAGTAAAAATTTGGTCAAGTTATAGATAGAATTCTTACACGATACGGTGACAGAAAACATTCTTTTTATAGATTTAAATATGACAAAATCTTGTGATCTTATAACCTCTCCTTTCTCTTTTCTCGGAGAGTTGAGTCTGTGTGTGCGCTGTCCGACGATCGCCCCAGCCTCGGAAAGGAAAAATGCTTAGTACATGCATAAAAGTTTTAATCTCTTCGTCAGTTTCATTTCTCTCACTTTCATTTCTCTAAAGCCTTGGTTTTTAAGAACAGAAAACGCGGACGTCAACGTATTCGGCGTCTTTGCGCATGCGTCACGACGCTCTTTTCAGCGGTTTCAACGCCAGCGCTGATATCAAAGAGACTCTGATTGGAGCGTCGCGGCGTCGAAAACGTTGACGTTTGCTTCTGTATTCTTAAAAACCAGGGCTTAAGCTGAGTAAGAACAGACGAGCAGAGCAGAGAGCCTCTTTGCCTATCGCCCTCTATCGGAGAGAAGAGAAACACGAAAGTTTGCCTATGCGATATTGGTGCATGAAAATGAGCTCGAGCCCTTTTAAAGATACTGCTTATTTTTATTTTGTTGAATAATTACCAAAAAACAGTTTACATTCTCCAGTTTTTCACTGAAATGCCAAGGATTTGCGCTTGTAATGATTTGTAAGCAACGATCATATCAAAAAAGTTATTCTGAAATGGAGTTTTCAAATGACAATAATGGACAAACTATACACATCGACATTCCGTCTGATTACAAAAATAAAACGGACAAAAAAGACGGACATTTCTGATGTAAAAAGTTAAATAAATACCGTATATTTCCGTGTATAAGCCGAGAATTTTTGGAAAATTTTCGGAAGCTGAAGTCGGGGGTCGTCTTATATACGAGTACACATTTTTAGGAAAAAACGTATATTGGAAACAATGATTGAATACATATATTTTAAGCTTAAAAACTATATATAAAGTAAAATAGTGATATTAAACCTTATTTTTAAATAATTATCACATATAAAACTTTTAAATTAGCAATTTTAAATTTATTTCATAAAACGCTCGATATATTCACGTGTGTTACATTTCTTTTCTTTTTTTTTTTTTGACCTGCTGGTAACTGGCATCTTCGGCAGATTGCACGAACGGAGTAACTACTCTGTCTGATTCAGAAATAGTATAAGAAAAACTTGAAAAAACAGGACTCCTGATCATATTTTTAATTTATACAGTTAAATCATATCTGTTTAAAATATTTCTAGGCTTACACTAGCAAAAAAAGTGGCAAATCTTCGTTTTTTTATATAGAAGTATTTTTTTTTTTTTAAGATTGCCTTGAGGCACTGATAAATATACTCAAAAGTAGAAATTTTCAAAATAATTTAGATACGTTATTAAAAAAAATCTATGCAATCGGTCTTTAAACGGCTTATTTATGTAAATATCCAGCGGCTGCATCATCACGTTAGGGTTAGGCCTCCCAGTATTACGGCAAGGCAACCATCGTTTTTAGCTGCCGGGACTTGTGTGTGCGAGTGCGTCTGTGATAGCCTCCCTTCTGATAGGGTTGCCAGAGTTAAAATTATCGTCATTGTCGAACACACTGCGATCGTTTTAGTCATAGCTAAGCAAGGTAAGGAATTCTATTGGATATGCATGCATTTCGTGTAATTTCATTGGACAGATTATCCTGAAAGTTGTATAGATTGGCAATATGTTCACCGTTTTGGCAATATACTCGAACTTTAAAAGAGTATTTTTTTCAATTCGGCTTGTACACGGGTTGGCAATTTTGGGCAAATTTCTGCAGGGAAAACGTACTCTCGGCTTATATTCGGAAATATACGGTAAATAGGTAAATAAGGAAGCTTAACCTTTCAAATAAAAAGATTTTTACAGGATATTGTTTGACAAAGAGATTTTTTCTTGTTTTTTTTTGTTTAATGAATCTTTGCATTTTATGTTATTAGATATTTTCATCTTTTTCAAATCTCATATACAATACACTATAATGATTTTTAATTATAGATGATTATGAGACATGATGATATACGACACACTTTTAATATATATAATTTTAGGCATATTTGTAAAAGCATTTCAAATAGTTGGGAAAAATAAAAAGCACAAAATGCGTAAAAAAGAAAAAAAAATGACAACCCAAATTTATAGCGAGTAAATTTTCTTTTTACGAGTGTAATCTGAGTTGAAATTTCGGGCCCTGATCTAGAGATACAATAAAAGTGTATTTTTAAGCATAAACATTTGTTTCTTTTGTTGTTAAATTGATCTGCAAAGTTTTAAACAATCTTACAACTTTTCATATCCACTGTATGTTTTTAAATTCACTGTATGTTTTTGCTTTTCTGTTTTTCTAAAAAAACAAAAAAAAAAAAAAAAAAAAAGTTCATGAAATTATAATTATTCCTAGTAGTAGAATTTTTTTTGCAGCAAAGTAAAACTTGTCTATGATCCTAAAATGCCAGACCAAGTTTGGTATTGCAAAAAGTATTAACAATTCATCAAAACATGTAAAGTTTGCATTCAATCACATTTCAATTACATTCAATGACATTTTTGTTGCAGACGGAAAATTATTAGAAATCCCAAGGATTTGCGAGGCGTGAGGGGGGATTTGTAAAAATGTAATCAAAGCGATTGTAATTAAACTTTAAACTGGAAACATGTGAATAGATCACCACTAAATGTAAATATATATATATTATGTTTTTTATTACAATGATAAATCACCAACATATTTTTATATGCCTGCTATTAGATGGAAATAATCATTTCAATTTTTCACTTCAAAACACAACATATTAACCACTTCACCAGCCACTGTAGTATGTGGAAGGCTACGTTTCTCCCAAGTTATCTCGGGATGGCCGGTGAAGTGGTTAAACATTCAGCCACCATTATTTCAACAAGTATACAACAATTTCCCTTGATCCACTCCCACTTTCCACCGACACTAGGCAACATTGTGTGAATGAAACAGGGCTGGCAAGTTTCTGCCAGGGCAGTTAAAACCACTGATTATAACTAGTTAAAACTGGCATCGCAGAAACTAGTTTCTGCCAGTAAGTGGCAATAAGTGGCAGAAACTTAAGAAATGATACAAATAAGAATTTTAATCTATAATAATCCATAAAATTTACATAAGTATTCAGTATGTAAGTAATTAATCAGAAATTTTTAAAATGAACGTACCAAGAACTATGTTTGATTAATATATATATATATATATAGTTGTTTCAAGGCTAAAGAATAACTTTCTTAACCAGATATTTTTATATGGTTATCCTGTACTAAACATTTTTTTCACTAATGTTATTCAATGTTGTCTAATTTCTATTTACTAATATTTTTTAAATGTTAAATTTGCAAAAAATGTATAATATTTTGACACATTAGACGATATAAACTTATGCAAGATATTAAAACTATCCCCTCATACAAATAAAAATGATTCCTGTAAAGAATACATAAGTAAATAATTGAAGCAAAAAAATTACATAAAGAAATAAATTTTAAGGAAATAATACAATCCTTATTTTATGTTATTTACAGAATAAATTTATCATTCACATGTTATTTTTCTCCCGAAGTATTCTATGGCATATAACTAACTTTGCTAATATGCTAATCTATCTAAACCAAAATATTTCTTAATTTATTCTGAGTAAAAGAAAATTTGGAAAATATTTTTTCAATACCAGCATTACTGAAAACTACATGTTTTTATAGAACATGTGTCTGTTAATATAATTTATAAATTGGTTTCTTATTACAAGAGTAAATTACAATCAGTATGTATGTACAACCATTAGCGTGTTTTTATATTCCCTGTTCATTGTTTAATATAAAACATTAAAAGCAATTTCCTACTTTTTTTTATAACTACAAAATTCAAATGAATCTAAATTGTGTATGTAAAACCATAATTTAATAGCATGTCAGAAAAATAAGAATATTTGTGCAATAAAATAAAATAAAATAAAATAAAATAAACTTTTATGATAATATATATTTTAAATAAAAATGTTCAACGTACTTTATTTGCTAATGCAAATGTAAACAAACATGCAGCTTTAGCATAAAGCAATTTGTTATGATTATATTTTCAAATCAGAATGAGGAACAGCTATACTATAAAATAAGCCACTCATTGCTGTTGCCAATGTACAGCTTGCCAGATGCGTCGATAGTGCGAACTGATACTCAGAATCATTACAAAACATCAAAAATACATTTTAAGAAAATAAATTGTTTCACTCTGGTGTTTGTTTTGAAATTCACTGAAATAAATTAAGTATATTTTTAAAATTAATAAAGCAAACATTCAAAACAGTAATAGGAATTTGAGCTACTTCACTTAAAAAAAAAAAAAAAAAAAAAAAAAAAAAAAAATCAGAGGGCTTTTAAGCTTTAGCACATAAAATTCAGTGTTATAAATGATGTATAACATGAAGATTTTCCACAAATTTTCAAAATTATATGCTTGCATGAATTTGAAAATGCATGAAGATATGTCAGAAGCAATCACAAAATAAAACTAGTTGGCATAGGTGGACTCTGCTCAGTTCCCCATCATATTTATGTTCACAGAAATTTCTAGTGCGAGACATATTACTAGTGGATCTGCAGATCAGGAGCCTCAACGTCCTATTTGCATTAGACATTATTCAATAGGTCATTTTTATTTATTCCTTATTATATAATAGTATATATTGATTCGATCGACTTATTACCAAAATCAAATACATTCCTGAGGGGGGCGGCAGCCCCCCTCAACCCCCCGTTGTATCTCTCTTTGTATACCTATTTGTATATGATATAAAGTGTTACGAAATTGTAAATAATTGCATTTATTTTTGTATAAATTCTTTCAAAGAGGTTTAGTAAGTTGATAAAATGCAAATTTTGTGCCTTTATAGTCGTTTTAGCGTTAAAATAGCCAAATTTTCCTTTAAAAACGCATTAAAAAGCTCCTATAAGGGAAAAAATAAATTTGGCGCCAAATTTGGCGCCTATTTCCCTCCTTGGCGATTTTTTTGGCGATCTTGGCGAGAAAATCCTTATTAGGGATATACCAAATATGAAAGCTCTAATCTCATTGGCTGATGTGATACGAGAATTTTCCAGAACAGTCTGTTTTCGATAGAAAAGTATAAAAGGAGCATTATTTTCGCCAAGGCGGTCAGTCTCAGATCTATATCAGTTTCCTCAAATGCTTGCTCAATGGGCTCATGAATATGCGTACCAAATTGCAAGTCAATAGCGTTATTTTGGGGGCCGCTATCGCGGTACATACAAATTCTTCCCATAGGCCGTAATGGTAAAAAAAAACTTTGGCGTGTCCCTGTACACGAACTTACAAATGGAATGCACACCGAAAACTATACAGCTAATTTCGTGGGCATCATGAACATGTGTACAAAATTTCAAGTCTATAGCGTGTTTTTTGCGGCCGCTATCGCATGACAGACAGACAGACGGAATCCAAAATCCTTTTGAGTCTCAACAGAGGGCCTCCATTCACATTTCGGCAAAAATTGGAAGTCAATAGCTTGATTTTTGCGGTGGCTATCGCGGTACATACAGATTCTTCCCATAGGCCGTAATCATAAAAAATCTTTGGCGTGTCCCTGTACACGAACTACAAATGGAATACACGCCTAAAACTATACAGCTGATTCCGTTGGGCTCATGAACACGTGTACCAAATTGCAAGTCAATAGCGTGATTTTTGTGGCCGCTATCGCGGTACATACAAATTCCTCCCATAGGCCGTAATGATAAGAAAAACTTTGGCGTGTCCCTGTACACAAATTACAAATGGAATACACACCCAAAACTATACAGCAGATTTCGCGAGGCACATGAACACGTGTACCAAATTGCAAGTCAATAGCGTGATTTTTGTGGCCGCTATCGTGATACATATAAATTTCTCCCATAGGCCGTAATGATAAGAAAAACTTTGGCGTGTCCCTGTATACGAACTACAAATGGAATACATACCAAAAACTATACAGCTGATTTCGTGGGGCTCAAGAATATGTGTACCGAATTTCAAGTAAATAGCGCTTTTTTCGCGGCCGCTATCGCGCGACAGACAGACAGACAGACACAGCCCAAAACCGTTTTGAGTCTCAACAGAGGGCCTCCACTAACGTTTCGGCAATAATGTTAAGAAATCAATTTGACCAAAGCTTCATACAGTGACAGAATGAAATCCCCGCCTAATAGGCTATCCACCGTTCACTTCTATATATTTATCTTATTCTAATCTATTAATTTATTTTATCGGGATCAATTCCGTTGTTTAGTTTTCATGCTACTATTTCCAATGCAATAATCCTCAAATTCATATTTATATGAAATATTTACAATTTCGCTATGTTGATAAAATCGTAAATTACGAATAATTTACGAAATTTTCCTATTAGAATATTTGTATTCAATCATGTTCAAACAAATATCATAAACGTAATTTTGAAGTTGTCTAACGTATTTAGGATCCTCAAAATGGAAGTTTATGCTCAATTTTGCTTTATTCTGACATGTTAAATAAATCGTAAATTCCAAATAACTTACGAATATTTTTAAATTGGAAAAATCATAGTCTATGATATTCATGCCAGTATCCTAAATATTATTTCGAAAGTGGTTTGACATCTTTACGATGAAAATATCCCTAAAAATTGACGTTTATGTGAAATTTTCCTCTATTCTGCCATGTTAAGAAATTCGTAAATTTCCAATAACTTACGAAATCTTTATATTGGAAAATTCATAGTCATTAATATTCATGCCAGTGTCCTAAATAATGTTTCAAAAGTAGTCTGACATCTTTACGATGAAAATATCTCTCAAAATTGACGTTTATGTGAAATTTTCCCCTATACTGCCATGTTAAGAAATTCGTAAATTTCCAGTAACTTGCGAAATTTTCAAAGTAGCATATTTATAGTTACTGATGTTCATTCCAGCATCAAAACTGATATTTTAAAACTGGTCTGACATTTTTACAGTAAAAAGTTTTCATTTAATGCACGTTTAAGTGATTTTTTGTCCTATTCTCCCATGTTAAGAAAATCGTAAATTTCGAATAACTTACGAAGTTTTTAAAATCGAATGTTACAAATGAATAGGGTTCTTGCCAGTGTCGAAAGTAATATTTTAAAACTGATCTGACCTCTCTGCGACAATTTGTTCTTGAGATATCGTGTACACAGTCTAACAAACCAACGGACTGACCCACTAACAGACTAACAGACTAACAGACTAACAGACACCCTACAGACAGACACCATAGAAAATTTGTCATTTTCGGATTCCTCACACCTGAAAACGTGTAGAAAAGTCAAAAAACCGATGTCGAAATTTTTCACGATTACCTAAGTTCCCCATACCTATAGTATGATGGGGAACTAAAATAAATAAAATCGCTGGATGCAGCTTATTTGTCGTACATGAATCTGAAAATGCATGAAAATCAGGGGTCGAAATTAGAATCAGTAAGTTGGGAGCCAAAAAGCAACTAATATTATTTTCTTAGTTGCAATTATGTTGTACTAAGGTGCCATTTCGAAATTGTCATTTACGCATAGAAACATGTGCATAAACGTTATACATAAACAGAAATTAATTAAAATGCTGATACCTTATCTAGTTAGTTTTTTCCATTTTAAAAATGTGTTAGTGCAAATATTTTTACAAGAAAGCTAGGAATTTAATTCTACTACTTCGTTGCTAGTGCCTTTATTTTCATCACACATTATAACTGCACACTGAAGGGGGAAAAAGAATGTTAGGAATCAATGTGATGATTAGGTATAAAATTATGGTCATCAAAATCAAATATTTATTTGCAAAATACAACTAACTACCACTAATTTCAAGCCCTGATGAAAATTTGTGCTGCAGCGGTCAGTATTCTAATATAAAAGCTAAAAAATAACATCACTGGAAACCCCTAATATATAGCGCACAAATCAGAAAATGCATAAAAATCTGTACCGGAGCGGTTAGTATCCCAATATTAAAACCAAAAAACATCACTGAATACCCCAAAATTGATCGGACAAGGATCGGAAAATGCATGAAAATCTGTACTGCATCACTACCAGGAACAATATTTTCCCCTAAATAATTCCATTAATTTAATAATAATAAAATACACTGAAAAATTAATTTTTAAATTTCAAAAATGCATTTAAAAAGAAACATTTACCTCGGTTGCATTACAATAAACATATATGAGCGGCTGATGCATAAAGAAAAACAAAATTCCGAGACAGCTAAACGAAGTTCCGATACAAAAAAGTTACTATTAAAAAGTACTCAGTATGCTCATTGATCAGTAAAATCAATGAATAAATCAAAAATTAGTTACCATAGTAATAATAAAATTCTTAATTTAGTTTTAAGAAAATGACTTTCCAATTCAAAATTTATAGTAAGAGATTTAAGAAAAAATACCGTAAGATTATTTAATGGAATATTATCCATCTAAATACTTTATATATTTTTCATTTTGTCTCTAGATTACTGTATTTGTCGTAAATTCATATTTTTTTTTTCTTTGAAGATGCAAATTTTACATGTTTTATGAATTGTTAATACTTTTTGCGATACCAAACTTGGTCTGGTATTTCTGGATCATAGACAAGTTTTACTTTGCTGCAAAGAAAATTCTACTACAAGGAATAATTATAATTTCCTGAACTTTTTTTAAAAGAAAAACAGAAAGGGAAAAAAACATAAAGTTTACATACATACATACAGTGAATATAAAAACATACTGTGGATATGAAAAGTTGTAAGATTTTTCAAAACTTTGCACATCAATTTAACAACAAAAGAAAGAAATGTTTAGGCTTAAAAATACATTTTTTTCTATCTCTAGATTATTGTACTGTATAGTGCTAATTTATGTAAAATTTGCATCTACAAATTAAATTTTATGAATTGCTAATATTCTTAGTGATACCAGACTTGGTTCGGCCTTCCTGGTTTGAGTGTGTGTTTAGGATTAAGACTGATTGACTACACGGTGCTAGGCCTGAGAGGGAGTGCCTTCCTACTTCACGATTTGAGGATAAATTTCATTTTTCTGTGGATAGATTCAGAAAATTCTGCTAATGTTTTATTATTATTATTATTTTTATCATGAATTATTTTATGATTCATGGTATATATATTTTAATGAAAGAGGAATTTTGGAAAAAATTAAAAATTCAGGGACGAAATTAGCAAAAATACAAAAAAGCTGAAACTGTACGCAAAGGCAAGATGGCCGTTGCTAATCGGACCATCGGTGCGATTAGTGTGGGGGCTATTCGGACCGCTTCCTTGTTACGCTGGTCATAATAATGATTTTGTTTGTTTGATCTTGAATTTTCTCTGTAATATATTAATGATTTTGCTTGTTTCAACTACAAATTCAAACTTTTACCATTTTGAAAGTGTATAATGCGATTGATCTACAATTCATGTTTATTTCAACATTGCTGTTAGAAAACATTACAAAATAAGTACAAATGTCATTTTCAGAAAAATCATACATATATTTGCATAGAAAATTGGGTTTGGTTTTTATCGAATTATATTGGAAGGGTTTAATTTTTTTTTTTTTAAAGAAGGAAAAGAAATAAAAAACCAATTGCATCTATGTAGTTGAATATACAGATTTATTCATATGTTATACATTTATTCATATTTATGCATATTCATAAACAAACATATTGCGAAGATTTTTTCAAAGATTAAAAATACTCATTTATTAAGATCTGTTTTCATGATGCATTTTTTATTTTTATTATTCAATTTTCGAAATCTTTATTATTTTCATTTTTGCTATAAAAATTATTTTGGGTTATTGCCCTTTTATGAAGAATTTTAACATCATTTAGAGTACAAAATTTCTGTGAAAACAATTAATCTCTTCCACAATCCCACACTTAAAAAAAAAGTAAAAAAGATAATTTTTCATGCATGGGGACGAGACACATTGTATTATTTCTAAATTTCACTCTTTTATCAGGGCTAACTTATTCTCCTTGGAAAAGATGGTCCGAATAGCCTGTACACTAATTGCACCGACGGTCCGATTAGCCACTTCGAGGCAAGATATCGAAATGAAATACTAGAATTTTGATGACAAAATCTATTACATTAGAGTAATAAATATTTATTTTAATCTTCAGTGTATAAAAACAAACAAACATACATCAGAAACATAAAAAAGCTTTTAAAAAACTTCGAAGCTAAATGTACACAGTTTACACTTGCTTCACAATCGCAATGGACGATGCGTATACAAACTAAAATAAAACAAATAAAATACTAATTCTTATCTGAATATGTAAATGTAGATTAACCTGAGATTAAAAAAAAAAAAAAAAAAGATAATTCAAAAAATTATAATTTCGATTCGTAAGCAATAATCCGTGGCAAGGATAAGAAAACAAACTAAACTAATTGTAGTTGTCTGTAGTGTTGCCAATCAGAAATTTGCTTTTTACATTTTACTGTTTATGGTCCAGCGGATGAATACAGTGAAATATTTTCTCCTTAAAAAATTGTAACTTTATTATCAACAATTATGAAATAGAATCACCATAATTATAAAATAGTTCCCTATTTAAAATATTATCGAAATAGTTTTGGATGAAATGCGAAATTTTAAAATCTTAAATATTTCCTTTATAACAAAAAAAATAAAATATATTTAAGTGAAATTTTATTTCGTATACAATAAATATTTAAAACAAACAATAAAGTTTCTTTCTTGCATTAAAAAACAAAATCTAAATTTTTTATTGACTGCATTCAGATTGAACCAACCAACCAACTACAAGACCAAACCGAATAACACCTATTGAGAATTCTGAGAATTAGCATAAGAGATATGTGCATCGCGGAGTAAAAAATAGTTCGATTTTTAAACTGAGTTATAAAAAAATCAAGAGTTTTCCTAGGGAAAAGGGAGATGTCAGGCCTATCAGAAAAGCGATTAATATCATATATCAATTAAACGACATTCGAACGAGCCATATTCGAGAAAAATTTGTTCTACACATATGCCGCCCATTTACAACTGAAATAAGCCAATTCATATCTCAAAATATATTGCACGCAGAAATGTAGCGATTTCAGGGTAGGATCACACAGAAGGTAAAAGACTATTTTGAAAATATCAGAACATAACCTCCCATATTTCCTGAGATATTAAGTGCCGGCTTCCAGCGTTTTCTTTGATCTCAAATTAGCTGTATATATAAGTGTCGCAGTTTTCGTTCGTATTTTCGTTTCCGCTGAGTGTCGCGTCGTTCGTTTTTTTTCTGGTTGCGTCACTTGAGCCTCAACCGCGGCTCATGATATATTTCCCAAATCTAAGGAATTTTGAAGATTTACTACGAAAAAGTGGACATAGAATTTGCATTATTAAAAAAATAATTATTAAAGATATTACATATCATAATAATGCATATCTTTTGTATTTTATCACATAAACCGACGGTTTTATTTTACTTTCAGGACATTACACGTAAGGAAATGTAATCATGATTTGTGAAATGAATTTTGTATCTCACATAGTTCAAAAACGAATGGTTGTCGAATGTTGCATTATTTATATTTGGGAGTGACATGATATCTAGTAGTAAAGTTACACCTTTTTTTTTCTACAATAACTCCTCTTTTTGAAATATCTACGATTTTTCACAATTTTTCGTGATATAAGTGTGCGTATATATGGGAATAAATACAATATCGTCTGAACACTTTGTTCGAAGGAGCTGAAAGCTAGAACAGTCAGCAACAAAATTATTGAAGAACACATCCACACTTTTCATATATATTTTTTTTCAGTTTGATTGTTAATTTTTATCATCAACTTACTATTTTATAAACAGTAAAAGACTAAGATCATGACTCGACAAATATTTACTCAACAAAACTGTATTAGGTGCCCATCTTTTAAGTAGGAATTATATCTAGTGCTTCAATAATTTTGCTGCCAACTGTACGTATGTTACAGTTCATCATAGCACGAACACTATTAATTTTGTTTAATGTAGCACTTCTTTTTTTTAAAGGAACGCAACAAGAAACTCTTTATCCCAAATAAGTTGATTGTTTATTATTTGATATGCATTTAATTTAGCTCTATTTTAAAATCTGATGATTTACGGAAACAAATTTAAACTCTTCAAGTAACTATATCTCAAAATATAGTTTAAACGTAAAGCTTCACAAAAATTAATAATAAATGAAAAAAATATAAATGCCATACATCATACAAACAACTGTCATACATATGAGAAATTGCTTTATTAATCAGTTTAATTTATATATAATACAAAATATTTGTGATGACAGTAGGTAATAATTAAAATTTTGATTATATTATGAACTTTAGTCTATTATAATAATCATCAATATAAATATTCCTAATCTAATTTTTATAAAATAATTAATTTATTTATTTTCTGTCTATAAGTTATGAAATATAAAATGGATTCAAGATGATTTCGTCATTGATAATTTAATATTTTAAGTTTAAGAATAAAAACAATATTGAACAATATAATATTTAAAATTATCTTGGTAAAAACAAGAGGTATGAGCGCTTTGTCTCAAGCTGAAAAAATAAAAAACATTTCGCAGCTAGATTATATGGAGTTATTATACCAGCTCAAAACCAATTAAACATATCTGTTTTCAGCAATGTAAATGACTTTTTGTCGCAATTATTCATTTTGTTTTTCTGTAAAAACCTTTATATGTATATATATATATATATATATAATTTGTTTACATTTTGCATAATAACCAAGAAAATAATTTAAAATATAAAGGACATTTTTTTAACAAATGTTTTCAATAAAATATACAAAATCTAAAATTGTATTGCATGTATATGCGTATGTATTCTAGTAGATATTTCCTTCGGCAATAACTGCATTTTTTTTTTTTTTTGGCTATATTGTTATTTTTCTTGTTAAAAATTCCCTAAAATCCTGTCCTTTTTATAACCAATATACCATTAATTATTGCATATACATAAATGTACAAGAAAACCCAGCCTTTACAAAGTCATAGGGCATGCACAATGAAAAGGAAGGTGGATGTAAGAAAAAAGAAAGAACAGGTATAATAAAAAGAGTGCAGCAAACACACACACACAAGAAAAAAAAAAAGATAAATAAATAAATAAATAAAGGAAAAGGAAAAAGGTAAATGAACAGCAAATGGTAATAGTAACAGTACATCTACTTTTTAATTTTAATTTTTCATTATTTTCTTTTGATATATCTTGTATTTTATGTACTTTCACATTTGATGCTGTTCCTTTTTTTCCCATTGTACGCTTTTTCTGTCCCTATGTTGGATATGCTTGTGCTCACACGTTTAATTCCCATCCATCTCTCAATCAACTTCTGTTTTTGCAATGGAATCTATATCTATATCTATATCATTATATAAAGCGCAAAAAATTGTTTGTTTGTGGAGGGTAATCTCTGAAACTACTGAACCGATTTAAAAACTTCTTTCACTGACCGAAAGCTACAGTATGCCATATTGTTATAGGCTATATTTAATTTTGCTAAAATAAATTTTAGTTTAAAATCTGAGCATTTTAATTAAAATCCCCATAGAAGGCGTAATAGAAATGGAAATAATGAAATATTAAAAAAATTAGCTGCTGCCAACATAAAAGAAACATTTACATATTCATTTCGTTTTTAAAATATCTTGACGTGAAAAGAAAAGAAATATATTTGCACGTGCATTAAATTGAAATTCATATAAAGCTTTTTTAATTCTTAAACTTACACGTTAAAGCTGACGTCATTATAGAATTAAAAGTGTTTATTTTTCTAATAATTTAATTTGAAATGATATGATGGATCTAAGCATCAATGTTTAAACCACGGAGTCTTTATTACTCCGTGGTTGCCAAAAAGATTTACGAATTAATTTATTTTTAGACATATAATAAAATATATTTTCACGCGAACAATAATATAAAAAGTGAACTGGATTTTGTGTAAAAAAATAATAAAGATCGAGGAAAATTATTTCCCCATTTTAATCCCCATATTTGGATATAGATATGTATTAGTTATCATGTGCATCCGTTAGATTAAATTGTTTTTGTTGTAAAATTGATAAAATTGGAATTTTAAATTTCAAAACTCTAGAAAAAAAAATGGCAAATTTCCATATTCGATTGAAAACATAAACATTTCATTTCAAAGGATGATATTTACACAATAAACATCCAACTAATAAACTAATTAAAAGGGAAAGGATAAATATTCTATCATAATTTGAAGTCAAATTTGTTTTCAAATGTCTAAATAAAGTATCTGATATGTTGCAGCGGAATAGATTTGATATCCGTCATCCTTGGCAGAAAAAAAAAAAATATCGCCAAATTATCTGGCGAATATAATTTAATTCCTTTCAAAAATCATGGTTATTTTAAAAACTTACATTAAGAGTGTAACGAATAATATGAAACAATATTTCGTACAATACATATTACGAAAATATACATCTGGCATGTATAGTTTCGTATTAATTTTTGATCGCCAAATACAAAAAACGCCAAGGGTGACAGTTTTGAAATTTAAAATTAAAATTTTGTCAATTTGACAGCAAAATAACTCAATCTAACGCATGCATACAATAACTAATACATATCTATACCCAAATATGAGGATTAAAATCGGGAAATAATTCTTCTAGAATTTTAATTAAAAAAAAAAAAAAAATCCAATGAGCGATTAACATGGAAAATCTTTTTCTTGCATCCATGGGCGGTCAGTGATGTCACACTTCCCTTGCGTATTGAGATGTTTAAATTTATTTGGCGACTATTTTTAGCAACTAACAGTTATGGCAAGTAGCTCAATATACATAGCGCATACAGCCATTACTGAAATGTAAATAGCATTTAATTATTTGAGTTACATTATGTTGATTGGAAACCTATTTAATATACCTATGCTCTATAGCTATACTAATATAAAAAGAAGAAAGGTTTATATGCATATGTAGAGAACGATCGCTAGAACTAAAAAGCCGATTGCTTTTTTTTTTTTTTCAATAATCAAAAGTTACACTGTCTCTCTCTAAGTGCTAGAAGCTATAATAAATTTTGGTAAAATAAATTTTTAATTAAAAGTTTCAATATTTTAATTGAAAACAAAGCATAGATTTGATATCTATCGTCATTGGCAATTTTTGTATTTGGAGATCGAAAACGTAATACGAAAATCTGTATATCATCGTAGTAAATACGAGATGTATGTGTTTACTTCAATTACCCTACTACCGTAGGTAGTGGAAGTATTGTATAGGTTTTGGCAATTGGTCAGTGTGTGTGTATATGTGCACGTGTGTGTGTAATCTTCAGGCTGTCATATCTCCAAAACTAATAAAAATAGAACTACTAAACTTCACAAGTGATTCAGGTCTGGTGTACAGATAAATTTTCCAAATTTTCGTGAAAATTGAAAAACCGGAATTGGGTCATCGAAAACCAGAAATGGGACCGTAAGCCCATATTCAAAAACACCTCTAATGATTTTCTTCAAAGTTGCTGTATAAATAATATATTAGATGCCCTTTCGATTGAAAAGTTGCTTAGTTCAGGAAAATTGATAGGCGTCCTCTATAAACAGCTCAATTTCAGACTTCGCAAGTGCGTTCCTGTAAAAACGCATGTACGGATTTTTTTCAAACTCGCCATGTTAACTTCCTATTAAATATCCTTTTGTATGTAATTATTGTTTTTAGGTCAATAATTGAGTATGCTAAGTTTTGGTAAAAGTTGGTATCTCAAAAACGGCTCTAACGTATTCTTGAAATTTTTTTCTTTAATCCAATTTAGATAACCTTTCTCAAGTATTACGTGCTTATTACAGGAATATTAACGGTCATCCTGATTAGGTAGTTCAGTTTTAGATCTCGGAAATTCGTGTTTAAAAAAATAACTATCTATTTTTTTTTCCCTTATTTTTTAACTCGCTATGCAAACTCTGTTGTATGTGTCTTTATACGTGTATCAAGTTTCTCTTACTCGAAAATCTCAAAAAATGCAAGTAATATCTCCAAAAAATTGTATATATTACGTGTAATAGTGGGTAATGGAAGTCGTGTGGTTGTTTCACACCAGATTCTGTAATAGTATATATTGTACGAATATTGTTTCATATTATTGATTTCTCCTTTAATATACATTATTAAAATAATAATCAATTATGGAAAAAATTAAATATATTTGCGAGATGAACAAATAAATAATAATTAAAGCTATTATGACGTCAATTTTATCAAAAACATTTTCATGTCATAGGTTTATTTTTCAATATTTTTTATTCATGAGTAAAGAAATGTTTCTTTTTATGAAATAAATAAATAAATAAATAAATAGCATTAAGTAAAAATTGCCAACATTTAACAACTAATTAAAAAAAATTATTGTAAAATTATATTTTGGCTTTCCAGTTAATAATATTGCCTGAGTATAACATATAAACTGATATATTTCTTGATTTTTTACATATCAATCCATCTTTAACTAAAATTTGTTCATCAGTGCGAAGCCGGACGGGTCAGCTAGTCATTATATAAAGCGCAAAAAATTGTTTGTTTGTGGAGGGTAATCTCTGAAACTACTGAACCGATTTAAAAACTTCTTTCACTGACCGAAAGCTACAGTATGCCATATTGTTATAGGCTATATTTAATTTTGATAAAATAAATTTTAGTTTAAAATCTGAGCATTTTAATTAAAATCCCCATAGAAGCCGTAATAGAAATGGAAATAATGAAATATTAAAAAAATTAGCTGCTGCCAACATAAAAGAAACATTTACATATTCATTTCGTTTTTAAAATATCTTGACGTGAAAAGAAAAGAAATATATTTGCACGTGCATTAAATTGAAATTCATATAAAGCTTTTTTAATTGTTAAACTTACACGTTAAATCTGACGTCATTATAGAATTAAAAGTGTTTATTTTTCTAATAATTTAATTTGATATGATATGATATAATATCTAAGCATCAATGTTTAAACCACGGAGTCTTTATTACTCTGTGGTTTAAACTGATGTGTGTAAACGAAATTGGAATTTAAAAATAAATAAATAAAATAAAATAAAATAAGAAATTCTATTTTATAATATTATTTATTTTAATTTATAATTGTTGCCAAAAAGATTTACGAATTAATTTATTTTTAGACATATAATAAAATATATTTTCACGCGAACAATAATATAAAAAGTGAACTGGATTTTTTGTAAAAAAAATAATAAAGATCGAGGAAAATTATTTCCCCATTTTAATCCCCATATTTGGATATAGATATGTATTAGTTATCATGTGCATCCGTTAGATTAAATTGTTTTTGTTGTAAAATTGATAAAATTGGAATTTTAAATTTCAAAACTCTAGAAAAAAAATGGCAAATTTCCATATTCGATTGAAAACATAAACATTTCATTTCAAAGGATGATATTTACACAATAAACATCCAACTAATAAACTAATTAAAAGGGAAAGGATAAATATTCTATCATAATTTGAAGTCAAATTTGTTTTCAAATGTCTAAATAAAGTATCTGATATAATATACTAATATGTTGCAGCGGAATAGATTTGATATCCGTCATCCTTGGCAGAAAAAAAAAAATATCGCCAAATTATCTGGCGAATATAATTTAATTCTACTCAAAAATTATTTTTAAAACTTACATTAAGAGTGTAACGAATAATATGAAACAATATTTCGTACAATACATATTACGAAAATATACATCTGGCATGTATATTTTCGTATTACGGTTTTGATCGCCAAATACAAAAAACCCCAAGGGTGACAGTTTTGAA
Source organism: Salticus scenicus (assembly GCA_963930645.1). NCBI lineage: Eukaryota > Metazoa > Arthropoda > Arachnida > Araneae > Salticidae > Salticus > Salticus scenicus. The sequence goes on from OZ005653.1 coordinate 196,457,094, forward strand.
ATTTAAAATTAAAATTTTGTCAATTTGACAGCAAAATAACTCAATCTAACGAATGCATACAATAACTAATACATATCTATACCCAAATATGAGGATTAAAATCGGGAAATAATTCTTCTAGAATTTTAATAAAAAAAAATTAAAAAAAAATTAAAAAAAATCCAATGAGCGATTAACATAGAAAATATTTTTCTTGCATCCAGTGATGTCATACTTCGCTTGCGTATTGAGATGTTTAAATTTATTTGGCGACTATTTTTAGCAACTAACAGTTATGGCAAGTAGCTCAATATACATAGCGCATACAGCCATTACTGAAATGTAAATAGCATTTAATTATTTGAGTTACATTATGTTGACTGGAAACCTATTTAATATACCTATTCTCTATAGCTATACTAATATAAAAAAAAGAAAGCTTTATATGCATATGTAGAGAACGATCGCTAAAACTAAAAACCCGATTGCTTTTTTTTTTTTCTTTTTCTTTCAATAATCAAAAGTTACACTGTCTCTCTCTAAGTGCTAGAAGCTATAATAAATTTTGGTAAAATAAATTTTTAATTAAAATTTTCAATATTTTAATTGAAAACAAAGCATAGATTTGATATCTATCGTCATTGGCGATTTTTGTATTTGGCGATCGAAAACGTAATACGAAAATCTGTATATTATCGTAGTAAATACGAGATGTATGTGTTTACTTCAATTACCCTACTACCGTAGGTAGTGGAAGTATTGTATAGGTGTTGGCAATTGGTCAGTCTGTGTGTATATGTGCACGTGTGTGTGTAATCTTCTGGCTGTCATATCTCCAAAAGTAATAAAAATAGAACTACTAAACTTCACAAGTGATTCAGGTCTGGTGTACAGATAAATTTTCCAAATATTCGTGAAAATTGAAAAACCGGAATTGGGTCATCGAAAACCAGAAATGGGACCCTAAGCCCATATTCAAAAACACCTCTAATGATTTTCTTCAAAGTTGCTATATAAATAATATATTAGATGTCCTTTCGATTGAAAAGTTGCTTAGTTCAGGAAAATTGATAGGCGTCCTCTATAAACAGCTCAATTTCAGACTTCGCAAGTGCGTTCCTTTAAAAACGCCTGTACGGATTTTTTTCAAACTCGCCATGTTAACTTCCTATTAAATATCCTTTTGTATGTAATTATTGTTTTTAGGTCAATAATTGAGTATGTTAAGTTTTGGTAAAAGTTGGTATCTCAAAAACGGCTCTAACATATTCTTGAAAATTTTTTCTTTAATCCAATTTAGATAACCTTTCTCAAGTATTACGTGCTTATTACAGGAATATTAACGGTCATCCTGATTAGGTAGTTCAGTTTTAGATCTCGGAAATTCGTGTTTAAAAAAATAACTATCTATTTTTTTCCCCTTATTTTTTAACTCGCTATGCAAACTCTGTTGTATGTGTCTTTATACGTGTATCAAGTTTCTCTTACTCGAAAATCTCAAAAAATGCAAGTAATATCTCCAAAAAATTGTATATATTACGTGTAATAGTGGGTAATGGAAGTCGTGTGGTTGTTTCACACCAGATTCTGAAATAGTATATATTGTACGAATATTGTTTCTTATTATTGATTTCTCCTTTAATATACATTATTAAAATAATAATCAATTATGGAAAAAATTAAATATATTTGCGAAATGAAAAAATAAATAATAAGTAAAGCTATTATGACGTCAATTTTATCAAAAACATTTTCATGTCATAGGTTTATTTTTCAATATTTTTTATTCATGAGTAAAGAAATGTTTCTTTTTATGAAATAAATAAATAAATAAATAAATAGCATTAAGTAAAAATTGCCAACATTTAACAACTAATTAAAAAAAATAATTGTAAAATTATATTTTGACTTTCCAGTTAATAATATTGCCTGACTATAACATATAAACTGATATATTTCTTGATTTTTTAAATATCAATCCATCTTTAACTAAAATTTGTTCATCAGTGCGAAGCCGGACGGGTCAGCTAGTAACATTTATTACTGCATACTGAACATAATATACTGGAAGAACATATATTTCCAATGGAAGAACATATATATAACTTATATTGCGCCTAACGAAATACAGTTCCCGCCGCTTATTAAAATCACATTCGTTCTGAGCCAAAGAGATTTTATTAAGCGGCTGATTTTTATATCCGGCGAACGTTCCTGCCCTTAAGGAAAAGGTATTACTTCCCTGAATTTCGAAAGAAACTTCAAAAAGGTAACGAATAATATAATTAGTAAACAATACTAGTTAATTTTTGGTAGATAATTAACTAATTGTTTCTTCGATATAAGTAAATTAAACGCATTGTAAGTTTCCGTGCACTTTCGTTAGAGGAAAATCATCATTACTTTACCAAAAGTTCACGCTGGTCTTATAAATTTAAAATCTTTCCGTTTAAACCTCATGAATAATAGTAATTTCAAAATAAGAACTAGAAATTACCTTCTAATAATTAAAAAAAAAACAATCATTTCAAATCAAATTTGTATTTTATTACTGCGCTTTGAAAAATACATTCCTTGAAATTGTTGCGGAGAGTGTTTAATTTGTAACTGTGCTGCAAGTATAAAATCTTGAACAATGAGCGATAACGGAGGGTTTGTTGTGCTTTGATTTCTTTTTTTATTTAAAAAATAAATAAATAAAAAATAAAACACAATGTAAATTAAAAAAAAAATTTAGTTTGCATAAATGACATTTTTTGGCTGCTAAGAAGATATTTTTGAGTTTATTGACCGGCGATGCTGATTTTATTAAGCGGAGGCTTTAAACGTAGTTTGTACTGATTTGATTCCGGTCCTGGCGATTTGATCAGATTAAGCGGCTGATAACCAGTGATTTTATTAAGCGGCGGCTACTGTATACATATATATATATGTGTGTGTGTGTGTGTGTGTTCTTTTGTTTTGTTTTTTAGTTATCAGTTTCCAAAGTCTTTTATAGTTCTTTTAAATGAGATATATAACCCTTTAAGCTGGTAACAATTTTTCAGCATATATGTTTGATAATTCACAAAAAATAAATACTATTCAATGTGCTTGTATGAAAATGTATTTATGAATACTGCAGTTATTTATCTATCTTATTCTCTAGAAAAGAGTGACATCAGTAAAATATGTTTAAAAAATATGTCAAACCAGCGTTTTATTTCTTCTATTGACTGTTGGAGAAAGCTGTTTTACATGTTAACAAATTTAATGATTCTTATTATACATCGTGTAATGTTTGGCGAGATTTACAATCAATGCTTTATGCACAATTTTCTGTTATTTTTCATGTGATATCAAATTTTCGCATCATTTATCTTCCATGTTTTGTATTTACGTGTGTGAATGTGATATACTTTTTCCAGAGTGAAATTATTTATATAATTTTAATGTCAAATTAATTTAGGAGACATTACGATTTTTAGTCTGATAAAAATAGATATTTTATACAAATAATTAAGTATTTTAAGGGCCCTCTTCACTCACCGCTGCCGGAAGCCGAAACTAATGCTATTCTATGGGAAATTTTTCTTTAGAAATAACTTATTAACTAATACATATTTTTAAATTCTGTTTTCACATTCAGGAAGTTCCCGGCTGTAAAATTGACGCACCTTTTCTAAAAAAATATTTTTTTATTTTTTTATTTTTTATTTTGAAGCTGCAATTTCGAATTTTCAATATGTGAATTTTTTTCATTTTGCAATTTCGAAATAAAATATTAAAAAATAAAAAAATACATTTTTAAAAATGTCCGTCAATTTAACAGTTGGGAATTTTCTGAATGTGAAAACAGAATTTAAAAATATGTATTAGTTAATAAGTTATTTGTAAAGAAAAATTTCCCATAGAATAGCATTAGTTTCGGCTTCCGGCGACGGTGAGCAAAGAGGGCCCTTAAGGACATAAATTTTCTTTGAATTACGCCTACTATATTATTTTCATATCACATTTATTATTGATTTATTATTATTATTAATTAATGTTTTGGTTAATTTACTATTAATAACATATTATATTAAACTCAGTTTTAATATCATATGTAAGATAAATCGTTTAAATATAATAAAAAAAAAAAAAAAAAAAAAAAATATATTCATTTTATCCCTATCTTATGGAATTTTCATCGTATATTTTCATGCTTTATGGTGATACTTAGAAATAATATATTACCATTTTTCTGTTTAAAAAAAAAGGGTCAGAGCAAAAACTTAAAAAATAGAAATAACAGTTGTAAGTCAATTTTCTTTTCAAACACATTCAGATGACCATGAATAAATTAATATTATACAACCCATATATTTTTTAAAAAGAGTTTTCATTAATCATATAGAGCATCTTCTTGACGCTTTTGCCTCAAAATTGATTGGATTAAATCTAAAGATCAAACGTCAACTACATCCTATTTATGAAAGGAGCCCGTATGATATATGATATATCGTAGATAAAAGAACTGAATTGATGTATGCTTACACATTGGCCCAATATTTGCATAAAGAAACATAAATCAATTTATTTCGAATATTTGTTCTTTCCCAAGTTATTTTATTTCGTATAGATATTTAGTCATAAATGCTGAAATAGAATAAAATTTGAATTATTGTTTCAGAAATTTTATTTAAATAACAGTTTTAAACAGAAAAAGAAAAAAGAATACACGAAAAAAAAAAAAAAAAGATTTCCTTAAAAGATGCTTGAAATTTCAAAATTTGCAATGAAAATACTATTATTTCATTTTCCCATGAATTTTAAATAGCATTAATCACCAATACAAATAACATTAATAACATTAATCGTTTTTAAATCGTTGCTTTTCAGACATTCATTTAAATTTAAAACATACAAGTTCTGTCCCGAAAGTAATGTCAGTGAATTTTTTTGTAAGTCTACTGTACGTCGAAATGCGGTCATCACGAGTTTGTAGAACCGGGAACCACTGTGAACTCCAAATTTTATGTGGAAGTTCAACGCATCCGGCCTGACATTCCAGACAACTGGTAGTTGCACCACGATAATGCGCCGGCCCACATTGCCTTCATCATCACCGTCTACCTGGTCAAAGCAAGGGGGCCAACGATCCCCCAGACCCCGTACTACCCGGACTCTGCTCCCCCTACTTTTTTCTGTTCCCACGCCTCAAAACACCTCTTAAAAGCAAGAATTTTTGGACAGTGGACGAGATCAATGCAGTTTGCACCGCAACATTAAATGACATCCCGGAGGATGACTACCGGAACGCATTTGAGAACTGGAAGTCCCGTTGGAGCCGATGTATCGACGCAAATGGACACTATTTTAAAGATTTTTAAACAGTTGTAACGATAAATTCAATAAATTATTTTTAATAAACTTACTGGCATTACTTTCAGAACAGACTTTGTATGATTTAACGAACAATTAAAAAATTGAAAAATATATTTTGCTATTATTGTCATTGTATTTTAAACTGTTTCTAAGAAATTTGAAAAGTGTTTATGAATTCGAATCATTCCTCCATCTGTCTTTTCCCAAACTTATTTCATTGAAATTTTCTGAAATGGATTTTTAAAATCCTTAAAAATGATATGAGTTTAAGGTTCACTATGATAAAATTATACTTTAAATTTCATTAATAGCACCAGTAGATTGTGTGGTATCACTCACAAAAGAATTAAAAACATTGCTATTATAGGAGAAGTCTTACTTAATGCATAATATATATATACTAGCAGGCTATGCCCGCTTCGCTGGTCACTATTTTAAAATGAATCACTGTAGTTAATGAATTCTCAAATTTGCATTAATTTTTATCATGTGAAAAAAAAAGAGAGAGAAAAAAAATTCAGATTGGAAAAAATGTCACACATGGTCCCCACTGCCTTCGGAAGCGCAGGCATTTGTGTGCTGCGCGCGTGCATTTATGTTCGACACTCTTAATGCATGACTATATTATCGTAAGGGAAAAACATATATATATATATATATATATATATATTAAACAAAAAAAAAATCTTCTCCCATTGTTGAATAATCGGTCCGGGATCCCACTTCCTGCGCGCCGAGCATAGTCCTTCACCTACAGTTCCCACCCCTCCAAATTATTTTAGACTTTAAAAATACTCGCAATTGTACTCTCGGTCATTTAAACCTAATAATACTGATTTCTAACATTCTATCTGAATTTCTTTCTTTTTACCCCTGCGTCCGTCCCCCTTTCCTCCACTCGTAATAATTCTGTACTTTCGAAAATATATGCAATATATTTATCCGGCCTCAAAACCTAACAACACTAATTTTCAGCGATCTAACCGTTATTTAAATATTTTTGCTCCTTACACCCTTTCCCGTCTATCCTAATAATTTTACAAATTCGAAAATATTCGCAATCGATTGAAAGGTATCAAAAACCTCCATGAAAAAATTTTGAGCAACCTAACTCTATTTTTATTTTTTGTTCCTCCACACTCCCCCTCCCACCCCTCCTAATTACTTTACAAATTCAAAAATACCCGCAATCGATTTGTAAGTATCAAAAACCTCTATGTACCAATTTTGAACGGTCTAACTCTATTTTTATTTTTTTGCCCCTTCACCCCCTCCCCCTTTCTAACACCCATAATAACTTTACACTTTCGAAAATATGCTTATTCGACTTCCAGGCCTGTAAAAACAATCTGTACCAATTTTGAACAATCTAACTGTATTTATATTTTTTTATGCCCCATAGCCCCCTTTCCCGCCCCACATGGTATGAATTTCTAAAATTAAAACAATTATTTTTTATGTATTTGTGAGAGCGGTATTTTAGAACAAAAATCTCACATATATCTTTTTTTATGTTTGTGATATAAAGGATTATTTCAAATCACGTTTTGCCCCCTCTCTCTCCCCCTCTTGTGGGCTGAATTTCTAAAATTCCAGAAATTGCTTTTTAGGTATTAGCTATATATTGGAGCAAAAGTTTCACGTATATCTGTTTTTTTTGTTTGAGATATATAGGAGTATGTGAAATCACATTTTGCCCCCTTTCCCCCCTTGGGGACCAAATTTCTAAAATTCCAGAAATTGGTTTTTAGATATTTGTGTTAGCTATATTTTAAAGCAAAATTTTTACGGATATCTGTTTTTTTTCTTTGAGTTATGGAGGTTTTTGTGAAATCACATTTTCCCCCCTACTTCCCCTTGGGGGGCGAATTTCGTAAAATCGCTTCTTAGTGGGTGCTTACACTATATGTTCTATAATCTGACCCAGTTTCGAGTCAGTGGCTCCAGTAGATTTTGCTGTGCGTTGATGAGTCAGTGAGTGAGTAAGTGGAAGTACTCTTTTATATGTATAGATTGCCCCTTCACCCCCTTCCCCTTTCTGACCCCCCTAATAACTTTACACTTTCGAAAATATCCTCATTCGACTTCCAGGTCTGTAAAACCAGTCTGTACCAATTTTGAACAATCTAACTGTATTTCTATTTTTTTTCTGCCCCATAGCCCCCTTTCCGCCCCACCTGGGATGAATTTCTAAAATAAAAAAAAAATGTATATTTTTTATGCATTTGTGAGAGCTATATTTTAGGACAAAAATCTCACATGTATCTTTTTCCTGTTTGCGATATAAAGGATTATTTCGAATCACGTTTTGCCCCCTCTCTCTCCCTTCTTGGGGGCTGAATTTCTAAAATTACAGAAATTGCTTTTTAGGTATTTGTATTAGCTATATATTGAAGCAAAAGTTTCACGTATATCTATTTTTTTGTTTGAGATATATAGGAGTATGTGAAACCACGTTTTGAGCATGTGAAATCACGTTTTGCCCCCTTTCCCCCCTTGGGGACCGAATTTCTAAAATTCCAGAAATTGGTTTTTAGATATTTGTGTTAGCCATATTTTAAAGCAAAAATTGTACGGATATCTGTTTTTTTCTTTGAGTTAAGGAGGTTTTTGTGAAATCACATTTTGCCCCCTACTTCCCCTTGGGGGGCGAATTTCGTAAAATCGCTTCTTAGTGTGTGCTTACACTATATGTTCTATAATCTGACCCAGTTTCGAGTCAGTGGCTCCAGTAGATTTTGCTGTGCGTTGATGAGTTAGTGAGTGAGTGAGTGGAAGTACTCTTCGTGTGAAAAATATCTTTCTTCCTTTAAATAAAGACCTTTATAGGAAGAGACGTTAAATTCACCAGATGGTATAAAAATGTGCTTAAAGCAAATTTGTGCCACAAAAACTGTAAGATAACTGGAAAAAATATCTAAAAGAGGAAATTAAAAAAAAATATTGATGCATGATTATTTTAGAAAACATTACTTGAAATCGTTGTAATTATTCAGATGGTTATTCGAATCGTTGTGACTACCAACAAAGAAATTTGTAAATTGTTAGATGTTAATAACATTACCTCTACTACTTCAGACTGTATAGAATGAAATGCGGAAGTTTGTACTCTCATATTTTGTGCATTTTGTATCCTTATATAAATTTATGTCATTTTCATAGTATAGTGATAACATTGTTTCTATGTTTATTCAGCTTTTGTCACTTTTTTCAGATATCAGAAAGACTATACATTGCCAATTTTTTTTTTTTTTTTTTTTTATACTGTGTCCCACAATAATAGTAATTATTTTTTAAATAGAACAATAAAGAAAGTTTAATTAAAGAATATGATTTGTGCAATAAAAAAAAACATTTAAATAAAATAAAAATATTTTCTTTTCTCGTATTTCAGAATCTATAATGACAGGGAATTTTCGATTTCGGATGTTAAAAAGGAACACTTTAACTTCGAAAATGTAAAACGACTAACGAAGTACAGAAATGTTACTTTCATCAGACTGTTTTTTTTTTTATTTTTATATATATATATTTTTAAATTTTAATTAATTAATTTATTCATTATTTATGAAAATTGTTATTTAAAAAGAAAATTAAGAAAGAAAATTAAAAAGAAAAGATAGGTTGATTTATTTTTCCTTATCAAGTAAATGCCCAAAAAAAAAAAAAAAAAAAGAAACTGGAGTGACTCCATTCGACTTTCCGAACATAGAGTAATTAACAGTTTTGTAGATAAAGTAAAGTAAAAGGAGTTGTTAAACAATCAAAAGAGAGAAAACCATAATACAGTGTTTGGGTATTTTTCTCCATACATTACACTATGTTTCATTTAACGCTACTGAACTTTGAGCCCATAAGATCATAATAATAAAGAATTTTTTGTTGTGTCCCTGTAAAAACCTATAAATGCTTATTCACCAAAATGCTTATATTTAGTGCAACAGCGATTTAGTTGAAATTTAATTTTTATTAATTTCAAATTTAGTTTTAATTCAGTATTTCAAAAGTAATTTTCAAGTGGCAACCGTGATTTGAAGTGACCATCAGTTGGAAATAAAAGGATGCAGTGAGATTTACAGTAAAATTATCTAAGTTATTTGAATGATAAGTCCACTGCAAATATTTGATTCGAATTGATTCAGTGTTACAAAGTTATCGTAATGACAATTTTTCATCACTTGGAAAAAATAAATTGGCGGAGAGAGTTGTCCAGCGAATTTAGCCACCATATTACAGACATCAATTTACTATCGAAATTCGATTTGAATCAGTTTAGTATTTCAAAAATTATCGCAATGGCATATTTTTAAGTTGCAGCCTAATTTCAAGGACCTGATTTCAAAACTAAGTGGTGAAACAAGTTTCCCGATGAACTCGTCAAAATTATTTGCACGATAATTTCACTGTCCAAATTTGGTTGGAATATATGAAGTATTTCGAAAGTTATCGTGATGATAAATTCTCAATTGGAAACTTCATTTCAAGTGGCCCAGATTGATTTAAGGTGTCTGCCATTTTTTTTTTTTAAATGACGGATAAGTTCAATAATAGACTTGGTTGAGAGACTTATATGGTCTATATATATGTCAAAATTCGTGGAAATCAGGTCTTAAATACGCTTTTTACAATGTAAAATTGAAAATTTCAAGTGGTGTCCACTTGAAAACAAAAGGGAAGAGCAACTTGGTTGACAAATTCATTCACGATATTTGTAAGATAAGTTTGCTGTCCAACATTGGTCCAATTTGGAGTATTATTTCGGAAGTTATAGTGATGGCAAAATTTTCATTATAGATAGATAGACAGATTCATAAATAGATAGATAAAAGAAGTGATTGCAATAGGTCGATTTCTAAAGAAATCAACATAATATTTTTTCTAGTTTTCAATAGAATTGAAAACATTTTTGTGTCTTTCATGCATGTATCTCAAAAACAGAACAATTAGAAACAAACTGTTTTTACCACATTATTGCTCAATTAGTCTTCTATAAACCTTTAAGAAAAGATTTTTTGTCGAACTTAAAGTTAAAAATTTATAAAGCAAAAATTGAATATATTTCCGAACATTTTACATTTTTAACATTCCTAGCTACAGCTAAATGTCTTAAATACATGTTGTATTTTTTTTTTTTTTTTTCTAATGAAAATATAAACTTTAAAAGTCACAGTAAAACAAAGTGAACATTTTTTAAATATACCTTAAGTACTTAAACTCGATTATTGGAATTCATTAAAACAGTATTGTGGTATATAGTTTGTATAATGGTAAAATTTATTTTTATATATGTTTCAATGTGGTCACTTGTTTCCTCAATACTGAATAATCATTAACATACTAAAGTAAAATCTTTCTTTTAAAAACTTTTTAATCAGGAATTTTATCCATATATATTTATACTTAAAAATAAACATCAAATGTGATTACTTAAGATTATATAAATTTTGAACTGTAATCAACGTTCGTAGAAATATCACTAAATAAATTTTCAATTCACTCAGAAACATAGTACTGTTCAATGTCAAGTAATTATTGGTAATTAAAGTCTTATTTTCTAATACTATAATTGATTAATTTATAAGTATGTGAATATATTATTCTCTTAGATATATAATGCTTATTTTCTGAACTCAAATTGTATTCATTTATTTTATTTATAGGAATTTCTATTGCATTTTTATTTCCTTTACATTATTTATAAGAAAAAATTAGATTCATTAAAATTTTGGATTTCCAATTTTTGTTGATATCAGGCGATTTGAGATATTCCGAAGATTTGATCATTTTGAAAAAATTGCTATATATCTGGGAATTTATGTGTGTGCGTAGGACAAAGTTTATTGACAACTCTAGCTATAGAACTAATGCCAGAGCCTGATTAAGGGGGAAGCACACATTATTTATACTTACACCGTTATTTTTTAACAAATACTTTCCTCCTATAATAAACAGAAAATTCTCATTAAAAATTATTTTAAAAGAATTCTGGTGTCTAATAACGGTGAGTAAATTGGATTGTTTTACGAGGGTGAATCAAATATAAACGAGACTTTTGGACCTGCGCGCGCAATAGTGATGGAAGAACGTTCCGCTGTTATTGGCTGTTAGGTTGGTTTGTCAGGAGTGGGGGAAGCACGTGACTCCTCATCATAGACTCGCCCAGTGTCCATCGTTACGATGTCCGAGCAGGAGGTACCTCCCTCTATTGCGCAACGTATTGTTATCAAGTTTTTAGCTGCAGAAGGTGTAAAACCGGCCGAAATCTTGAGAAGATTGACTGCACAGTTCGGGGAAGAGACGCTGTCGCGAGCTAGAGTGTTTGCTTGGCATAAACAGTTCGTGGAGGGCCGTGAACGTGTTGAAAATGAGAGCCATGACCGCAGACCCCGCACCAGCATTACAGCGGGCAACATCGACAGTGTTCGTCAACTTGTTGAAGGTGATAGGCGTCTAACAACTTCGGATATTGCCGCCAAAGACGAGACCTTCCGATGAGAAAAGTGATTCTCCTCCATGACAATGCTCGCCCCCATACAGCAGCCCTGACCGTACAAAAATTGGAGCAACTGGGTTGGGAGACACTGGAACACCCTCCATACAGTCCAGACCTGTCTCCCTGCGACTTCCATGTCTTTGGTCCTCTCAAGGAAGCTTTGGGAGGGCAAAAATTCCACAGCGATAATGAAGTTGAAGCATATGTGCGCAATTGGCTACAAACACGACCTGACTCTTTTTACCTGGAAGGAATTAAAAAATTACCTATACGCTGGGAAAAATGTGTTTCTAAATCAGGAGATTATGTAGAAAAATAAACTATGATTGTTTGTGCGTTTAAAATCAAAATAAATATTTTAAAAAATAAGTCTCGTTTATATTTGATTCACCCTCGTACACCGTTCATTTTTTATAAAAAATATTTCCTTGTCATTTCTATGACATGAAGTAAAAAATAATTGTAAAAATATTCCGGTGAGAGCGGAGATAATGTGTGCTTCCCCCTTAATCAGGCTCTGACTAATGCACATATTTTCATAATAAAGTTATATTTAGTTGCACTTGAGATAAACTAGTAACTATCGCTTTTGGTGCTTATCATTTAAAACATTTGCTGTCGTATAGACATATCATGATTTTTCATGTGGCAGTATCGGATCAAATATCGTATAAGTGAACATTCAAGGGTTATTTTTTTTTTAATAATAACTAATAAATAAAAACAACTTACTTATAAAAGTAATTGTCAACCTGTAAAAAATACATGTAAGAACATGCCTTTCCACTTAGTGTGTTTAAATTTTCCAATTATATATATATATATATATATATATATATATATATATATATATATATATGTATATATGTATGTAAAACGAATATTGAATCGTTTATGATAATTTGAAACAAAATTAACGATAAAGAAAATGAAAAAGCAAAAACGCACTTCTACAGATGTTGACAATAGGGCACTTTTTTCAATTCTGAAGGTAATATTTTTATGATATAATTTAATTATTAATTCACATTACAATGATTTGTATAAGAACATATAGAAAAATCTTTTGTGATAGCCACAATATTGTACCAAGAATTTGTCAATAAAAAATCTTAGCATATTTTATAAAAAGTTTTAGAGGATTTGTTTCTTCTTTGTTATTGCATTAAGATATGCTTTTGTTAATGACTGCGCCTTTGCATAATACAAACATGTGTTTCCATTTTAGAAATGCGAAGCTGGATTTATTCAAATGAAAACAATATTTACGTTCTTCTATAAGTTCAAAGAGTATTTTTTTTTTATTTGTGACATATATTAATACCCTCTTGCTTAATAGTAAAATAATCTTGACATTCTCCACGGTTAGCCGTTAGTGTAACAAAACAAATTAATCTTCCAGATATAATTTATTCTGACGTGAGTTATGTTGTAATTATGTTTGGTTCCGAAATTTAGATATAAAAACTCTGCGTAAAAATATATGTTTATAGGATTAATTGTTTTTTCACAATGGTGTAATTAACATGTTACTTACTCTGTTACACATCGGAATTTTTTTCTCATAATGCGAAAATAATTTTGCTAAGGAATTTTTATAATTGTTTCAAAAAAATTTTCAAATGTTTTATATAAAATTTATTAAGGTATTTAAAAAATATTTGAAAAATTAATTTTTCGATATATGATAAATTGAATGATTTTGTATCATATATAAATCATATATATTTATTTAATTTGAATTACTTATAATATTTGCGTTCATATATATTTACAAGGGATTTAGTTATTGATCTACTAACAAGTTCTAACTAACAAGTTTTTCACTTTCATTCACTAATTCTTTTTTCGTGAATTTTTACGAAAGGAAAATATAAAGATTTAAGATGCATAAAATAAAATTTTATTCCGCTTATGATATTATTTAGATCCATTTCTGCATGTTTCAAATATTTAATTACGTTATAATTACATTTTGTTATCATTATTATTATTATAAGCAAATATATTTATAAATAATTATATTAAACTATTAATAGTGGTAAATTTTTATTCATTTTTTATTATTCAATAAATATAAAATAATAATGAATTAAAAATCAAGAGCAGGTACAGTGGAATGTACTATAAAAAGTTTAGAATATAAAGAACACTTCCACATATCAAAATTGTTTTTATACTGTACAATCATTTTACACTGTACCCGCTTAGCTAATCATTATGAACGAATTCTCAAATTTTCCCATATACAATTAATGCAATATCTTCAATAAAAGAAAGCTAAAAAAAAAAAAAAAAGAAAGGAAAAAAAAAGAAATCGACCATAAATTCGATTTGTACTCAAGTTTCAGTGCCTGCGACAGCGTTACATTCGCGCAGAATGAAAAGTATTCTCACACGAATGTCTGTTGGGGTCCCTTTTAGATAAAATGTGTCCCCGATGTCTTCGGTATCATCTGCTCCGCCGGCACTCTTTTGAGTGTGTCTTTTCACTGCCAGTGTGGTACCCTCATGTCCGCAACTCCCTTATTTTAATATTAAGGTATCTAAAGTAAATGGAATCAAATACCAGCCGTCTAAAAACCAAAAACATAAATTTAACAGACTCTAGCTTTATCTTAAAATTTAAATTACATGCTCTTCTGTCTCCACCTATTATGTATACAACTTCATACGCGTGCGCAAAGGATTTTTAAACCCCCAAATCCTATGAAAATGCTTTTTCTAGACGAACATTTATATTTATACATTTATTTATTTTTTAAATACTTGCTCTCTCATCAGCCCCACCCCTGCTATTACAGCTTCGAAAATATACTCAATCGATTTATCCACGTTTTTTAAACTATTCATTAAAAAATTGTAAATATCTTGGCACCCCCCCCCCGACTTCACCCTATCAGTTTTACAGTTTGAAATCTGGCTCAACTGATACTACACCCCAAATTCTTGAAAACACGATTTATGGAGTTTTCAAGTATGTTTAAAATCTAAAAATTTATTCATAAACATTACTTAAATTTAAAACTTAATAAATCATAGCTTTTCTTCTATATTACCATTTGCTTATTATAACAAAATATCGGACGAAATGGGGCACTGCCATGTTACAATTTTCACTAATATGGGATCACTTAATCTTTCCTTAGAAAACGGAGTACCGTAAGTGTTGACAAAATGATTATTATAAATACTGCATGGAACAAGTGGGCAGTATATTGTAACAACAAACAGCCTTTTGAATTTTCAAAATTTAAATTTCTGCCAATCTCTATTTCTTATCCACTATCAAATTTAAAAATCTGATAATATGTGCAATCAATATCCTCTTCCTCCACGATTTTTTCTTTTTTTTACTTCTAGCTCTATTATAGTAAAGTTATAATTATAGAAATTTAATTCTATAAATATTAATTATTGATTTCTTCATAAAGTTTTAAAATTAACTTAATTGTAAAATAATAATAAATTTTAAATTTTAATAATTTTAATCCTTTCTACTGAATTACTTTTTGATTCAGATAGAAGGAGAATCCAGACAGTTCCCAAATACACAATGTATAGTTCTATAGCGACATTAAACCCACTGAAATTCAACCTTAACCAATAGTTATAAATTATAATAATAAATAAAAAAAAAAATTTTTCAAAAATTTTTATCCATTGCATAGTTTATACCAAATGGCATTGACAGACTGCAATATCACATTTTATTTAATTTGAAAAAGTAACAATTGCATTACTTAGAAAAAATGTATTAGTATGCTGAGTAAATTTTTTTCAACTTGTTGATACATAAAGTATCCTTAATTATGTATCTACGCAAGAAAGAAAATCAATTATATCTGGTGAAATAAAATGTCTCGGACTGTAATTCAAACGGGAGAATGTGAATGAGGTCATACCGAAAAAACTTTTTTTTTTTTTTTTTTTTTTCAGTTCAAAAGCTTAAATTTCGATTTTTAAAATCGGAAAACTGTTTCTTTTGTACAGTTTGTTGGAAGTCTCCCTGTAGATTTTTGTAGATTTCTGCGTTCGTTGGAGCAAAGCGTTCGCAAAGCGTGATACCGATTTTGGCTCCCCTGGAGGGAAGAGAGCAAATTTACCTAAACCACACATGGAAACACGCTTTCATTATTTGTACTGAGTGAGTTCCGAGTGAGTGGTCCGAGTAAATTTTACTATGCACGTTGTGGGAGTAAGTGAGAAAAAAAATAATTCTTTACATACAGAGGAAATTATATCAAAAATCATTTAATAATTTTATTTGGCAATAAATTTAAAGGATGTTAGAAATTTAAAGATTATTTTAAGCTATGTATAGGTGGAATTTTAATAAAACAATTTTAACTGTATTCACTTTAAATTATATAGACATGACATAGTGCTTTTACATTTAACACACTAAGGGAAACGCAAAGCACAAATTAAAATGAACTTATTTTTTTTCCATTATAATCCTAATATATTTCTGAAGTATTTTGTACTGCTCTGATATAAAACACGATGTATATAAGACATCATATATTAATTCAAATATGTTTAGAGCAGACTAAATCTTTCAAAATATGTCATCGATGAATTTTGCCGACGTAATGCATTAGAATGCTTTTGAATTGTGGTAGCACTGAACCATTCATCCGACCTTCATAAAAAAAAAATGCAAATAGTTCTCTGCCTCCATTTTTATTATTCATTAATTTATTTAATTATTATTTATTATTATTATTATTATTATTGTTACAATCATCGTTGGGCGGCACGAATGCTTTTTTGAAGTTTTTTGAGGATACCATTATTCCTACAGATTAGAATACTGAGTTCAAGCACCCTGCTAGTATCTAGTTTTCAGTTACACTTTTAACGATTTCTATTGGACGACACGCACACCAACCAAAGTAAAAGTTGGAATCAGAGGAAAAACAAGATTTTGAAAATTCGACTTAAAAACAAGGTTTTCTCAACCTTATATGGGAAAAATAAAGTATTAAGATTAATGTTGTTTTATAACTTTTAGATTATCGTTTAATTCGAGCCAACCTTATTTTTTTTGTAAACGGTAAAAAAAAAAAATAATAATAATAATAATACACTGGTACAAAAGGAAACATAAATGTGATTATTATTTTTTTTAAACATAAATATTTTAGTAGGATATCTAAAACCACTATACCAATTTATTCATTAAGAAAATTTTTGTGTACGATATATCAAATTTCTAAGAAATATTTTATTAATGTATTACAGAAAATGAAAAAAAAAAAAAAAATCGCAAAATATTATTTTCTCTTACAAGACTTCTATAGTCATAACCTTATTTGTATTTGAAATGTACTTTATGTAGGCGTATAGAAATATCTAGTTAAGAACTATTTTATTGAATGCGAATTGGATTACACTGACAAAGAAATATTATTTACAATAAAAATAAAATTGATGAAAGTATTTCTTTGCAGAACACAAATGTACTTTTGAAATCGTAATGATACATTACAAAATTTCATATGTCGTTTCTCATCTGTTTAAATAAAGTGTGTTTTTCTATAAATTATAATAAATTAAGTATCATTATTTAAATTTATTGCATTTCCGAAAGAGCATATTTATACACCATTATGAATATTTAATCATAAAGTAGATAACGATTTCAAAATTAATATTTTTAAATATAAATGTTGCTATAAAGTGAGTGTGTCATTTGTAGACAGAGTACCAGTTGGTGTCACATTTAAATTTAATATTTTAAAATAAAAGTATTAAGTTGTACATGGATTAGACATTTTTATGATAGAACCTACGAATGTTAATTTATTGAATGTGAATATTTTAAGCCATCAGTTTGAGGAATATATTTTACTCAAAGACGGCGAACCTTTTGATAAATTAACGAGATTTGTTGATGATCTATACAAGTAAACTAAATTTTATTTATTTTGCATCTGTTTATTTGTAGCTGATTTCTTGTACCTAAGAATTTATATGACTAAAATAAGTCCGATATGGTGTTATATTTGTGGAGTTAAAATTTGGATTTTGCAATAAAATATATAATTTTATTACCTTTTTCTTTCTTTGTTTGTTTGTTCTGCTGGTATCATAATCATTTATTATTAAAAATATTTGACTTTCCTGTCCATAAGAGATGTCAGCATATATAGTTACGCTCATCAGTGCTTGACTCTGTCAGGCTTTAGGCTTAAAAGATTTCCTTGGACTCCGTCTCCTAATTTTTATACTTTAATTAATTAAAAAAAAATGTAATTGTCCGATCGATAAGCTGTTTAATCCAACGGGTTCAGAAAAATCAGCCCTTTCATTTGGCAACTTATCTGTAACGGAATTTGATTAGATTTTTTTTAATTAATTAAAATATGAAAATAACAGCTTTAAACACATTTAAATTTTTAATTGTTGCCTTTTTTTCAGCATAAAACGAAATATGCTTACACGTGAAAAAAATAAATAAATAAATAAATAAAATATTAAATTTTCTCATGCATATGAAAAAATGGCGTCTATAAAATAATAATAATAATTTTAAATTTTAAAGATAACGAAGAGATAAATAAAATGCGAAAATTTCACACGGGCTTGCTAGCAAATGCATTATTTAAAGTGATAAATAAGTAAAATGAAATGATCGCCCTACAATAGTAAACAATATTCTCCCAGATTTGAAATGTAAAACGGAATATAAAGTTATTTCAATAAAATCCAGATCAAAATATTTCAGTATATTGATAAGCGGTTGGTTGTTCGCAAATCTCAAGAAAAGTTTATTTATTTATTTATTTATTTATTTATTTTTTTGGAAAGGGCTCACAGAATTCCAGCATATATCTGGGCTGGATGATCTTAGTAAGTATAGAAGATACAGACGGAAGTGATTAAAACGATATTTGCAAATTCAGACTTGGTTTAAATAAAACAATGCGATATTGGAACAGTTAAAATTTTCAGAAAAATTTTCTTTTTATCTTCAGATATATTTCAATGCAAGTTGATATACATTTTTCGTTTTTAAATGAATAAAAAAAAAAATCCAATATTGGAACAGAAAATATGCCCGTTTATGTGTTTTGTAGGGTAGTTTTCGAGTATAAAAATACTACTTCAATATTTACATTAACACCTTTTGCACTGCGCATCCTCGTACAGAAACAGACAATTGGTGTTAAAAACAGTGGTCAAAGTTACACCCTTTAATTTTAAGAGCAGTACAAACGCATACGCAAAAAATTTAGAAAATGTTATTAAGGTGTCCACTATTCGTACAATTACCATTGGTATAAGTACCAGTTTAAACTTTATGATGCTTTTCTCCAAAAAGAAAAGCATCCTAAAAACAAACACAATAATTATATGCATAAACATGTATGAAAAAATAGAATACGATAGAATTTTTCTAGAAATAGTTTATATCAATTTTAGAAATTTCAAATGCAGTTTCAGTAAATTGAAATATACATAAATAAAACATCTAAAACGTTTTCTGATGTTTTTGAAATAAAGGTCACTAAAATTAATCAAAACAAATAAATATTTACTTTTCTATGATAAGATAAGTACGAAAATTACGTTTTAAATTAGTGATGATAACTGTTCCAAAAAATCGGAAACAGTTGTCAGGTATACTCAACTATGTTATTGGAATATGGGTTTATTTTGATCTGAAATTAAGATTTAACTTAACATATAAAAATGTTCTTGTCAAAATGCTTCATATCTACAGATAAATTTTTCAAAAAACATCTATGGCAAGTGAAAATACCTTTTTACCACTATTCATTGTATAACAGAAAATAAAAGTTTATTTATATAATTTTTATATTGATGAAATCAAAACATATATTATTATGCATAAAAAGTAATTTATTCGTCAATAGGTGTATCGTAATATTTATGCTTAACCTTTCTACATTTTACTTATTTACAAAATGCAACGCCAACAACTTTTATTTCCAATTTATCAAAAAATGATATACTTTACCTTTTTTAAAGTTATTAGGAATATCTTTAGGGCCCATACTCACTAAATTTATTTTGCAAAACGCATTTGATTAGTTAATATGTTTTGAGAATTTAATGGTTGTGAAAATAATACAGGCTGCATTTGCATCATTTATTATGATTTTATCTAGTAAATTAAACATATTTACATAATTGAGATTTAAAGAAATATCCTTTTTAATACCTTATACAAAGTATAAAGAAGTATTGTAATCCAGATTTTCCAAATGGATTTTATATTTCAAAAAATTCAAAAACGAATGATCGTAGAATGTTACAAATTTATATTTGTGACTGTCATGAGGTCTAGTTGTACATCTGCAAGTTTGGTTTTGACATGAGTTCTCGTTTTAGAGATTTCCAGGACGTTACACAATTTTCCTTGACTTACGTTTAAACGTATGTGTGTGAATATGCATGAGTGTATTTCATAACTCAAATAAATAAATAAATAAATAAATAAATAAATAAATAAATATAAATAAATAGTTAGACGTAGAACGTTGCAAATCGGTTATAAAATCTAGTCGTGCACCTCTCTATTTTGGAGATATTTACGAAAATTATATTCGCATAATATCATAATGACCAAGAAACACAAAGGTTTTTGCCCATTGTGTATGGCCTACCATCATACAGATTTCAAAGTAAGCTAATGATAGAGTTCTTAATCATATTGTTATGAAAGTTACTAACTTTTTTGGGTGTAGAAAGTAATTCTTAAACGCATAATCAATGAATCAACGAACTAATCAACGAACTAACGACCTAATCAACGAATTCACTTTATTTAAAGAATATTCAGTCCGTAGATACAACCCTTAAAGATATTGTTATGAAAGTTGATAACATATTTGGTTGAAGAGTTACATAAGCAAGTTATAGTTGGCAAATGCATTTTATTTAATGAATATTCAGCTCGTACATAGAGTTCAGAATGATGTTTTATAAAAGTTCTCGAAATTTTTGCTGAAGACAGCAATTCTTAAAGACGTAAGCAGGTTCTTGTCGACGAATGCACCTTATTTAATGAGTATTGAACCCGAAGATAGATCTCGTAATGATATTGTTATAAACGTTGTCGATATTTTTGGGTGTAGAAAGCAATTCTAAAGGACATACGCAGGTTCTAGTCGACAAATACACTTTATTTAATCAATAATTAGGCAATAGTTGAAAAAAAAAAACTCTTTTTAGTGCCACAAAAATCAATAATCAATGACTAATCTCTAAAAAAAAAAGTCATTGTTACAGCAGAAGTAAACAAAATATTGTTAAATACACTACAGAACAGAAGTTTTTCAGGAAAACCCGAAAATTTCGAAATCTTAGTGGAATTTGAATTCATCGAGTGTATTGTCAGAGGTTTATAAAATTTTCGAGGTAGTTCTGTGCTAAAAACCAACGAATCATTACAAAAATACCAGAACTCAATTCCTATTGAAGCTAGAGTTTCCAAAGTTAGGAAGGCGAGAATCACCAATTTTTGCTCCATTTGAATGAATAATTTCACGTTAAATCAACGTCCATCTTCGTGGAAATGAAAAAGAAAATTTCCATCTGTTTTCAGTTTTACTGTAATACCATATAGAAAGTAGCACGTAGATATGATGGCATGTTCCGGTCTACAATCATCAATAATAAACATTCTTCTTTTTTATAGTCTTATTAGCCATTTGTAGAACTTTCAAATAAAATTTAGTTCTGCGCTATAAACTAATGAATATTTTCGGAAAATTCCCAAACACTCTTCTTATTGAAGTTAGAGCTTCCAAATTTTGGTAACAATAAAATAAAAATTTTCGCCAAATTCAACGTCAAACCGCAAAAATTCATGCCCAGTTCAAAATCTGCGTTGTCTACAAAATTGGCAGCTCGGCGAGTTTAGCGATCAATTTTGGTGGTAAATATTGTCTCAGGTTAGTCAGAATTTATAAGTTAATAATATAAAATTAATATAAATTAACTTATAAGTTATTTGTTTTGGTAAGATGTATGGTTTCTTGTGACTAATTTTCGCGAAAGTGAACAAAAGTAAGCCACATATACTTCAATGGTTTTCATTGAATTATAAGCTGTGCATTTGGCAATGGTAGATTATCTAATAAGCCGGGAAGTACTATTTCTGAAAATAACTACTATATTTGTCGCGGCTGCACATATAAACCTATTACCGTGACTTCTATCGTTGAAGTAACAGTTTTCTTTTTTTTTTTTTTTTTACCAAGTCTTCAGAAACGTTCGTGGACTGGAACGGCCTGTTCATTTACGAATCAGTTACCTCACATAAAAATAATATTCCGATGGGTGTATAAGAAAGTTATGTGATGTCTACATCAGATTCATAAATTCTCGACATTTAATTCTAAAATGTTGCACAGTAGGTCAGTTATATTTTCTTTCCGTTAATATGCTTGTGAATTATAGTAGAAACATTTTTTAGCATTTGTTGATAAGTAACAAAGTAATATTGGAGAAGTGATTATCATGCATTGAAACACAACTAATTAATGTGAGCATAAATACCTCCTTCATATTTATTTTTAAATAGATTACGCAAAGCTCCAATTTTTCCGGCCCCACCAGTGACTAATCGGTTTTGTGTTCAAAGTTAATAGATGGGAAATCTAGGGTTGATCTCAGGTTGCGCTCATCCACTCAGCCGTTCGAAAGTTTCTATGGTTTTCTCCAAAAGTTGCATGCATACGGGATAGGCCCTTTAAAAAAATCTCCGCAAAGGGCACTCCGCCTCTAGGTCTTGGACCCTAGATTATTCAATCGAGGGCTTAAGGCCTAGATTAGTCAATAGGCCTTAAGCCCTACAATTAACCAAACAAGTTTCCAGATTTTAATAAAAGCATATATATTACCAGGAAATTTTAATCGAATGTTTCAGTAATTGTTTTCTGCTAATTATCTATGGATATTAATTACAGTGATTTTCCGTTAAGAAATATACATTCTGACATTTAAAACAGTTTTTTTTTTTTTTTTTTTTTTTTTTTTTTTTAAATAACATTATCAAAAGGAGAACTAGCGTAATATGATGTGGAGAAATATAAATGTATTTAACGTAAGATTCGTATGCCTATATTATTTATAAACTTTTAATTATTAAAAAATTAACAATGTTCTTCTTAATGCAATGTAATAAATCGTATCAAAAGGAAATAATAACAAAAATAATTTAAAAATAAATAAATAAATCTTCTTCGACTTTTCAATGGGAAAGAAAAAAGTGCCGGGTTCCATCTCAGGCCGCGCTCATCCACCCAGCCTTTCAGAATTTTCTATGGTGTTCTTCGAAGCTCACGTAAATACGGACTAGAATCCTTTAGAAAGACTCCCGCTGAGGGCACTCTACCTGTAGGACTAGGGCCCTAGAATAACAAATGGCCTTAAGTTCAACGATTAACCAGCCAAATTTCCGATTTTATTAATAGCATGTACATTATCACAAATTTTTAATATAATGTTTTAGTAATAGTCTTCTGCTAATTGTCTATGGTTATTTGTATTGGAAAATACTACTAAAAAATTGCAGTGGTTATTCTTTGAGAAAGATCCTAAAAGTTGACAAATATGCGATATGATATTGAAAGCAAAAAGTTTATTTATTTTTTAAATATTTTATTTATTTATTTTGTTTTATTGTTTTGCTTTGAAGATAATAACATCTTTAAGAAAGAGGACTGACGTAATATGACGTTGAGAAATATGAATATATTTAGTGTAAAATTCGTATAGATATACTATTTATCATTTTTTAATTATTAAAAAAATTATTAATGCTCTTCTTAACGTAATGTCAGACAGATTCGACAAATCGTAAAAAAAAAAAAAAAAATGAAAATCTAGCTTCGACTTTTGAAAGACCGGGCTTTTGTTGGAAATATCAAAATAACCGGACAACTAATAATTTAAAAGGCTGTAAGAAGATCGAAATAGAATATGAATGTTTTATTATAGATTATGAATGTATTATAATATTGTTATAATGCAATATAGTTCTTCATATATAATGCAAATATTATTCTATCAATATTAGACTGTGTTTATTAACGGTAAAATAAAAGCACTGAATTAATAAGAAAAATAATCTGGTGTGTCACTCACACGACTTTCTCTTACCCTGAAATTTATTACAATAAATACAGGTTGCAGATTAATAGGTAAGATAACGAGTACTGTTATGTAAACCTATGTTAAACAATTCATATTAGGCTTCTGAAGAGTTTTATATGATAATTAGTTCTGTGTGAGGGGGGCTACAGCCCCCATCAACCCCCCGTTTTATTAATGCACCTACATTTATATAGAATTTAATTTGGTTATTAAAAAATAAGTCTTTTTAAAAAATAATTTATTAAAACTATTATTTTAAAAAATTATCTTTCATGATAATGCAGACGATTTCCATATTAGAAAAGTAGTATAACACCAAATATCCAAAAAAAAATCCATTTTATTCTCAAAATTAAAAAAAAAAAAAAAAATTTTTTTTCGTTAAAAGTAAAAAAAATCGATAACTTTGTTTTAAATTATCGCAGATCGATCGTTCAACCATTCGTTTTAAAGGTATTGGCGAGCTTTTTTGAAAGATACCCATCATGAAAATTTACTCCCCTCGAGGGGAGACTTCCCCCCCCCCAGGGGGGGGGGAGGCGAGGCTCCTACATACACAAAAAAAAATTTCAGTTAACTATCTCTATTACAAAATATATATATTCGTTTCTTTTGGTTTAGTGCAGTCTATAGACGTTAAACTCTTTTTTCCTGCAATTTCCCCCATAGACGTAATGTATTAGAATTCTCTTGATTGTCCCTGTACACAAACCATTAGCTTGATCTTAACGAAAAGCTTACTGTAGCATCCCTATATGATACACATTTAGAATACCAAGTTTGAACTTTCTGCTATAATTTGTTTTTGAGATATGCTGATAACAGACAGACACACAGACATACAGACAGACACACAGACATACACACAGACATACACACAGACCACTTGCTAAAAACATGATTTTCGTATTCAGGGGACCTCAAAACGTGTAAATATAACAAAATCTCGCGTTCGAAAATTTGACCCAAAAACAATACTTTCTCTACCTGATGGGTAAGAGAAAGTAATAACAGCTAATGAAAACAAACAAACAAAAAAATATAATAATAATAATATCGTGTTATACAATTCCTCATACCGAAATATAATCGATTCATTAAAAGAATAAATCAAAGTCACATAAGATTTGCTTTTATCGATATATATTAGCTGAGTCTGCTATGAAGCGAATGCAACGGAGTATCTCTAACGCTCTCAGAGTTTCCAATGATAAAGGTACAAAAATTGTTCAAAATTAACTCATTGCATGGTGTATTTAATTATTGCCTTTATTCTCATCGTCACTTCCATGGAGGATCAAAATTTTGATGGCATGTCTCCAGATTATCCTTAGGAATGCATCCCGTACCATCGCCAATTACACTGCTCTCCATTAAAGTCGTCCCCAACACCATTTTTACAAATTTTTATGTAAAATGACATCCGGAATCCAAATATGGCACCCAGTTTGCTCTATCAGCCACAATATTTTAGGGACGCCTGCCTATTTTTATCACTCTTCGGTAATTTTATGGATATAAATTTGATTTCAAGGTGAGGGGGGAGGATTATTTTAACTGTTAAATATCTTCTGAGGGGCTTCATAAGTGAAAAATTCTAAAACGTGAACATATGCAGCAAGGGAAAATTTAGAGTGGGAGGGATTGGCCACTGGAATTAAGATTTACATTTATTATATTTTATTAATATATTATTATTATTATTAATTATACATTATACACGCACATATATATTTGTATGCATGTTTTTATGTTTTGAAGTAATACTCTTTTCCATCCACGAAATCAATTCCATGGCCATAAAATTACCGAACAGTGATAGACATTGGGGGAGTAGGTGAGAGAAAAAGGTACTTTGATTGGGAAAAATGGGAGTCATATTCGGATTCAGGTGGTCATTTTACATAAGAATCAGCTAGAATAATATCACGGCTCGATTTTTTTTTTTTTTTTTTTTTGGGGGGGGGGGGGGGGACAGCGCAGTGTTACCTATTGCGCAGTGCTAGTGCGACGTCAAACCCAACCAACCTTGTTTTTCCTCTTCAACCATTTAAATAAAGATATTTTAATATCAAATTTAACTAAAATATATTAACTTAATTCATTTCATTTTATTAATGAAAATAGTTTATTTGTGAAAGAAATAGTTTCAAATAATTTTAGATTTATGTTATTCATCAATATATTGACGAGTCTTTATTCAAATAATAATTGTGATCAATGAAATAATGTTGCATGCATACTATTATGCTGACAAGAATATAAATAGGATGAAGTAGGATATGTATAACAGCTTGAAGGCGCATTTCGACTTTGGCTCCATTTTACTCAGTTTTTATTGACAGTATATAGATTTTCAGGCATAAAGTGAACTTATTAACTTTTAAAAGTATATGAGATATTTATAACATAATAATGTTCAACTTAACAAGAAATTAACCAATGAAAAATATGAGAAATGGATTTGATGGAATAAATATTTCATTTAAATTTTGAAACAAAAGTATCTTTACTAAGAAAAAAAATCGAATTTATAATGTTATACCTAATGCAAATTATGCAAATATGAATGTTAACCATTTTATTTACATAAGCAAATTAATACTAAAATAGTATTTTTACGTTACTTATTTGTATTTTATAATTGAATAATAATATAATTTTATAAGATTCAAATGAATATTATATCAGTTTAAACCGTTCGCTTAAAGACAATTATGTAGGCATTTTAAAATAATTTCCGCTTAAATTCAGTGTTTCTTAACACTTTCAAAATTATTATCTGATACTAATTTTTCTGTAACATGTTTATTTTTTTATTTTTTATTTTACTTATTATGTCAAGTTTACTAAATTCATTTTTTTTTTAACTTATTCTATTCTAGTAATAAAGTTCCACCACAATGTCATTAATTAAAGTCTTTTAGTCGTACGACGATATACTTACAACTTTATGTAAATTGGTAAATATACCTCTTTATTTATCTGGAATAATGATTGGAAGTATATTAATTGACTTCTGATTGAAAATGGAATACCGAAATTTCTAAATATTTTTGCTGTGTTTACAAAAAGTATGATTAATTATTCGTGTCAAATTCGTGTACTAACATTTTTCTCTTTTATTACTAAGAAAAATTTAAAGACAGATGTTAATCAACAGAAAAAGTAATGAACAATAATTGCTTCTTATTAACATAATTTTAATTTTTAAGCATGTATTTTATGTGATTAATTACCAAACTTGATAAATTGCAATATTTATTATAGGTAGGTTTTTATTTTATATTTTAATTCCAACATATTTATCATTAAATATAATCTTATTTAATAAAACTTGCGAAGTGCACATTAAGGAAAATGCCATTCAAAATTTCATTGAACACTATTAATAAACGATCCGTAAAATGATTTGTTTTTTGTTGTTGTTGTTTGTTTAAATTTTAAATTTTTAACATAAACGTTTCTAAAACAAATAATAGAAATATGTAATGTTTGCTCTTTTTGCGTAGATTGATCCGTAAATCCGTGAATTCTCTGAGAATTAAAAATTTATTTAAAAATACGGATGAATTGGAATATTTTAGCGCCACTTTAACAAAAAAAAAAAAAAAGGAAAAAGAAAACCTTAGTGCTTTTATTTTATTTTTATTTATTTTTTGAAAAGATGAATAATTAAATGAAATGTTTATTATTAGAGAGGACTTCACTCAACGAATTAAAAGACTTACCTATTATTATTTTTTAAATGTATATTAGGGTGACAAATTATTTTTTAGTTGATTTTGAAGGCAAATATATATCTAATCCTGTCTCGGAATTTCGAGGATAAAAGAAACAAATCACCTCAAATTGTAAATGTTTTGTAATTTTTATGTATGAAGTACTTGAAAGTACCTGTTTCAGCTTATTTATTAAACATATAATAAATTATTATAAAAAACACCAATACTTTTAAAACAGTCTGCCTCAAATATTTTCTAGTGCTTTAGAAACTACGGGTAGTTTTTGAGACGTTTACCTTGAATCGAGAACGGCTAATCACCCTAATGCACATATATTTTATTATTTTACCATGTTTTTATTAACTTCGATTCTTGTTTGTGGGTTTGTTTGTGGGTTTGTCAGGGACAAATCTTGCAATCGATTTTTAACTAACTTCCCGACTAGCTAGATATTTGAAATTTTCAGGACAGCTCACAACACGGTGACAATACATTTTTCTAATAATTTTAGTCAACTATTTCAAGTCCCGCTGCCTTCGGCAGCGCTTATATGATTCGACAGAAAATTTATTTAACTAACTTCCCGACTAGCTAGACATTTGAAACTTTCAGAATAGTTCAGAACACGGTTAAAATGAATTTCTTAATACCTTTAGCCAACTGTTTCGGGTTCCTGCTGCCTTCGGCAGCGTTATCAGTACAAAGCTTGCAATCCATTTTTCACTAACTTTCCGACTAGCTAGACATTTGAAACTTTCAGGACAGCTCACAACACGGTGACAATACATTTTTCTAATAATTTTAGTCAACTATTTCAGGTCCCACTGCCTTCGGCAGCGCTTATATAATTCGACAGAACATTTATTTAACTAACTTCCCGACTACCTAGACATTTGAAACTTTCAGAATAGTTCAGAACAAGGCGAAAATGCAATTTTTAAATATTTTTAACCAACTGCTTCGGGTTCCTGCTGCCTTCGACAGCGTTACCAGTACAAAGCTCGCAATCGATTTTTCACTAACTTCCCGACTAGCTAGACATTTGAAACTTTCAGGGTAGTTCAGAACACGGTGAAAATACATTTTTTTTAATACCTTTAGCCAACTGTTTCGGGTTCCTGCTGCCTTCGGCAGCGTTATCAGTACAAAGCTTGCAATCAATTTTTCACTAACTTTCCGACTAGCTAGACATTTGAAACTTTCAGGCTATCTCATAACACGGTGACAATACTTTTTAAAAAACTTTTAGTCAACTGCTTCAGGTCCCTACTGCCTTCGGCAGCGTTTATATGATTCAACAGAAATTTTATTTAACTAACTTCCTGACTAGCTAGACATTTGAAACTTTCACAATAGTTCAGAACACGGTGAAAATGCATTTTTTTTAATACTTTTAGCCAACTGTTTCGGGTTACTGCTGCCTTCGGCAGCGTTACCAGTACAAAGCTTGCAATCGATTTTCCACTAACTTCCCGACTAGCTAGATATTTGAAACTTTCAGGATAGCTCAGAACACTTGAGCAATACATTTTTTAATAATTTTAGTCAACTGTTTCAGGTCCCTACTGTATTCGGTAGCGTTCATATGATTCAACAGAAAATTTATTTAACTAACTTCCCGAGTAGCTAGACATTTGAAACTTTCGGAATAGTCCAGAATACGGTAAAAATGCTTTTTAAAAATATTTTTATGCAATTGCTTCGGGACCCTGCTGCCTTCGGCAGCGTTTCTAGTACAAAGCTTGAAATCAACTTTTAACTAACTTCCCTGCTATATAGCCATTTGAAACTTTTATAATAGCTCAAAAGACGATAGCAAGGAATTTTTTTAATACTTTTATCCAATTGCTGGGGTTCCGGCTGCCTTCAGTAGCGTTTACATGATTCAACAGAAAATTTAAAAACATGGTTTATAATTTTTTTTTTTATCTTATAATTATTTATATACTCATCATAACATAAAATAACTATTTCCAAATTCTAATAAACACCCCAACTGTCCGTTAGAAGATTTCCCTTGCTTTTCTGTGTGTTTCTTTGTCTTCTCAGATCTTTGCTATTCCCTAGTAATTCATTGCTGAGGTAAAATAACTTCAAAAATAGTGCTTCTACTGCTAATTTTAACATCGTAGTATATCTTTTTATAGGAAACCATCAGCAACAGGAAAAATGAAACGAATGCTATTAAACGCAAATCCTTTATTTTATAGGACACTTATTTTAATAATTAGATTTAATCGCTTCCGCTAAACACGCTCTATTGACGCAAATTTAAAAGTTTTGTTTGTTTTTGCTTAAATATCTCCTTTAAACGTTTTTTTATTCCTTTTATTAAACGGAAAATTTTATCTATTTTTTTTTTAACCTTCGGTTCTGATGCATTTACTCTACTCACGCAACGTTGAACACAATTTGACTCGGTCATTGATTAATTACAAGAGCTGATGATCTCCAAACTATTCGAACAAAATCACTCTAAGAGATAATAAGAAATTTTTTAACTGAATAGAGTTTACATATTGGAATAAAGCTTCTCAGGAAATATGAGAATACGAACTATTTTTTATAAAACATAAAACTAATTATGATATATATATATATAAATATATCATAATTAGTCTATCATAATAACGTACAGATTAGGAGAATGCACAGCTCTAGTAATGCCATAGTATTGTTTCCGGATTTTTCTTTGCAAAATACTAATTGGATTATTATGATGTATTGTACTCATGACAGTCTTTGATTTATACGCACTTACTTTCTAATATATAAAACATAGAGAACACATTTAAAATTTTACAGAAAACATCAAAATACATTTAATAAATGTTTTCAAACAATATAATCTAACAAGAATTACATATATCGTAATTCTGTTCAAATAATAATTTATCATACATTTGACAGCAGTATATCACTCTAAATGGTAATTTCTATGAACAAAGAAGATTGTGCTAAAGAAAATATAAAATATTAAAGAAAATATTGAATTATTTATAATAATAAAAAGTTAACTTTAAAAACAAATGTAAATGTATAGGAAACATTAATTAAACTAGATTGTATTATTTTCCGAAGAGTATTTTGTAAAATAATTAACGCGTTATCTTGTCGTTGAAAACTTTGTAAAAATATAAATTTGAGTAAAATTCGTTTGAATCTAAGTGCAATGTATTCCAAGTTGCTTATAAGGTTATACCAATTTTCAAGCACTGAAAATTTCTTCAACATATATAGAAAATTCACCAACAAAGTTATTGTAGGAAAAATAGTATGTTATGTCAGAATATAACAGCTCCATTTAAATATTTGCTCAAAGCAACCCGATGATATATACATACATATATATATATATATATATATAATGCTTTCTTATATAACTCGAAAAACATTTTATACAAAGATTTTAGAGCTTTCATACCGAAATTGAAATTCAATCTCGTAGTTTTCCAAAGACTTCTTTTCATATGTAAGAGAAAATAAATAAAAATTTTAACATGTTCTGTAAGTAGACCTTGGAGATATATTATAATTGTATGTGATTCCGCCATCACAAATGAAATCTGTATTTTAAAGCATATAACTTGAAAAGATTTTAATGTTATTTTCGAAAACTTTTGAATTGTATTATTATTATTTTTTAACTTCATGTTGAAAATAATGATTTAACTTTTAACGGCTTTATAATTTTGCGTTAAAATATAATATAATAATATTTCTTCATTTCATTTTTTTTTTTGTCATCATTGGGATTGTTTTTATTTTGAAAGCCAAAAAATGAAACAATTCAACATTAAATATTAAGGAAATAAATTATTAATGCTATAAATGAAAAAATAAATAAATGAATAAACTGTTAAAAACTTCGGTTGAAGGTTGAACCAAAAATTGGTAATACAGTAGCAGCAAAATAGGAGGTTGAACCAAAACTTGGTATAACAATAGCTGCAACCATACAATGGTGAAACCTTATACCATAATCTGGTGATTCTGGATGAAAAGATACACCAAATCATGATAAATGATTTCAATATCATGAGGCTGCAAATATATAGTACCAAGTTTTGGTTTAATCAAGTGTATAATCATGGTAAAAAATGTCACCATATTTTGGTTACAGCTACTCTAGTTTGGTTTATTCTTGCAGAAAAAATTTAACTTTGTAATATTAAGAATGATATTCATTACAGTAAACATTTCTCGAAACTACATAATTATCGCCAGTATACGATTTATTCATTTTTTTTTGAGAAAATTTACATCTAAAGTTTTACCAGAAACTGAATCTATAGTACACCTGGCTTAGAAAAGCAAATTCTGCAATTAATTTCAAATTAAACATGCTAATTTTTAATACGCCGCACATGGAGTTTTCATTTTTTTCTCATCCCTCCTGTAATCAGCAGTATTTGTAGCATGTGGGTTATGTGTTTTAATAAACTTGGAAAACTGTGCTTCTCGTACGATATTTTAAGTATACATATATTGAGCGCCTTAGATAATTGAAAAGCATGAATCCTTTGCAGGCATACAACATATAGGCAATTCGGAGATGGTAGATTGTAGGGATTCGAGCTGGACGTATTTGCTTAATGTTTAGCCTTAATCCTCTCCGAATGTACTGGAATTTTACGAAGATTGGCAGAAGCTGTAAAGCATTCTGCGTAATAATATTTTTTCACTATATATTCAAAGGGAGGCGGTGTAATAAAAAGCTCGTACTGGGCATTTCCTTTACAGTAAAATAACAAATTATGGCAAACAGAATATAAATAACAAATTTCGAAGATCTTTAAAAATGCGCTGAATTTTATAAAATGGATTAGCAGTTATAGAAGGATCTATACGAAGGTTTACATAATTAATATTTGTTTGTGATCTCCATAAAGCTTTTTTAAGAATTGCATTATAATCGACCATAGAGTTATGTTGAGTGAACGGTTTTGAGTGATTTATTGCATTAACGTTTTCATTCTTACTAACATTATTGCTATATAAAACTTGAAATTAGACGGAGTATTTCTATTTTTCCTACTTTTTTTTTTCCCTCGAATAACTTGCATCATCACACATGAAATGTAATGTTTTTTGCCTTGTATCTCTGGAATATGTTACAATGCTGAAATTTTGTAATTCTGAAATATCTGAAATTTTTTTTCTGCTGAATTTTTGTGTAGGATAATTTTCACGCAGGGTGATTTTCTTTCTTTTTCTTCATATAGTGCTCGTAAACTTTTTATATTCTCTTAATCATGTATATGATAGAGAAAGTATTGCTTTGGAATGAAATTTCGAAATTTATTTAATAAATGTATTTAATAAATAAAGCGGGCATGCATATTTCATCACATTTTGTGCTTAAAGTTCTTTTATTTTTAGTTTCCATTAATAAAGTACAATAAATTCTCTTTGTTTATAATTCGTACTAAATATACTTGTATATTTATTTACTTATTTGCATCAGTTTATAACGGTTGTGCACAACAAAGTTTCTCTGACTAAGACAATATGCTGCATAAGATGTAAATTACACATACCACTGTAAAGATAATTGCATGTACTACATATTTTGTTTTAAGTAAAATATATTTCAAAAATAATATTTATCTGGGAATGTTGTCAAAAATTTGAAATCTGCGTCAAACAAATGAATTTTGCACACCCCCAAGGACAGTTTACTACATTTAGCACATCTATTAAAGTCGATTTCTTCCTGTATTTTTATATTTTATTAATCTATATCTACTGTGTATTGAAACTTTATTAATTACTTTAGTAAATCCATTATTATGAGTGAAAATTAGGTGATATAACACCATAAAATGCAAAGAAAGTATTTGAAATGTAAATGTTAAAAGCATATCACCATGAGATGTACATGAGTATGTATATATATATATATATATATATATGATAGATAACGTAATAAAATTTAATCTTAAAATTTACCAATTAATAGATCTAAAACAATACCATCAGACAAAAATATAGAACTGAATTTAACCTAGAGGAAAGATTGACACAAAATTGTTGCGATTTAGATTAAGAACCAATAAGAGACAATAATAACTTAAAATACTTATATACATATATATATAGTAAAACTTCCTGCGAGCAATCACCCTTCGTTCCGCAAAAATTTGGTCGTAAAGAGAGATGGTTGCTCAAAGAAGTGTCAACATTGGACACTAAGTAGATAAGGTAAGAAATCGGTGCCTTTAAAATCGGTCGTTGGAAGAGAGGGTCGCTTAACAGGGGTGGTCTCTCATAGAAGTTTCACTGTATATATATATATATATATACAATATATATATATATATATAGAGAGAGAGAGAGAGAGAGAAAGAGAGAGAGAGAGAATAATGCGCATATTAAATATATATATATATATGTGTTTGTATGTTTGTGTTATGTGCATTATACGTAATTTTTATACATAAAAAATAGACCATAAAATATTTTTAATAAGATCTTTAATAAATAACAGACATTTATTCTCGTAATGCAAAACATAAGTAACTACAGAAAACTTAAATCGTTTGGAATAATAACTTTTATATTATAAATAAATAAATACTATAACATATTTATTTTACAAATTATGATATTATTTGATAAATTACATATGTGTGAAATCTCATTATCATGTGTCAAATCTCATCAAAATCATAAATTACATTAAGTGTGAAATCTCATTATAATCAAAATATTACGCTTTTCTTTATCCATCTTTCTTTATATATATATATATATATATATATATATATATATAATATTAGTATGACAACCTGTTTATTTCTACTATCTCCGTATGTATCGTTTAATACGTGGATTTCTTAAAAATACTTATTCCTTGTATCAATTTTGGTTTGTGTTATTGTTTAATCTAATTTTCTTTTATTTCATTTTGTTGCAAGATAGAGACTGGAGATGTATAACGGCTTGAATTAGTTATACAGTTTTCCGAAATCTTGCACTCTGTTGATAGAAATACAAGTTTCCTGATGTGTGAACAATTCTATTTTTCAGCATTTAAAATTCCAATTATTTTCAATTCATGAATTCTCTTTTTTTTTCCTTTTGTCGGATCTCTTTAGTAATTTTATCTTTTTCTCTTTTCTATAAATGTTGACTGTTTCTATTTCTTTAATGGTTTTTGCAAACTATTATCTCATCGTTAGGCTTATGTGTTACGTTCGTGTCATTTATCTTCTGCGTAAGTACTTTAACTTGTTTTTACTAATCATTGGTATTCAGATTAAATTATCACTGTGACAATAATTTTATTTGAAATAAATCTCATTTAAAATTTAATTATATGTTGGTATTTTCATCTATCTTTTGTTTATTAAGTGTTACAAAGGTATTAAATTATTCAAATTATATACATATATGTTGTTAAAATTTAAGGTGTTGTTCTTTTCATATATATAGTTATTCTTCATTTATAGTTACATAACAGCTTTGTCCATTTTGTCTATTAATATTTACCAGTGTTCAAATTTTCTTCAAAAATGTTTTGAGAAATACGTCACTCTTATTGAGAATCGAAGTCTGTTATTAGAGATTAGAATTTTTAGCTTCAAAAGTGTGTATACGATATTTTGTGTGATTTATGTAAATATTACTGGGGAAAAAATATACTTCTATACTTATACAATCATATACACTCATAATATCCACTCTTGTAATAGCATTGAACATGTTATATACTAGCAATATAAACACGCAATATTTTGTATTCTTGATATTTACTAAAAGTAAAATGCAACTTTTTAATTCAGTTTATTTATTTTATTTTTAATCAGTACTAGGTTTTCAAAATAAATATATTATTTTTGTGTTTTGTACAAGTACTTCGTGTTGTTGATCACCTGAATATACATTAAAACGTCATAAATCATATGTAAAACACTTAAAACATCAGCTAGCATATTTGCAAATAATGTACAAAGCACTTTTTAAGGGGTTAGGGGTAGTCAGAGACACGAAAAAATGATAATTTTCAGTAATTTTTTTTCGCTATTAAATCATTTTATTTTACAAAAGTAATAATATGGCATTATTATACAATGTTTTGACTTGAAGTCACGAAAATTTGAAAAAAAAAAAAATTATAATTTCCAAAGTTATAGCTGTTTCTGTTGACCCAGTCCAAAAAAAAGGTCCTTGCGGTGACAATGATAAGTCCTTGGAGATTCATCTAAAATCAATCGGATAAGATAAATTAGTTTTATAAATAGATAATCCTGGGCCTGATCGAAGCTTTTTTTTTTTTTTTTTTCAAAAATTAAAAAAATGGCGGACTCAGGAAATTTTTTTCTAAATTTTTGGGAAGAAGTCAACAGTTAATTGGTCTTAAAAAATCGAAATTTTTGAAAAAAAAAAAATCCTTCGATCAGGCCCGAGTTTATTATGTATTCTAAAAGCTGTATAAATTTCATTAAAATCTACTGAGCGGTTTTCAAGTTACAGTTGTCACCAGTTCAAAAAACATAGTTTTGAGAAAAACGCATTTAAAGTTTCGCACTAGATTTACGTACAGAAATACGAATTATTTAATCACTTACACTGAGTCATCTATTCCTGGGCCATATAATAGTTCTTCAGCCATTGTGGAAGTTTCCAAAACATCAATTTGCCGTTGCCTACGAAGCATTCTGCCTTCCCGAGTGTTGTCGTTGGCGCGCTGATCTGCCACTTTCACACGTGCAGCATCCTTTTTTTTTTTTGCATACTGATGGGAATTAGACCCACTCGAAAAGTAATTATCGGATCAACTTCAAATTTTCAGAGAATATTTATAAGATATTACACTTTAAGAAAATGCAAAAAAAAAAAAAAAAAAAAAAAAAAAAAAAAAAAAAAATTGATTTTTTGAAAATCCTGACTACCCCTAACCCCTTAATGTGTTTATATGTAAAAAAAAAATGCCCTTACCTGTTGCAACTGTTATGTTGGTAACCATGGGTAGACACATCACTTTACTACTGAAACAAAAATTGTAAAAATAACACCTTATAAGGTTAAACTGGTTATTAGTGAACTTCAAGGTCATCAAAATCCCATGTAAACCAATGGAGAAAATAATACTTATTACTATTCATTAAATAATGAATACTTTTAAATTTTGCTTCAACATTTAGAAAATTCATGACAGTTAAATTATATCTCGTTATTTCTAAAAATTAATTTTATAAACTTTTAATATTTTATTCTGAAGCTGTAAACTGCAAAATATTCGCAAAGATAATTTATTCATTTTACAACTTAAAGACTAATTAAAAAAAAAAAATCATTTTTTGTAAAACGAGACATAATTTAATAGTCAAGAAACGTCTAAATGTGAAAATGAAATTTAAGAAATATTCATTATTTTATGATTAACGATAAAGATTATTTTTTGCACAGGTTAGCTTATGATTTGGATAACCTTGATGCTCTATAGAAGTTATTTTTGAAAGATTTACATAAATAATTATTGGGAAAAAATACTGTTTCATAAACAATATCTCTTAATGTACCCACTTTTATGATATCAATAAACAATGTAACTTTTTAAATTTAAAAACGCACTACTTTATATTCTTCATGTACTCTAAAAAATTGCAATGTTTCGTTCATTTTACATGATTCACCTTGAAGCAATAACAAGACTGTAAAGTTAATGTTTTATTTCCGTGACTTTTATAATTAGTTTATGCTGCTAATCGTCGCATATATAGTGAAACCTAGCATATCAGACACAATTTTACTACTCAAATATGCAAAACGCATTAAAATTCAGCATGCATTATAATAAATGTTTTACAAGGCAATAAGTAAGATCTAATATAAAGGTAAACTAAGCGACTTATATATCGATAATTAAATTAAATTAATAATTAATAATTAAATTACACTGGTTAAAAATTAATCATAATATATGTAAAGAAACATATTGGCAATGTACACAAGAGTATACCTACGCATTTTACTTTTCTTCTTTCTTTTTCTTTCTTTTTTTTTTTTTTTTTTTTTTTTTTTAAGAGCATTTTTAAACTAAATTATTCAAAAATTTGAATCACATTTAACTAAAAATTATATGATATTTTAAGCACATTCTCAAGTTTTTCTTCGAGAAAACCTTTTTCATTTACTGAATCTTTATATTAATTAACAAAATTGCAAATTTTATAAAAGAAATGAAAAGATACATTTTCTTTTTAGAATTCTTTTATTTTTTATTTTTTTTTTTATTTTTTTTTTCATTTTAAATTTTATTACTCATATATAAACTTTGCAATAAGAATCGCATGTTTACAGATATTTAATTTATCTAAATTGCAAGATAATTAAATTAATGTCTTGCTAATTGTTTTTCGGGAGACTTTCATCGGATTATATTCTTCACAAATAACATAAATTATTTATTCTGTTAACATTAAGAATTTTGATTAAATTTAAAAAGTACCATAGTTGAAATTTTCATTTAAAAATACAAATAATATTTTAAATGATTGTAATTCTCAAAGGAAGTTAATAATAAAATTTCTGGCATGTTTAAGAACTATGAAAAATTCGAGTGAATAATTTTATAAATCTATCAAATAATACTAGATAATAACAATTTAATGCTCAAGTAATATAAAAATTTCTAATAATCTTTTTATATTAAATTATAGTTGAATTAATATATCCTTCAATAATATTTATAATCTTATTTCCATATATTATTTCATATCGTAATTATTTAAAACATTAAATAGTTAACAAAATAGATCTATTTTTAACTCTTATTTCCTTTTCAAATTTTTAATGTTTTTATTTATTTATTTATTTATTTTTTACCAGACGTAAATAAACTGGTCCACCACATCCTCGTCTCGTCAGGAGAATAAAAACGAATTAAATATTATCTCTAAATATTATTAAATAAATTAAATTTATCTCCAATATATATCTGTATGTATGCATGTATGTATGTATAATTCAGAAGAATTAAACTGCTTTAAAAATACAAGTTTTAAAATAAGAACTTGCTTAAAGAATAATATTCAATTTTTAATATTAGGTAACTAAATTTTAAACAATAAAAAAAAAAAAAAAAAAAAAAAAAAAAAAAAAACCAGAAAACTTTGAAAATACTTGCTTAATTGAATTCTGGTCAAAGAAAATAAATTAATAAAATTTTTATGTAAAATTGTTATGCGTTTTAATTCAATGATTTGAATTTTGTTAATTATTATAAAAAACTATTAAATTCCTGTTATATTTTTTAGTTGTATAATATTAGAAACGAACGATATTAGAAATATTTCTTAGCAAAATTTTGTATAGTGAATAATATATTTTTAACTACATCTTCCTTTTTTTTTTAAACTCATAGTAAATTATACCTAGCACTTAAGTTAATACTTCGCCTCTTTTTATTTTACGTTTTTAGGCAATAAAGGCCTAATTCGTTAATTATTTTTTTTTTTATTACATAACTAAATTTTATGTTTTTCTGTAAAATTATCTTTACCTATCAAAATGCCTTGAAAATGTTAATTTTTTTTTCTTTTAACACAGACTTTGTAATTTATATTAGATGGATTTAAATATTTAGCCTATTTTAATTCCAGGATAATTTATCATTAAAAAATATTTTTAATTAATTATTTTACTAAAGACTTTCGTTAAATTTCCTTTTTAGAGTAACTGAAATTATAATTAATTTATTTAACATAGAAGTACATTTGTAAATTTTAAAATATTTTAATAAAATTTTGATTTTGAAAATGAATAGGAATGTAATTTTTAAGTGACTGTAAATTATGTTCTCTATGAAATTTTAAGAACTATTTCAACCAGAATTTATACTTTTTTTAATGTACATTAGTAATAGATACTGTTTTAAGGATATTCAGGATTGAAGTCAGAAAGGTTTTTTAATTAATTTAAATGAAGAAGGTTCATTATTAAAATATATATTAAATTAATTATCAAACGTTGTTATTCATTGAGGTTGTTTCAATTTTATTTTTATTTTTTTCAAGTATGTTTTTCATCCAATATATTTTCTGTGTTTCCTGATAAAAAAATGCAAAATGTATATTTAAAAAATTCTTCATAGCATCTGAGGAAAAAATGTTAATATGTTTTACTTTTATTTATTTATTTTTATTATGCAACTCTGAAAAAGAAAAAAAAGAAAAGAACGAAAAAAGAAACAGAAAAAGAAAAAAGGGATATAAAAATTTTTGGGGTAAACTTTTTGTTTTCCAGGATGATAATTCTTAAAGATAACAATTTCTGCTAACCAAGTACGTACTTTTCTAAAGTAACTGTTGGTTTACAATTAAAAATCACACTATTTTTCTCACATTGAACTAAACACGCCTTATTTTCACAATTAAACAAAGTATTCCCTCATAAAGTTATAGAAAGAACTCCCACAGAGGGCATTCCACCCATTGGCTTAGGACTCTAACGTAGTCTGTCGGCCTAAATCCGCACAACATTTATAATTTGCTCCTCTGAATATGCTTTTACTTTCACCCCTTTCACTGTTCCAATAACTATTCTATTTTCAATTTTGTATTATTTTTTAGATTCATTCTTATAAGTAAAGTTTAGAAATATGGAATAATTATTTATAATAAAAATATGATACACGTTACCAAATTTCATGTTTCACGAAAAATTAACCTAAAAATATTAATATTTAAAAAGGAAGGAATTCACGTGATATTTTTTCTTTCTAATTTTTTCGGTTTTAATGTGTAAAAATGCATATTATAATATTTAATGCATTTATTATATTCCTTTAACAGCACATGTTGTATCAGCCGGCTTTGAAATGGTTCTGAGTCTAACATTAAAAGCAGCATTGATTCCATTAATCGTTTGGGAATCCCAGACCATCTACAATTGCACATAACGTGACACTATTGTGACGTAAAATTCACTTACTCTTCCAATGTCCTATTTTGCCGGGTTATGTCTCTGTTGGCTATACTAATAAAAAAGTTTTAAACTACCTTATAATATTTAGTCTTTCAGTTTAGCACACAGAGTCCTTTAAAACTATTACTTTTATAAATTTATTTAGTATTTCTTCTTAAATAACACCTACAACGACATTTTTATAAGAATCAGTCGTAAACGTTGACATTTCTTTAAAATAGTCCAACATAACTATAGCCAATTAAAAAAATATATATGTTTTCCATTAATTAAGCACAATTCCTTAAGTAAAACATACTATGAGATTTTTTATAAGAATTAAACGTTACAGAGACATAAATAGTCCAACGGTGTACAGACCAACAAAAATATTTCTAAATAACTCTTATCGTGGAGTATTTTATTGATATATGATGTACACACAGACATTTCTTTAAAATAATCCAACGATCAACAGAGCTACCCAAAATGTTATGTTTTCTCGTAAATTATTCATAGCCCACCAGCGGCCGAGCGGTTCTGCGCAGAAAGTGGGTAGACGTGAGGTGCCAGGTTCGATCCCAAGTCGCGTTAGTCAGCCTAGCCGTTCGAAGTTTCCCATGATTTTCTCTGAAACTTGCATAAATCTCGGTTAGAACCCCTTATAAAGACACACACACACACACACACGGGGGACACTCCTCCTCAGGCCTAGGACCCTAGAACAGTACATCGTTTTAATTGCCACAACCAACCAAACAACCAACATAAATTAGTCATGTATTTTAAAGAAAAGTTATTATTAAATTTATATATTAGTATTGCTGTACATACAGGCATTTTTTACAGGCACTACATTTACAGGCACTAGTCCAACGGTGTTTGGAGCCCCCAAAACATATTAATTTTCCCATTAAAAAAGCACATCTTTAAATAAATAAATAAATAAATAAATAAACTATCCTAAAATTTATAATTTATGTCAGAATATGGTGTATATACAGATATTCCTTTAAAATAGCCTAACAATACTTAAAGCTACTTAAAACACGTACATATTTTTATTAACACTAAATACACACAAAAATAAATGCAGTTTGAAAATTTTTCGTATAAAGAAGATCATTTTATGACCATTTTTCGATTAAAACTAGTTTATACTCACCGAATCACTCAAGTAAAACTTCCATTAGCGATAAGGTTATATTTAGCGATAGTCGTATAGTATAAAAAGGAAATCTGATATTTTATTCACATTATCCTCAGTATTTTTTTTTTCTTACGTCTAAATTTTTTTATATTCTGCATATTTTTTTTCATATTTTTTCGCAATTACACAAAAATGCGTTTTGACGAGATCCTATTCGTGATACACAATTTCTCAGGTTGTTAAAAAAAAAATATAAAAATATTAACTCATGTTTATTTATTAGTAGAATTTTTAAAAAGATAAGCTGTTATGTCTGTGACATCAAATTAAAATTTTTATTTTAATCGAAAGGCATTCTTATTCTTATTAAAATGTGTCACAAAATCTAAATTTGTACATTTTTAGAATATATATATATATATATATATATATATCCAATTGAAAAGCAAAACCGAACTCATATTTAAACATAAAATTCAAGAATAAAACAAGTCAACAAAAACTTAACGAAATTAACAAACAAACTAAAACCAAATAGAGTACGAGAAATA
Organism: Salticus scenicus; assembly: GCA_963930645.1. NCBI lineage: Eukaryota > Metazoa > Arthropoda > Arachnida > Araneae > Salticidae > Salticus > Salticus scenicus. The sequence continues at coordinate 196,499,385 of OZ005653.1, forward strand.
TATATATATATATATATATATACGTACAAAAAAATGTACAAAATGTACAAAAAATGCTAAAAAGAAAAAAGGGCTGCCCCTCAATTTAACTGAAACGAAATTGTTACAAGTTAACTTTTAGTTCTACGGGAAAACAAACATATTTCCTTTTATGTCGGAAAAATAAATAAATAAATAAACGTTTATTTTTTATTATTTCTTTCTTGCATCAGCTTCATCTTTCCTCTTAGATAATTTTAAAGTTAAATTGTGGTTTTCATTTAATATCTTTAGCATCAATTATGTACGATTTAACAACGAAATAAGAAATACGGCATTAGCTAGATTTTTACCTTGATTATTAATCACATCAATTTTCGCAGTGATCGGTTGAGCCGTTTAGCTTTACATGGCGAATTAAAACCTAGTATATCATATATACTCATATATAATGTTGGCGGGAAAGTTTTATTATATTAAATTAAAAAAACTGATACCGGAGATGTATTCTGGACAACGTTTAGAAAATGTTTAAAAACTTAAATATCCTTTAAAACTTATGAAAGTTAACACCAAATTAAAGCAAATTAATGCCGCAGTTTTATTTCAAGCAATATCGAAATAACCAGCTTTACGTTTACAGTATATAGGTGTATTACCTCTTGCAATATCTTTTATTTATTTATTTTTTATTTTTATTTTTTCATGAAATGTTATTCATACTTTCAACTTGTGTCTCATATTTATCTTAACTCATAATATTTTCAACACATTATTTTTTCTTTTCTGTCTTCAATGGGAAAATTTAGCGATTAGTTATCATGTAGTATTTACTAAGAACTTAATATTTATTTCATTCTATGAAATCCATCTTTTACAACTTTTGCCATTTTCTGTATAATTGCCCCTTATACAGAAAGAAGATATTAGAAAATTAAATGAAATATATAGGTAGACTAGATATGATGAGGAAAATTAAACATCTGGTTTATTGGTGGGAACATGCGAAGACATTAGGAAATAACCGTCAGATTTTCAAAATACGAAACATTCAAAACTAAAATATCTGTAACTAACGGATTCAGAAATCTATTTTCAAGAAAAATTGCTGTTGCACGGTTAAATCTTGTGAATAAATCTGAATATAACCCTTTGAAACTTATTAAAAAAACTAATTAAATAATAATTTATTTTATATTCTTAATGAAAGTAACACTCAGTGAATTAAAATTTTATTTTGAAAGTAATGATACATTACAAATAATATTATTATATTATTAATTTTGAACGAAATAAATCAGAATGTATGTATTTAAAGAGAAAGGTATATCAATAGTAAATAAATAAATAAATAAACTACCATGGGTCGTAGTTCCCGTCCTCTTTTCAGGACATTTTTCCGGATGCAAAGATTTTTACTACTACTTATTACATACAGAAAAGTTTATAGTATGGTATTATAATATGTCGTTATTAAATAGGATAAAGTTTATTGTATAAAATTAGTGGTAGCAAAAATAAAATAAATTTTCCATCACTGAAAATATACTGAAAATAGGGCAGAGATACTCATCCCTGCACTACGCTACAGTCCTTAATAATTTAACATCTTTATTCATTTACAGCTAGAAGCAATTTTACACAATGAAAAATCTGTGCAGATTTATGTTAATTAAGCTTTAGCTATGTATAGATTTGCTAATTTTAAGATGTGAAGTTTATAACAAAGAATTCATATTCTCGTTGAACAGTTTTATTTTCAATTTTTATGTATCGAGAAAAATGTTTAACAAGACCAACGTCTGTCACAACAGTAATGACAAAAAATAAAATAAATAAATAAATAAATAATTGTATTTTTAAAGAAAAAACATTTCATAATATTTAGAATATACATCTTGGGCCCCAATACAACGATTCCAGCTTATAGATTTATATAGATCTATCATCCCTATGTTATCGAGAAAAAATTTTTGATGTTGAAAATATTTTTTGGCATTAGTCATTTGTAGGTATAAAATTCGGAAATAGTAGCAGAATATTTGACTAATTTATGATAAATATAATTTTATCATTAGTTTTTTTTTTTTTTTTTTTTTTTAGTAGGAAGTTAATACTGTTGTCATATTTAATAGAATTTTTTTTTTTATTTTTTTTAAATATTTTTTAATATTTTATATTAATAAGTAATATGGAAAAAAGAAGAGAAAGAAAGAAAGAAAGAAAAAGGAATTTGGAACACTATCTGGAGTTTCCATTCGCTATTAGTACATAAATTATTCATGAGTTTTATTTGAAAAATTATCCATGTGTATTTCCGTGTGCATTCAGTCGCGAAAAGACGGTCATGAAGAGATAAAATGGCCGTATTTCTCCAAGTGAAAAGAATCACCCCTCGATGATCAATCTACAGTCGGCTGCAAAATTATTCGAGCACTAGCCAATAATTCCTATATTTAAAAAGTACACTTAAGACTGTTTTGCTAAGTAAATCCTTGTCGAATCATGTTCTTAGACTGATTAAGAACATGACTCGACAAGGATTTATTTAACAAAGCTGTATTAAGCGTATTTTTTTTTTTTGGCAAGGATTATTGCTAGTGCTCGAATAATTTTGCAGCCGACTGTATGTCTTATATATAGTCCAAAAATGATGCCTGTGGTTGTAGAATTGCTGGAATTCTTTTGTCAGGTGTTGCAGAACCTTTTGATTAAGGTTATTCGAGTATGTCAAAATTGAATCATTTCTCGACGTTCAAAATGACTTCGGTTAGGTTTGCAACGCAGGCCTTCACTTTAAACTGGCTAAATTGAGTGTTCCCGAATAACTGTTTTAAATATTTGCTGATTATCTCTCTAACAAGTCTTTCGTAGTAAATATAAATAACTCCATATCTAGCCCGAAATATGTACTTAGTTTTGTACTTCAAAGTTCTCTCGCCATGCTACCCTTTTTCAACATCTACATCAACGACAATCCTTGTAAGTCTAACGTAACTTGGCATTATTTGCCGATAATGCTACTAATATTTACAGACACAACCCCACACTGTTTTTAAAAAACTCCCAAGACTACCTCCATTCGTATAAAATTTGGTTGAAAAAAGAATGAAAAATTAAAGTTAACAGCTCCGTTGCTTCCATCTTCTTCACCAATAAATCATATTTCCCAAATAGTAACTTTCTTTCTAATAATGAACCATTTCCCTGGGAAACACCTTATAAATGACTAGACATTCCTCTAGACTCTAATTTTCTGTGGCACAAGCATATTTTGCAATTTCTGAAAAAATCTCAATGTGCTACCCCACCCCTTCTTTTCTCTTTTGGTTTGTAATAGCTGAATGTCTTTTAAGAAGAAATTATTACTTTACAAGTCCATGATCCGGCCTATCTTGACCTGCAAGTCCGTGGAGTTCGGGTCTGCTTTAATGACAGCACTTGAAAGACAAGTGTTCCAAAACATGCAATGCGTCTTCAAGACTTGAAGATTCGGCCCATTTATTGTAAAATTAAGAAGGTGTTAAGAAGGTCCCAAAGTATGTGTTCTCTGTGTTAAACCCAATCCTGTGTTAAACGAAATCTAGATAATCAGCAAGAATTATGTGTTAATCACAATTAGAAGAAATGATTCTAGGATAGTCAGGGCTAGGAAACATACACTCGCCATCTTAGTCAAGGAGAACGGGTTTTTTTCCAACTTCAAGCGTAAGAAACGTGGTTCTTCTGGCATTAGCTAATACAAAATTCTCATCTCATTTTTTTCCCCGTAGATTGAATAATCTTATTCATCTACTTTTGGCTCTCCCCCCTGCTCCGACATATGCAACTATATGTCGGAGGAGGTATATTCGTCACAATTCGCGTTTCGTCAAACTTCCTGCCAGTTGCCATACTCTTAGGGATCTTTCCATTTTTGTAAATCCACTTTCTAATGCAAATATTTTTATGTAAATAGTTTTTGCGAATAGTTTTCCTTTCTTTGTTAATTTTAAATTTATTGTATTTTTATTTAATGTAATTTTTATTTATTGTAAATTGATTGTATTTTTATTGTTTGTAAATTTTTTATACATTTAGGCATTTTAACAATCTTGTTAGGCTAAATTTATTTTTAACACTCTTTGTGCTAATGTTAGGGGAAAAAAAATAAAAAGAAAAATAAATAAAAATTCAATGAAAATTGTTGTATAAGTATTAGAATTTTTTTTTTTTTTTTTTTAAATGTCTGTGTATTAAGATTTTTTTGTATGCCATTATGTATTAACAGCTATTCGTTAGACTCCTTCTATGTTTTCCTCCTCTGTACACAGACATGTAAAGTCATCATATCACTACACAAGAGTTCCTTGGATCTCACCCAAATATGTCTGCCGATGATATAGAATAAGGAAATCTTACTCAGGTTGTCTACATATTCATGTGGGAGAAAACGTTGGTCTTGACGTAGGCACTCTTCAATCCCAGTAATGATGATGATCATGATGAAAATTGTGTATTTTCCGTGTCCATTTTAAGGCATGAAAACAAAAGTATCACAGGAACCATGTTGGGACTGTAAAGTGGACTTGTTTATTGGGTGGTAGACATTTGTTTTTGCCAACCCTGTCATTTCTGTAATCGAACGAACAATCAATCGGCGATCGATTTCAGAACATTCATCACTCGGTCGATATTTCATCAGTTTTCTTTGTCGATACTCGTTCTACGCGGATCTCCTTCATTGTTTTGTTAGCTATTTCTAAACGCAGTGTTCTACTTGTAGAATTGAAATTGTGACAAAACTTTATCTTTATTTGTCTGCTATAACATTTACAATGTTTGAATAGCACTTTTATCGAATTTAATGAAAAACTTCATTGCATAGTTGTGTTCAATATATCGCTGCTTCTTAAACGTAACGATCCACGCTCACAACGACTCACTGTAGACCACTGACCATGCTTTGTGATTTACAACCAGATGCGAAACTGTTCGAATATTTCACTGACATTCCAGTCCAGATCTCTGAGTTACCAGTTTTCGCTGCCGATTTGCCAGAGTTGTGCAGAAGAATTTTGCTCTTTACATTTTGGACAAGCCATGCATATATTACATTTTTAATATTTCATATAGTCTATCGTTTCTTAGTTATCATATTTAATAGTTATTTTTTGTAAGTTTTACATATTCTACGAAGATTTACTCAACCACAAGAAAAAGTAATAACACCTTTTTGATAAAGATAATATTTATGAACGTGTCTGCAACTACAAATATTTGTCATTATTGTTTATCCTTTAAATTTTTATTATATAATCTTTTAAATTATAGTTTTATAAATTAATGTAAACAACTACATTTTTTTTTCATTTAGTTATTTCTTGTGTTTTTTTTTTTTTTTTTTTTAAGTTTATTAAGCTTATTTTGCCTAAACATTGTTTTTGAAGTATAATCGTACCACAGAATACGTTACTATACGTTAATGCATATTTAAAATCGAAAAATGAATATTTTTCTTAATACATATAAGCATAACTAGGTTCAATTCATATTTATTATTATATGCTGCAATCTTTTTTTTTTCATAATTTCATGATTATTTATATTTAACTTAACTATTAAAATACTAATATCACATTTAACAATAAACTCAGTTCTTGTGTAATAAAACTAATTTACCGTAAAAAAATAAAGTGAATTTCCTAGTAAAATTTACTATTTATTTATACTATATTTCAATTACTAGATAAATTTTCATTTATATTAAACTGAAATGCATTTTTGAAAAAGTGAAATAATTAACTCAATATCAAACGAAAATTTTCGGACAGATGGAAATATCGATTTCGTTTCTAAAACAAGCATATTCATTAAACGAGACAAGAAATGTAATGTTCCTGAACTAAATACCGCATTTATCATATGTACGTATGGAAATAATATTTCTCAGATAAACATCGTAAACGTCAGTAATATTTGATATTAAACCATTTTCATATGATATACTTGTTATTCACATTAAAAATTAAACAGTTATAATCTAGTATTTGTGCATCGAGTGAAATTTAATTCAGTAATGTGGGGCAAATAAGATTTCCTTAACAATGAAAATTTCTTTAAGAAATTATACGGAATTTCGAATATTTATGAATTCATATCGGTTGATAAAATGTAAAATATTACATTTGGAATAATTAAAAGAAATTAGGAAAATATTTCAGGTACATTGGTGTATAATTATGTTTCAAGATATAAAATCTAGTTATTTTTACTATATTCTATTTACATATGAAGAGAATTGCATTCGTAAAAATTTTCGATTTTACATATTTTGAGCTGTTCTATGTACGATATGATTATTTTTCGAAAATGTTTGTCTGCGTCAGGTTTGCAAGATTTGGCCTTTTTTTTTATTATTCAATAGTCAGCAATAATTTTTATTTGAAACGTTTGACTAATCACTTCCAAGATTCATAGCCTATTATGTATATCAAATGTCACTTCTCAAAATTATTGGTGACTATTGAATAAAAATAAGGCCACATCTGGCAACGCTAGTCTGCATGTCACGAATTATTGGACGAAATTTAACTAAACTTGGTGTTTATTTGGACTTTAATCCAAACTAATTCTCATTATAATGGAATCAATCTTTCAACAGGTTTCGCTGTCAACTCATTTTTCATAACTTTTAACACAGTGGTATATGAAAACATTTCGTATAAATGTACCTAATTTGAATTATTTTTTAACAAATGATCAGACAAATGACCCCCCTTCGAGTTGAAATACACGTCTCCATTTTCGACATTCTCTCTAGTTTACTGACAAAAGACAAAACATGGCTCCACATTTATGATCATGAAACAAAGTAACAATCAAAACAATGGTGTTCCAGGAGTTCCCGTACCCGAAGAAATTTCGCATCTAGAAATCGGCCAAAAAACACATGGTGTAATATCTCTGGGACAATGACTGAATTATACTGGTGGACCTCTTATTTCAAGGCTCTAGTAAAATTGTAAAGTTTTATTTTAACCGTCTAAAAGCTAAAGGAAGCAATTAAAAGCAAAATCGGGGGAAAGTTGAAATCCCGTTTTTGAATGAAAATTTTCCCATTATTTTCAACGTTGTTCGGGATTAGATAGGGGCAACGTTTCAAAGACATGATGCTGCTGAAAGCTGGTTTCAAGAACAACTAAATATATTTTATTTTAATAGTCTACGAATGTTAGAACAACGCTGTAAAAAGTGTATCAGTCTCTTAGGAGATTGAATAATTGTATAATAATTTCATATCTCTGACCCTTTTCTTCGTAGATAATACCAGGAACTTTTCACCATTCCCTAGTATAAAGGAAAAATCCCTTCCTGCCTCAGGAAAATAACACGCGTGATTTTGCAAATTTTCAATATGGATATATTTCAAAAGAACTTACCAGTACCATTAAAAGGAATCTTTTAACCACAGATATGTGGTAATTTAAAACAAATTTACCATATATATATATATTCATTTTTTAAAGATAAATAAATGTATTTTATCAGGTGTCTGCACGTAATTGTCTTTCATCGGACATTTAGCATTACACTTTTTAAAGATGAAAATCGGCTGCAATCATCCTGGAAAATAATATTAATAAACAATAATAAATACTTTTCACTTAATGAAATTGTGTACGCTGAGAAAGTAAATATATACTACTTTCATCTAGAACGAATAGGTACCCAATTTCTAAATCCTTCAATTCGAAATATAGATTTCCAAGCTATGCACAAATAACCTGTATAGACGAAATGATCGAGAATTTCTAGTCTACACTTTTCTAGATGGTAAAATAATATTATGAATGATATGAATCTTTTGAATTGCGAGAAATTATTTTTAATTTTCTAGAATTGGGTTATAAAATAATTTTATTCTTTGACTTTTTTTTTTTTTAATTCTTTCTTTTATCGATACATCTACAAAGAATAAAAACAAGATTCTCTGAAGCTGACTAATTGCTTATTTACAAATTTAGAAAAAAATAGGTAAAATTAAATAAAGAAATAATAAAATCATGGAATAGAGAAAAGCATATTTACAAAATTTATAATAAAATAAATCAAACATGGTTTCATTTACACTAATCTTATAAATACAAAAACCAACTAATAAAATGAACTCAGATCATCGAGGAGAATAATTTTTGAAAAATGAATTCATTTTGTTATATGAAATTCCGCTGTTAATTATTATTGTTTTTTTGCATGAACTGTGTTGCGCATTAATATTAACCACATGTCAAGGCATACTGACAACCTTCCTCTTCAGGTAAAATGTCTATGTGCGAACTCAGTTTAGGAAAATGTTAAGTGATCACCGCAATCAATCAATGTACTCAGTAATCCGACGAATGAATGTACGAATTTTAAGTGAGCCGACCAATCAATCAATTTGTTCATCTTAAGTCAACCGACCTGTCAATAAATTTCCTTATTGAATGTGAACCTAAGACCCAAAATGAGCATGCTCATTCACAAGAAAATTAAAGCTTTAAATTTATATCACATTACATACACAATATCATACACACATTACAGGAATCAATGTTATTTCACAGCAAGTTTTTGAAGACGATTTTATTGATTTCAAATCAAATTTACAGTTTACACAAATTGTTTGCAAAATTCCAATAGGTATAAATACTATATTAAGTTTCCAGAACAAACTTAGTATATAAAAAATTTAATTATATATAAATATCCATAACATAAAAAGTTTACATATTCCAGTCATATTCATATGACCAACATAAACTTTCCGACTCAACCTGAAATAACCAATCACAGAAGGAAGGTGACAGCCCTAACAATAGAGGGTATGTAAAGGGTGTCCAAGGGAAACAGAAAACATTGCAATCATTGTCATACTGTAGAAACGGTGCAACTTATCTGAAGTTAAAAGGACATGATCAGACAATTTCTTTATAAATCATCTTGAAACTTTGGTAGTGCAAAGAACGTGTTATGCATCATATATAGTATTTCAGCAAATGTTGTGTTCTGAAGAGAAAAAGGGGATCAGTAAAAATATATAAAAATGTCAAAATGTTTCAGATTATCCTGTAAAAATTAATGCTTTAAATCCATTTTGACTGAAACATATGATTTTTGAGGATTTTATTATTATTATTATACTTACTTGTATAAATTTTTATGAGGTCACCATATATTTAATGGAGATATAACATTTTTTTTTTTTTTTTTTAATTGGAAAGAAAAAAAAAAAAAATCCACTTTTTTAATTATCAAACATTGGGTATTAGAACCAGTGCAGTATCATTTTTAGGAAATTTAGCACACTACATTAGATCCAGCATACTGCAGTCAGAATACAAAAATTGTAAACATCTTGCGAAATATGAGCCATTTTACTAAATAATTTTTAACTATGGATATGGTAATTTTTAAAATATTTCATTTTTATTATTTAATAGCGAAAGATATTGTGCAACTTATATGAAAAACCCCCAACAAATATCACGTAAATTCAAAAGGTCACGAGAGATAGAATAAACAGAATTTAAGTTCTTCTCAAGAAAAAAAAAAAGAGGAAAGACGTTAGGGTTTTTAGCAATATTTATTTACAATCAGAGAAAACACTGTAATATCATTGGGCATTGATCGAATCAAAATAAAAATGTGAGTATACCCCCATATAGTTCAGATTTATTTTGAGAGAACTGAAATTCTGTTCATTCTATCTCTCGTAAAGTTTTGAATTTACATGATATTTGTTTGGGTTTTTAATATAAGTTGCTCAATACCTTCGACTATTAAATTATTCAAATGAATTTTTTATAAAGCTAGCGCATGCGTAGTTAAAAATTATTTAGTAAACTTCCTCGTATTTCGAAAGATATTTAACGTTTTTTCATTCTGATTGTTGTATGCCGTGCCTAATGTAGTATGCCATATTTCCTGAAAATGGTTTTGCACTGGGTTTAATACCCTACGTGTTATAATTTTAAAAGTGGAAATTGTTTTTTCCAAATTTTTAAAGAAACCGTTATATATCCATGAATATATGTGGTAACCTCATACAATTTTATACACATAATGATGATAATACTCAAAATCACATGCTACAGCTTAAAGGCATTTCAAGCATTTCTTTTTACAGGGTGATCCAAAATATTTTGTCTTTTATTTAATTTTATGCTGGTCCCCTTTTTCTCTTCACCTCACAACTTTTGCTGAAATATATTAGGTGTAATATGTTCTTTACACTGCCAAAGTTTCAAGAGGACTACTAAACAACTCTGCTAGATATTTGACAAAATATCTGAATTCGAAAGTATCTGAATACACATTGGTAGATAATGTATAACAATTGGATAAATATTTTTTTTTTAATCTGTAGAACTCTATAAATAAAAAATAAAGTTACATAAAAAATAAAAAATAATTTTTTTTTTCTAGTTTTATTTAAAAAAACAACATTTTTACTCTTTGCATTAAACACACGATTATTTTTATAATTGTACAGGTAATTAAACCTAGATTTTATATTTATTAATAAAGTAATAAAAAATGTCTCAGGCAGTTATATGCATAAAAGTTTTTAAAACATGGGTTATGTAGTTAAAATGTGTTTATATTATACTACCTGAATACATACATATATATATATATATATATATATATATATATATATATATATATATATAAATAGATGGATAGACAGATAGTAGATATAGAGATAGATAGATATAATGAAATATTATCTATGAATAGTTTATTACTAACATAAACGAAACGATATAAATATTAAAGACGTGTTTCACTATAAAAAACAAAGATTTGAAAAAGAAATACATTTATAATTAACCTATTCCACACGCGCAAAAAAATTTCTATTCATCAAGATTCTGTGTACATTTTAAAACGCCTGTTTAAAAGTTTTAGTAGCACTAATTTTCTAACATTTATGACAGCGACAGATTGAAATAAAATCACGTACACAAAAATTCTTATTCCGTGGCTTTCTATTTAGACTCGTGACTAGCATTAATTAAATGAATTAGGAAAAGCAAGATGTTTTTACTCATGCTTTATCATTAAATGTATCCAAAATGGAAACGACTCCAAGAAAAACCGTGCATTAAAAGGACATTCGTTAAAACATTATAAAGTTGACAACAGGTTAGAGATATGTTTATCTATACACACAAGAATATTTCTATTACACATCATTATCATGTATCGCAATATTTTCTGCTTTTTTTCTGAGGGAAGGAGGAGCACGCTTCTGAAAATAGCAGATTTACTTGAAAGGAAACATTCCTGATGTGCTATGAAAGAGTTATTAATTAATTCAATAAATTTGGAAAAGCAACATGTTACTAGATTAGACTACACGGTGTTCCCATTTAATGTACCCGAAATAGACACAGTTTACCCACAAGAAAGGACATACATATTAATGGGGTTCATAAAGGTTATGATGTTTAAAAATCTGTGTACATGCATATAAATTCAAATCAACCTTATATATTACTCCTGTATAACGTAAAGTTTTATGTATCTATAACGTATTTTTTAACAAGGATTAATGAGGCTAATAGGATTTCTCCCAGTGAAACGTTTTTGATTTTGAGAAATTAGTAGTATTGGAGAAAATATATAGATGTGTACTGATTAGCATTGCTTCTAATTATTGTCTATTAATTATTCCAAACTTTCAACGTACACTCTAGATAATACGATATTGTTAAGTTTTGTTAAAATATTGACCTTGTTATTATATTTTGTGGTAACTTAAAATAAATACCCTCCTGCTCAAAAATTTAGCAAGATTTGCAAACGATCAGTTTTTTTTTTTTTTTTTTTTTTTCAGTTTAAAGACTTATTTCTCGATGAAATGTTTTCAAACATTGGGTATTTAAAGACCTTGGTCTTCCGCATGTTTTGCTTTTCAGTGAAGATTGGTTTAATACAATATTTAGGGCACCGGTAACAAATTGCGCAAAATCAATAATGTTTGTGATCACCCTGTATCGTTACGTGAACGAAATCAACTGCATCTTTAGAATATGTTAATATAGATCTAGTTCAATTTGTGGATGAATTTGTGTGATGATAGCCTAATAAATAACGAAAATTTAAATATAACATAATATAAAACTTCAAAAAAAAAAAAAAAAAAAAATCAAATCAACATGATTTTTATTTATAATACACAGAGTTTTTAACGAAATTTATTTCCACTTTTAGATAAGTTGGAAAAACACTTTTAGAAAAACACTTTTTAAACAATATACTGCAATTGGAATGCAAATATCTTAAATATCTCAAAGAATATAAGGAATATGAGCATTTTTATGAAAAAATTTTTCACTGCGCGTGTGCGTAAGATAAAAAAAAATGTATATATATTGCATAAGTTGAAGTATAGATATATTGGGCAACTTTTGTCAAAAGTGTATTTGAATAGAATAAAAATTAAGCAAATTATCAAAAAAAGAACGAGCTAGATTTTAGATATTTTCCAAGAGGTGAAATTTCTATAGAGGTTTTTCGCATGCCGCGTAATTAATTTGAAGATCCAATTGTTTCAAAGTAGGTACGAGTGCAACTTTGACTGCAGTACTCGTGCCTACTTTGTTCGCCTGACAAAAGGCCGTGCGTTCTTTCGACCCGAAACAATTGTTTTTGCATTTCATGGTGTTTATTTAAAGTCTTGTACTTATTAATTTTAATAATGTTTATACATTTAAACATTTATAGTGTTTATCACATAGGTTTATAGTACGTATAAGTTTATCATAGTAGCGATTATTTGCTTTGATACGATACAGTTATAAATATAAGAGTTTTCCTTTTCTAAAATTTTCGGACTCACGTTACGAAAAAAAAAAAACCTTATAAATAGAAACCATTTTTATAACGTTTCTTTAAATAAATATACTGCCGTTGAAAATAATTTTATTTCGTAAAATCTAAACTTAAACAAATTTCTTTGCGATATTATATATATCTATATATTTTTTTTTTTCATTTTATGTAAAATATTTCCATTTTTTTTTTTTCTGAAAGTCCTAAATTTAATACCAGTATTTTTAATCATAAAATTCCCTGTAATTAATTGTCGAATATTTTTGATTAAATACAAATAAAATTACCATAAAAAGTAGGAAACTTTAACCCCATAACACGTGTAAAATATTATAAATTTTTATTTTCTTAATAAGTAAAACATATTATTTTGTTTGAAAAATGTAACTGATTAATTTGAAATCTGATTAATATGGAAATTATAACTGACTATTATTAATTTGTCTGAAAATTAATTTTCCAATCTTCGTAATATGCAGATATTTTGTATTAAATATCTCTAAAAAGATAGAGGATAATATAACTAAACACATTTATGCGTCTCTAAATGGGATCGATAATATGATGCAGCCAATTTTCTGCATATCTTTCAAACAATTTCTAATTTATCTCAATTGATATCGATTTCTTTGCTTTCAAAGAAATATAAAGGCATGGAAAAATATTTCTATCAATAACATTCTATGCCTGTGAAATTTCGTACGCGACAAAAAAAGAGAGTTGTTATGTGAACTATTTTCTTACTAGAGTGTGATGGATATTTGTTTTTTCAATTATGTATGTTTTGTGTTTCAAAACTAAAAACATATTTTTAATACATGTTTATCTGCTGCTTTCAATTAAAGTATTATTAAAGTATAACTATTTAAAAAATAGTTATTTAAATAGTATATTAATGTAATTCCTTTTTTTTAATAGAAATTCTCATACTTTAGTGAAAAATGTCCATGATAAAATACATGTGTTTTATGTAGTCTTAGTTGGGGTAAGAGACTGCATTGGCCAAGATAGCGTTTCGCATAGTTCTTTTATACGCAGGCACCTTAGAAGGCCACAATATTCATAGAAGAGTTATGTCAGTGACGATATGCATGTTACATTTGTAGAATTTTAAAGAATTTATTAAATTTGTTTGGATCGATAAACATTTTCTCTTCATTTGGACAAAAAAAACATTTCACATTTCTTGTTTAGTAAGTTATTTAAACCATAGTTTAAAAAAAAAAAAAAAAAAAAAAAAAAAAAAAAAAAAAAAAATCAGATAATTTTTAAGAATACCATGGCTGACCTATCCAACAAATTAATAAAGGAAGCCGATTCTCTTTTTGCGAGTTGATACATGGACGACATACGTTTTGTTTCTCATTTTGGAGGCAATTTGAAAAAAAATATTTTTTGGTAAGATGCGGGTAGTTTTAATATGCAAAAATATGCATGGTTGTCTAGTTTGTTATTTAAGTAACACCTGGACATTAATTTTATAAAAATAACAAATAAAGTAATACACAATAATAACAATAAGATAATATGTTAAGATACTTAACGTTAAAAAAAAAAAAAAAATATATATATATATATATATATATATATATATATATATATTTTATTTAGAATGGGTACGTTACTCTGAATGGGTTAATACATAAAAGGGGTAATTTACCATAAGCTGTCTTACATCAGGGGTAAGATGCCGACTAAAACGCGTTGACGAAATCTTTCATTTCAAATTTTTATAATCATCATCATCAACTTCAGGGATTAGGCATAGTGCCTGTTCCGGCTTCATTGTTCAGTCCACCACTTTCTCGGTCATCCTCGATCTCTCCTGCCCTTTGGGGAGTAGTCGAGGGCAGCTCTGGGGAACCGTGTTTCCGGCATACGCTGTACATGGTCTTTCCATTTAGTACGATATTCTTGTATTCTATCACATAAGTTGAAGATTTTTAACTCCTTCCTGATGTCTTCATTCCGAATCTTGTCGAAAATTGTGCAGCCTTTTATGGGTCTCAAATGTCGCATTTCTGTTGCTTGGATTCTCGATAGATCCCGGCTCCCCAAGGTCGATGTCTCTGAACCATAAAGTAAGACGGGTGTGGCCATGACCCTATAGAATTTAAGTTGTGTTTCTTTTCGTGTCTTCTTCCTGAGGGTCTTTCTCAAAGTTCCACAGATGTATTGGAATTTGTGCAATTTCTGCTGTACCTCGTTCTCGTATTCATAAGTGAGATCTTAACCTAGATAGGTAAAGTGTGATACTTGTTCTATGACTTCATTTTCAATGACAATTTTTGTACGAATAGGGTCTTTCTCTTTGAAAGCCATAGATTTGGTTTTTTTTATCGAGATTTTCATTCCATAGTCTTGACAAAGTTTGTGTAGGCTATACGTCGATCTCAGTAGATCGTCTTCACATTCCTTAATGATAACCTGGTCATCCGCGAACAGCAGCGTGTTGATGAACATGTCTACTTTTAGCTTAATTCCTGGGGCGGCTGAAGTTTTCCATGTTCGGATGATGTCGTCTATGTAGAGATTAAACAGAGTTGGGGATAGACTGCATCCCTGTCTGACTCCTTGGTTAGTGTCTACTTCGTTGGTTTTGTGTGTGCCGATGAATATCTTTGTATGTTGATATAAGGACTGACAAGCCTGAATCAAGTGTCGGGGGAATCCCCTACATTTCATGATAGACCATAACTTTTCTCTATTCACACGGTCGAACGCTTTTTCGAAGTCTATAAAAATAGTATGCGTTTCCAGGTTAAATTCCCTACGCTTTTCAATTATCTGTTTTAAAGAGAATACATCGTCTACACAAGATCTTCCTCGTCTGAAGCCAGACTGTTCTTCTAAGAGCATTGATTCTGACAATTCCCTTACTCTGTTATTAATTAGTTTGCTATATAATTTATAGGCGGTATTTAGTAGGCTAATGCCCCTATAATTCCCGCAGGAATTCCTATCTCCTTTCTTAAAGATTGAGATAACTTTTGCAGTCTGCCATTCTGTGGGGATCACACACTCTCTCCAACACATATTAAAAAGATGTAACAGTTTTTCATGTAGTGAATCGCTACCATATTTGAAAAGTTCTGAATTATTATTGTCTGGACCTGTAGCTTTCCTGTTTTTAGATGTTTTCAATATATTCTTCAATTCCACCATATCAATACAATCAATATCTCTTTCAATTGTTCCCATTTCGGTGGTTAAGGGGGCGGTTGGGTTAAACCAAAGGTTCCTATAATGGTTGATCCATTCCTTCACTTCAATAGTGTCAATATTCGCTCGATCTCGTTCATCATTATTTAAATTTCTTATGAACTTGTAGGCCATGGTTTGTCTGCCGTGTACATCGTGTTCAATATCACTGATAAAGTTATCCCATGAGTTTTGATGAGCTTCACGAATGATGTCTTTTGCGAGATTTATTTTTGTTTTATACAGTTTCTCAGCTTCTCCTGTTTTTTTCTGCAGAAAATTTAAATATGCTGCTTGTTTGTCTTTAACAGCCTTTGCGATATCCTCGTTCCAGATTCTCTTGCCTTACGGTGTTGTTTCCTTATGCCTAAGGCCTCCAGTGCCGCTTTTTGGATTATGTTCTTTAAATTTTTCCATTCTTCATTTACGTCGTCTCCAGGGATCGAATCCTCCAATAGTTGGTTTAATCGTTCTTGATAGAGTCTTCTTATGCTGTTTTCTTGTAGTAAGGATACTTTGAAAACCTCATTGTCTGGTTTCTTGCTATTGCGTTTTATCCATCTAGACAACAACTTAATTTTGGAAATAACCAGATAATGGTCTGAGTATATGTCATAACCTCTGTAGACATGTGTATCCATAACTTGAGGGGACAATTTTCTGTTGGTAATGATGTAGTCTATAAGTGACCTAGTGCCCCTTGCACTCCATGTGTATTTATTTATGTCCTTTTTCCTAAAGAAAGTGTTTGTTAATTTTAAGTTGTTAAAAGAGGCAAAGTCTCTCAGTTCTTTACCATTTTCATTTAGGTGGGTTTCTCCAAATGTACCAACAACGTTGTCAATAGGTTGGTTGCCTACTCTGGCATTTAAGTCACCAGCTCTGATCACATAGTCATTTTTATTACAGCTATCCAATCTGCGTTGAAGTTCTTCATAAAAAAGTTCAGTTTCTTCCTTTCTGCCTTCTTCTGGGGCATAAACTCCGAAAATACATAGATAACCTCTCTCTATTCTTATTCTCAAGACGACGATGCGTTCATTGACGTATGTGTAATTTACAATCTTATTTTTCCATTTATTGTTTACCAGTATTGTGACTCCACAAGATGCTCTTTTGGTGGCTGGAACGCCGCTGTAGATCATTACAAAATCTTCTATGTCTTTGGTTCCCCTTAGTTTCTTTTTCGTCTCTGTAATTACTGTTATATTGACAAACCTCTTCTTCAAGAGTCTCACTAACTCTGATTCATTTGTAGATAGGCCTCTAACATTCCAGGTTCCCACAGCTAAGAGACACCCTGGAGGATCAGGGTGTCTCTCTTAGTCTGGCACCTATCCTTCGACCTGTCCGGCTTGGGAGGCCCTACCAGTAGCTAAGCTACCGCCGGCATAGCTCTCCGGGTCATTGGTGCACGCAAGCCCCACCACTACGACAAAGTCGAAACACCATCGGGGGGAATTTTTATAATAATTTTGAAATTAGACATATTCTAAAAATGTACTTAAAAGCATAAACTTTCGAGTAGTGTCATTTTGGGGATTGAGCGCCTGCGGCACCGCGGTACGGGCATGGGGCGTGGGGGGCTATGCTGCCGCGCCGTTATCTTATCAGCATCCGGGGTTACATGAGGCTGTTATCTATCTGACCTCCACAGTCTTAAGAAAGGAAATCGTTATCTTTAATGATAATGAATATTATTTACATTAATTAATGAAGAATTATGGTAATTTGAAATATTTTAAACTTAGAAAAAAAAAAATTATGATTTTAAGAATTTCTTATGTTTGATCAGAGCTTTTTTTTTAAATCCGTTTAAACATTTTTCTTATACGACCATGACTTTGCCATTTAGAAATTAGGTTAAATGGAGATAAATATTTTTTTTAATAAAGAGATAAGTGCATGATTTTGTGTTATATGTAGTAATAATTGTGAAATCCACTGCTTATCTTTGAAATAGAGTATTTAAAGAACTTTATCAGTGCACTTTCTTAAATTACGGGATGTTGATATTATCTTTTACACTTGTAATTTTTAGTTTGAACTTCCATTTTATAATAAAATAGTTATATGTCAAATAAATAGAGATTCTTGTAAATGAGTTGTCTTAGAAATTTTGTGAAAGAAAATTGAAATAATGTGGTAAGTGTGTATTTTCGGATATATGTAGAAATAGTGATTATCTTTGCAATTCAGGAAATGGTTAAACATGTATTCATGAGATCTTGATTATACACTTTTAAATAGATAATGAGTTGTATTAGAAATTATGTAAGAAGATATTTTTATGTACTTAATTGTTAGATAAGTAGTTTTCGTTTAAATATATGTGATTTAGGAAGAAACATTGATAGTGAATTCGCATAGATAATTACTGAGTTGCGATAACTGATAGCGTTTCCCAAATATTTAAAGTGTTAACCAATATCAGTTTTTTTTTTTTTTTTTTTTTTTCGGATAAAGTCTATTGATATATTTTTATCAACTTGCTACTTTTAGTGAAAAGTTTAATTAAGAATTAATTAATAATTGCGTCGAGGTTTTGAATGTGTAATGATAATATTTTTAGACATGTACTCATCTTTGATATGACGTAGAATTGAACCCGTCACCTTTTCAACTGAAGTGCTCATAGAGATATGAATTTACATTAATTATCGATTTTAAAATTAATTTTAAACTTAGAAAAAAAAAAAAATGTGATTTTTAAAAAGACAATTTTAATGATCGATAGTGTTAGTCGATCTGAGAGAATTTATTTTATTTTTTTTCTTTTTAATAAAGAATTTAACGAGAGGTAATGTATTTCGAGGACTTAGCATTTTTCGCGATGGTCGGAAAATTTAATTGAATGAATTTAGGTGTTGTCATTCGGAGATTTATATTAGTAAATTTTTATAGAACATGTTGATTTAGGAGAAAATAATTATGGTATTATAAAATTAAGTGTTTTTATATATAGATATTTTTGAGCTATCATGACCCAATCGAAAGCATGTATTTTTAATAAATAGTATTATAAAATTAAGTGATATTTTTGAACTACCATGAAGCATGTATTTTTAATGATTATAAAATTAAGCACTTAATACGTCATACTACGATAAACTCATTTTGTTTGATTATCTTATATAGGATATACTTCTACTAAACTAGTTAAAAAACTTTTTTGAATTATTCACCTTAAAGTGAAAATACTATACTACAGAGTTAACATTTATTTAATTCATTAAAAAATATGCTTCTTGAAAATAATGAGCTATCTAGAAGTATTTTTCATTGATATATTTATTTAATAATATTAATTTAAGAACTTTATTTTATAAATTAACTCCTATCAACCAATAACATTTTACCACACAACAGAGTTATAGTAGATTTTATTTAACTTATCATAAGCTAAAATCAAACCAGGCACTTCTTAATCTTATATTCATGTATTTGCATATTTTGTATATTTATGCATCCTTAAGTATTTTAGTTATGTAATATTTTAAAATGTGATTGGAAAAAAAAAATATTTCGCATTATAAATGTAATTTAAGTTTATGCACGCACACACATAGAAAAATTTAATTATTTATTTTTTAATCTTAATAGATTCAAACGGAAATTTAAAAGTTAAGCATATGTACATTGCAAAATTGATTAAGATTTAATATTACAAACTTAATTATATTGAGTGAAATTATGATATAACTTATTAAATAAGTAATACTTGTAAATATTACAAAAATGTTGATACACATTAAGGTTTAATTGTTGCTTAGTTATATTTTATGTGCATATTTAGTACTTTTTGTGATGTAATGTAGCTTATTAGATGTCCAATAGTTATAAATGATGCAAAAATGTTGAAGTACATTAAGGTTTCATAGCTGCTTAGTTATATTTTATGTGCATATATAACACTTTTTAGGATGATATGCAACTTATTAGACGTACAATAGTTATAAATATTGCAAAAATGTTGAAGTACATTAAGGTTTAATAGTTGCTTAGTTATATTTTATGTGCATATATAGTACTTTTTGTGACGTAATGTAGCTTATTAGATGTACAATAGTTATAAATGATATAAAAATGTTGAAGTACATTAAGGTTTAAGAGTTGCTTAGTTATATTTTATGTGCATACATAGTACTTTTTGTGACGTAATGTAGCTTATTAGATGTACAATATTTATAAATGATATAAAAATGTTGAAGTACATTAAGGTTTAATAGCTGCATAGTTATATTTTATGAATTTATATAGTACTTTTTGTGATGATATGTGACTTATTAGGTGAACGATAATTATAAATGATGCAAAAATGTTGAAGTACATTAAGGTTTAATACTTGCTTAGATATATTTTATGTGGATATATAGTACTTTTTGCGATGTTATGTAACTTTTTAAATGAATAATACTTATAAATATTGCAAAAATGTTGAAGTACATTAAGGTTTAATACTTACTTAGTTATATTTTATGTGTATATAGTACTTTTTGTGATACAAAATTTTCTCGGGGGATAGTAGTTTTCAAGCGATTTTTACCACAGGAATACACTCTGTTTAAGATAGAAATAGATGCACTAGTATTGAACATGCTGGCTTCTTTTATGGTCACGTGATCCAATCAGAAGCATGGATTTTTAATAATTGTAAAATTAAGTATACAAGTTTCGGAAAAAACCATGAAAAACTTCAAACGAATAGTCTACAAGCTTTAAAATCTGTGATGCACAAATTATTTGTTTTAACATGTTGATAAACTGGATTACATTAAAAAGTTTGGGTATTAAAATGGTATATATTTGGTGTGATTAATAGGGGTTCCAAAGAATTTGGCTGCTTCACCTAGTGTATGAATTTAGCTTATATTTGGCGTGATTTCGCCAATAATTACAAATTTGGTGATAAACCTACAGTATAAATGCACTCGCAAAGAAATTTTAATCAGTTGGTGCTATATTTTTGAGGAGCGCGCACGTTTAATTTTATAACTTCGATTCTGTGTAACACCGTACTTTGTAGTGAGAGATGGATTTACCTGAAGAAACACCTATTTCAAATGAGTTGTCATCAAGCTTGGATACTAAGAAATTACCAAAAACTTTTAGCTGTGTTTCTTGCAGTATGGTATTTAAACGAAAATGGGATTTGGCTCGTCATATAAAAATTCATCTGAATGAAAAATCTTTTATTTGCAATGTATGCCAGAAAGCATTTACCAGATCAGATAAGTTAAAGAGACATTTAAAAATTCATGAAAAGACACCCATAGAATACAGATGTGAACAATGTAGCGAATCCTTTAATCGTAAATATCAGTTGCTGCTGCATATTAGAAAAAAACATCGAAAACCTTTGTTAGAACATCCATGTGGTCAATGTGCAGAAACATTTAGACAGAAATATAAATTATTGAAGCATGTTAGAAGAAATCATCGAAAACCTCTGCCAGTACATTCCTGTAATGAATGTGCAGAAACATTTAGTCAGAAATATAAATTATTAGAGCATGTTAAAGAAAATCATCGAAAACCCTCATCGCAAGGTGCATTAAAGCAAACGATGAAGTCTAACCGAGATTTGCTTAAGGAGAAAACTATACATTTTAAAAGAAAAAATGCTCTTAATACTTTTTTTACAATCACCACATTCGATAATAAAAACAATGATATGGATTTGTTGTCATTTTTTAATAATTTAAGAACTGACATTTTAAACGAATTAAACTTTCAATTAAATGAGAAAAAAGCATTTAAATGGTACACAAACGCAAAAGTTATCCTTAGTCGTACCTCATCAGTTGGAGAAGAAGAGTGTATTTCACCAAATTTTAGATCAAAAACTATAATAGCTCTTTTATCAAGTGATTTGGATAGTGATCTTGAAAGGGGTTTTAACAAGATGATAAAAAGTTTTGATGAATTTAATCAACGAGGATCTGGTTGGATATTATCAGAAATTATCAAATTAGAACTTTGTATGGCAAAATATCGACCCTTTTACTAAATATTGGTTGAATCTTAAAAATTATTGTAAGCTAACAAAAACTTTGTCACAAAAACGATTGTGTAAGAACGATGTCTGTAAAAATACTTATATAAAAATTATATATATTTTTTTTCAGTTTATTACCTGATATGAAAGATTTTAAAGACTGAAATTTTATAAAAATTTTTAAAAAGTGAAAACTTTGTTACAAAAACGATTGTATAAAAATGATATATGTAAAAATACTTATATAAAAATTACATTTTTTAGTTTATTACCTGATATGAAAGTTTTTAAAGATTGAAATTTTAAAAAGTGGAAACTTTGTTACAAAAACGATTGTATAAAAATGATATATGTAAAAATCTTATAATTTGAAAAAATAAAAGTATGTGTATAAAAATTGTATTTTAAATTATTTATTTCATACAAAAATTTTGAAGTCTAAAATTTTAAACTATTAATCGGATTTTTAAAATAAATTCACTTATATTAATGTAGAGGTATTTAAATAGAAATGTTTTATATTTATTTTAACTAAGTAATATGTTGTTTTTTTTTTTTTTTTAACTATATATTTTATAAAAACGAAAAATGTTATTACATATATAAATTGTTATTTTATAGTAAATATAATCTTACCAATTTTAGAGATTGCATCAAAAAATCACAAACTTTACAATTTTAGCATTAACCATTTCACATATAGTCTACGGAAATACTAACCTACTTAAAAGTTTAACTTTACTGCATATCTTAAACTAACTTATCAGATATACTGCATATATGGAATTAGGATGAACAAATTATCTGTTTTAGCACGTTGATAAACTGAAATACTTTATAAGATTTAACCATTAAAGTATCATATTTGACAAGATTTAGAATTCTTTTAGCGAAAATTTTTAATATATTTGAGGATAAACTAGAATATTTTTCAAGATTTCGCTATTAAAATAACATATCTGCTAAGATTTGGCGAGATTTTTTTAAATGTATTTGGCAATAAATACTGATTTGGCATTAAACATAGAGTATAAATTCAGTCTCAGGGGAAAATTTAATCAGTTGCTGACTTGTTTTCGTGGTTCATATAGCATTTTTAAAGTTTTACTTTGATTAATTTATAATGGATCTATCTGAGGAAGTACAAGTTTCTGTTCATCAACAACCCTCTTCATCATGTTTTGAAGATGAGAAGTTGTCTAATCGTTTAAAGTATAATGACACTTTACACTTTAAGGATGCAAAGCCCTTTATTTGCGATATATGTAAGAAAGCATTTAGGAGATCGTACGGTTATAAAAGACACTTAAAAACTCATGCAAAACCTCGCATAGGATATGGGTGTGAATACTGCATGGAAAATTTTAGTCGTAAACGGGATTTTTTAAAGCATAATGCAAAAATTCATAAAAAGACTTTGCATAATCACAGTTGTGATGAATGTAGTGAAGTGTTTAGGACTAAACAAGATTTATTGAATCATAAAAAAATGCTACATCGAAAGGTTTTACCTGAATATCTATGTGTAGAATGCAACGAAAGTTTTCGATATAAGTATGAATTATTACAACATAACAGAAAAAATCATCGTAAAGATTCTTCTGCTTACGTATGTACAAAATACAATGAACGAAATACTCTCAACTTAGACAGTGAAAATATGAACTTAACGAATTTTTTGAATAATTTGAATACTGCTTTTTTAACCAACACCTATTCTTTAGCCAAAAGCTTTCATGATGAAAATAACAATACGTATTTTTTAATATTTTTAAATAATGAAAATATGAATACCGAACGCATAACACAAAATATTGACTCACCAACCAACAACTTTGAGAGTGTAAATGCGAACTTAACGAATTTTTTAGATAATCAAAATAATGTTTTCGGTTCATCAACCAGTGAAAATGTGATCTTATCAAATGTTTTGGATAATAATGAAAATGCATACAACGTTTTACCCACTGCTAATGGAAATATGAATACTGAATGTTTGACACAAAGTAATATTTATGACTCACCAACGAACAACTTTGAGAATATAAATGTGGACTTTACGAATTTTAATGTAGAGTGTATGAGTAATCAAAATAATTTTTCACCGATGAGTGTTGATAACGACTTGTTGACATTTTTGGATAATTTTAATGTAGAATGTATAACTCAATGTAACCTTAACGATTCAACAACAATTTAGATTTTTATGAACCTGTTTTTATATTGATAATAATAATGTAAAATAAATTATTTTAATCAAAAATTGTGTTTTTATTATGAAATTACTTTCTACACATCATTTTATATTACAGTAGATACGTTAAGTCACGAAAAAAAATCTTAACATGTGTAAATATATTTTTGCTTTCTTATTAACTAAATCGTTTAATACAATAACACTTGCTGATTTTAATTCGTTTTAAAGAAATTCTCCCCCAACAAATTGGAATGGGACGAAGTGACTTATAAAAACCGTAAAATAAAGAACTCTAATATTGCTGATTTATTAAATATTTTCTACGAATAAGAAAGTGCCTATCAATGCACAGGGAGAATTGTTGCAAGCTCTTAATGATATGTCTAAAACCTTTATTAAAAACAAATTTTTGTTATCTTCTGTACCCAAATGTAGCCCCACCTATTGGTTAAATTTTTAATATAAAACACTGGTCTCTTTATTTATGTATAAATAAATGATATAAAAACTGGACTTACCTCAACACAGTTGTTAATTTGCGTCCTTCTCTTCTACTCGCACGGTGTGAAATGAGCGATAACGCTATTTCTTATCAAGATCACGTGGTAAGCTTTCTTATCTACTATGTCACGTGACATTGTCTAGTATGACGTAGTAAGCTACCTACGTGACATGACATTGTCTACTATGACGTAAGCTAAACACAAACCCTACACTAATGTAGTATATGTGACGGAGTAGATACGTGCTAGATACGTCATAGTAGACAATGTCATGTGACGTAGGTAGCTTACTACGTCATACTAGACAATGTCACGTGACATAGTAGATAAGAAAGCTTACCACGTGATCTTGATAAGAAATAGCGTTATCGCTCATTTCACACCGTGCGAGTAGAAGAGAAGGACGCAAATTAACAACTGTGTTGAGGTAAGTCCAGTTTTTATATCATTTATTTATACATAAATAAAGAGACCAGTGTTTTATATTAAAAATTTAACCAATAGGTGGGGCTACATTTGGGTACAGAAGATAACAAAAATTTGTTTTTAATAAAGGTTTTAGACATATCATTAAGAGCTTGCAACAATTCTCCCTGTGCATTGATAGGCACTTTCTTATTCGTAGAAAATATTTAATAAATCAGCAATATTAGAGTTCTTTATTTTACGGTTTTTATAAGTCACTTCGTCCCATTCCAATTTGTTGGGGGAGAATTTCTTTAAAACGAATTAAAATCAGCAAGTGTTATTGTATTAAACGATTTAGTTAATAAGAAAGCAAAAATATATTTACACATGTTAAGATTTTTTTTCGTGACTTAACGTATCTACTGTAATATAAAATGATGTGTAGAAAGTAATTTCATAATAAAAACACAATTTTTGATTAAAATAATTTATTTTACATTATTATTATCAATATAAAAACAGGTTCATAAAAATCTAAATTGTTGTTGAATCGTTAAGGTTACATTGAGTTATACATTCTACATTAAAATTATCCAAAAATGTCAACAAGTCGTTATCAACACTCATCGGTGAAAAATTATTTTGATTACTCATACACTCTACATTAAAATTCGTAAAGTCCACATTTATATTCTCAAAGTTGTTCGTTGGTGAGTCATAAATATTACTTTGTGTCAAACATTCAGTATTCATATTTCCATTAGCAGTGGGTAAAACGTTGTATGCATTTTCATTATTATCCAAAACATTTGATAAGATCACATTTTCACTGGTTGATGAACCGAAAACATTATTTTGATTATCTAAAAAATTCGTTAAGTTCGCATTTACACTCTCAAAGTTGTTGGTTGGTGAGTCAATATTTTGTGTTATGCGTTCGGTATTCATATTTTCATTATTTAAAAATATTAAAAAATACGTATTGTTATTTTCATCATGAAAGCTTTTGGCTAAAGAATAGGTGTTGGTTAAAAAAGCAGTATTCAAATTATTCAAAAAATTCGTTAAGTTCATATTTTCACTGTCTAAGTTGAGAGTATTTCGTTCATTGTATTTTGTACATACGTAAGCAGAAGAATCTTTACGATGATTTTTTCTGTTATGTTGTAATAATTCATACTTATATCGAAAACTTTCGTTGCATTCTACACATAGATATTCAGGTAAAACCTTTCGATGTAGCATTTTTTTATGATTCAATAAATCTTGTTTAGTCCTAAACACTTCACTACATTCATCACAACTGTGATTATGCAAAGTCTTTTTATGAATTTTTGCATTATGCTTTAAAAAATCCCGTTTACGACTAAAATTTTCCATGCAGTATTCACACCCATATCCTATGCGAGGTTTTGCATGAGTTTTTAAGTGTCTTTTATAACCGTACGATCTCCTAAATGCTTTCTTACATATATCGCAAATAAAGGGCTTTGCATCCTTAAAGTGTCATTATACTTTAAACGATTAGACAACTTCTCATCTTCAAAACATGATGAAGAGGGTTGTTGATGAACAGAAACTTGTACTTCCTCAGATAGATCCATTATAAATTAATCAAAGTAAAACTTTAAAAATGCTATATGAACCACGAAAACAAGTCAGCAACTGATTAAATTTTCCCCTGAGACTGAATTTATACTCTATGTTTAATGCCAAATCAGTATTTATTGCCAAATACATTTAAAAAAATCTCGCCAAATCTTAGCAGATATGTTATTTTAATAGCGAAATCTTGAAAAATATTCTAGTTTATCCTCAAATATATTAAAAATTTTCGCTAAAAGAATTCTAAATCTTGTCAAATATGATACTTTAATGGTTAAATCTTATAAAGTATTTCAGTTTATCAACGTGCTAAAACAGATAATTTGTTCATCCTAATTCCATATATGCAGTATATCTGATAAGTTAGTTTAAGATATGCAGTAAAGTTAAACTTTTAAGTAGGTTAGTATTTCCGTAGACTATATGTGAAATGGTTAATGCTAAAATTGTAAAGTTTGTGATTTTTTGATGCAATCTCTAAAATTGGTAAGATTATATTTACTATAAAATAACAATTTATATATGTAATAACATTTTTCGTTTTTATAAAATATATAGTTAAAAAAAAAAAAAAAAACAACATATTACTTAGTTAAAATAAATATAAAACATTTCTATTTAAATACCTCTACATTAATATAAGTGAATTTATTTTAAAAATCCGATTAATAGTTTAAAATTTTAGACTTCAAAATTTTTGTATGAAATAAATAATTTAAAATACAATTTTTATACACATACTTTTATTTTTTCAAATTATAAGATTTTTACATATATCATTTTTATACAATCGTTTTTGTAACAAAGTTTCCACTTTTTAAAATTTCAATCTTTAAAAACTTTCATATCAGGTAATAAACTAAAAAATGTAATTTTTATATAAGTATTTTTACATATATCATTTTTATACAATCGTTTTTGTAACAAAGTTTTCACTTTTTAAAAATTTTTATAAAATTTCAGTCTTTAAAATCTTTCATATCAGGTAATAAACTGAAAAAAAATATATATAATTTTTATATAAGTATTTTTACAGACATCGTTCTTACACAATCGTTTTTGTGACAAAGTTTTTGTTAGCTTACAATAATTTTTAAGATTCAACCAATATTTAGTAAAAGGGTCAATATTTTGCCATACAAAGTTCTAATTTGATAATTTCTGATAATATCCAACCAGATCCTCGTTGATTAAATTCATCAAAACTTTTTATCATCTTGTTAAAACCCCTTTCAAGATCACTATCCAAATCACTTGATAAAAGAGCTATTATAGTTTTTGATCTAAAATTTGGTGAAATATACTCTTCTTCTCCAACTGATGAGGTACGACTAAGGATAACTTTTGCGTTTGTGTACCATTTAAATGCTTTTTTCTCATTTAATTGAAAGTTTAATTCGTTTAAAATGTCAGTTCTTAAATTATTAAAAAATGACAACAAATCCATATCATTGTTTTTATTATCGAATGTGGTGATTGTAAAAAAAGTATTAAGAGCATTTTTTCTTTTAAAATGTATAGTTTTCTCCTTAAGCAAATCTCGGTTAGACTTCATCGTTTGCTTTAATGCACCTTGCGATGAGGGTTTTCGATGATTTTCTTTAACATGCTCTAATAATTTATATTTCTGACTAAATGTTTCTGCACATTCATTACAGGAATGTACTGGCAGAGGTTTTCGATGATTTCTTCTAACATGCTTCAATAATTTATATTTCTGTCTAAATGTTTCTGCACATTGACCACATGGATGTTCTAACAAAGGTTTTCGATGTTTTTTTCTAATATGCAGCAGCAACTGATATTTACGATTAAAGGATTCGCTACATTGTTCACATCTGTATTCTATGGGTGTCTTTTCATGAATTTTTAAATGTCTCTTTAACTTATCTGATCTGGTAAATGCTTTCTGGCATACATTGCAAATAAAAGATTTTTCATTCAGATGAATTTTTATATGACGAGCCAAATCCCATTTTCGTTTAAATACCATACTGCAAGAAACACAGCTAAAAGTTTTTGGTAATTTCTTAGTATCCAAGCTTGATGACAACTCATTTGAAATAGGTGTTTCTTCAGGTAAATCCATCTCTCACTACAAAGTACGGTGTTACACAGAATCGAAGTTATAAAATTAAACGTGCGCGCTCCTCAAAAATATAGCACCAACTGATTAAAATTTCTTTGCGAGTGCATTTATACTGTAGGTTTATCACCAAATTTGTAATTATTGGCGAAATCACGCCAAATATAAGCTAAATTCATACACTAGGTGAAGCAGCCAAATTCTTTAGAACCCCTATTAATCACACCAAATATATACCATTTTAATACCCAAACTTTTTAATGTAATCCAGTTTATCAACATGTTAAAACAAATAATTTGTGCATCACAGATTTTAAAGCTTGTAGACTATTCGTTTGAAGTTTTTCATGGTTTTTTCCGAAACTTGTATACTTAATTTTACAATTATTAAAAATCCATGCTTCTGATTGGATCACGTGACCATAAAAGAAGCCAGCATGTTCAATACTAGTGCATCTATTTCTATCTTAAACAGAGTGTATTCCTGTGGTTAAAATCGCTTGAAAACTACTATCCCCCGAGAAAATTTTGTATCACAAAAAGTACTATATACACATAAAATATAACTAAGTAAGTATTAAACCTTAATGTACTTCAACATTTTTGCAATATTTATAAGTATTATTCATTTAAAAAGTTACATAACATCGCAAAAAGTACTATATATCCACATAAAATATATCTAAGCAAGTATTAAACCTTAATGTACTTCAACATTTTTGCATCATTTATAATTATCGTTCACCTAATAAGTCACATATCATCACAAAAAGTACTATATAAATTCATAAAATATAACTATGCAGCTATTAAACCTTAATGTACTTCAACATTTTTATATCATTTATAAATATTGTACATCTAATAAGCTACATTACGTCACAAAAAGTACTATGTATGCACATAAAATATAACTAAGCAACTCTTAAACCTTAATGTACTTCAACATTTTTATATCATTTATAACTATTGTACATCTAATAAGCTACATTACGTCACAAAAAGTACTATATATGCACATAAAATATAACTAAGCAACTATTAAACCTTAATGTACTTCAACATTTTTGCAATATTTATAACTATTGTACGTCTAATAAGTTGCATATCATCCTAAAAAGTGTTATATATGCACATAAAATATAACTAAGCAGCTATGAAACCTTAATGTACTTCAACATTTTTGTATCATTTATAACTATTGGACATCTAATAAGCTACATTACATCACAAAAAGTACTAAATATGCACATAAAATATAACTAAGCAACAATTAAACCTTAATGTGTATCAACATTTTTGTAATATTTACAAGTATTACTTATTTAATAAGTTATATCATAATTTCACTCAATATAATTAAGTTTGTAATATTAAATCTTAATCAATTTTGCAATGTACATATGCTTAACTTTTAAATTTCCGTTTGAATCTATTAAGATTAAAAAATAAATAATTAAATTTTTCTATGTGTGTGCGTGCATAAACTTAAATTACATTTATAATGCGAAATATTTTTTTTTCCAATCACATTTTAAAATATTACATAACTAAAATACTTAAGGATGCATAAATATACAAAATATGCAAATACATGAATATAAGATTAAGAAGTGCCTGGTTTGATTTTAGCTTATGATAAGTTAAATAAAATCTACTATAACTCTGTTGTGTGGTAAAATGTTATTGGTTGATAGGAGTTAATTTATAAAATAAAGTTCTTAAATTAATATTATTAAATAAATATATCAATGAAAAATACTTCTAGATAGCTCATTATTTTCAAGAAGCATATTTTTTAATGAATTAAATAAATGTTAACTCTGTAGTATAGTATTTTCACTTTAAGGTGAATAATTCAAAAAAGTTTTTTAACTAGTTTAGTAGAAGTATATCCTATATAAGATAATCAAACAAAATGAGTTTATCGTAGTATGACGTATTAAGTGCTTAATTTTATAATCATTAAAAATACATGCTTCATGGTAGTTCAAAAATATCACTTAATTTTATAATACTATTTATTAAAAATACATGCTTTCGATTGGGTCATGATAGCTCAAAAATATCTATATATAAAAACACTTAATTTTATAATACCATAATTATTTTCTCCTAAATCAACATGTTCTATAAAAATTTACTAATATAAATCTCCGAATGACAACACCTAAATTCATTCAATTAAATTTTCTGACCATCGCGAAAAATGCTAAGTCCTCGAAATACATTACCTCTCGTTAAATTCTTTATTAAAAAGAAAAAAAATAAAATAAATTCTCTCAGATCGACTAACACTATCGATCATTAAAATTCTCTTTTTAAAAATCACATTTTTTTTTTCTAAGTTTAAAATTAATTTTAAAATCGATAATTAATGTAAATTCATATCTCTATGAGCACTTAAGTTGAAAAGGTGACGGGTTCAATTCTACGTCATATCAAAGATGAGTACATGTCTAAAAATATTATCATTACACATTCAAAACCTCGACGCAATTATTAATTAATTCTTAATTAAACTTTTCACTAAAAGTAGCAAGTTGATAAAAATATATCAATAGACTTTATCCGAAAAAAAAAAAAAAAAAAAAACTGATATTGGTTAACACTTTAAATATTTGGGAAACGCTATCAGTTATCGCAACTCAGTAATTATCTATGCGAATTCACTATCAATGTTTCTTCCTAAATCACATATATTTAAACGAAAACTACTTATCTAACAATTAAGTACATAAAAATATCTTCTTACATAATTTCTAATACAACTCATTATCTATTTAAAAGTGTATAATCAAGATCTCATGAATACATGTTTAACCATTTCCTGAATTTGCAAAGATAATCACTATTTCTACATATATCCGAAAATACACACTTACCACATTATTTCAATTTTCTTTCACAAAATTTCTAAGACAACTCATTTACAAGAATCTCTATTTATTTGACATATAACTATTTTATTATAAAATGGAAGTTCAAACTAAAAATTACAAGTGTAAAAGATAATATCAACATCCCGTAATTTAAGAAAGTGCACTGATAAAGTTCTTTAAATACTCTATTTCAAAGATAAGCAGTGGATTTCACAATTATTACTACATATAACACAAAATCATGCACTTATCTCTTTATTAAAAAAAATATTTATCTCCATTTAACCTAATTTCTAAATGGCAAAGTCATGGTCGTATAAGAAAAATGTTTAAACGGATTTAAAAAAAAAGCTCTGATCAAACATAAGAAATTCTTAAAATCATAATTTTTTTTTTTTCTAAGTTTAAAATATTTCAAATTACCATAATTCTTCATTAATTAATGTAAATAATATTCATTATCATTAAAGATAACGATTTCCTTTCTTAAGACTGTGGAGGTCAGATAGATAACAGCCTCATGTAACCACGGATGCTGATAAGATAACTGCGCGGCAGCATAGCCCCCCACACCCCATGCCCGTACCGCGGTGCCGCAGGCGCTCAATCCCCAAAATGACACTACTCTTTCGCGAAATAACATCACTAAATAATCATCACTAAATAACAATGATAACCAACACGGTATTTTCAGAAATTTTAAATAAAAAATATGGCCTCTTTCCCAAATCTATCCAAGTATTCTTAATTCTACATCATACTATAGAAATGGAGATCTTAGATAATGGTGAATATATTCGACTTCGTTTTAATCTTAGTTTTTTTTATACGTTTTGCGGTGCGACGGTATTTTCACACTAAAGATATCAGATTATTTTTTAAATATCATTTATGATACTGGCACATATATAATTAACTTTGGTTTTTTTACTTTAAAAAATTCGTAAGTTATCCAAAATTTTCATTTTTTTTTAACATGGAAGAATAGATCAAAGTTTCGCATGAATGCTCATTTTGAGGGATATTTACGACTCAGGGATAATGTAGAATGGCTCCAACCTATGAAATATAAAACAAAATTTGTATCAAAGTAGCGATGCAACTATAACTTTAACCTGATTTGTGATGTATATATATTTGTAACACAGCTGCACTCTGTACAAACAAACATGTAGATTTCCTGATGATGCCCTGCTTTTCAGGGCGAAAAGCTTAGAAATATGTGATTTTTTTAATTAAATATATGTTTTTTAAAACTTTTATACGTGTCTCAAAGTGTTTTATTTATTAAATTATTTACGACTTGTCGCAAAGATGTCAAATTGCTTTTAAATATATCATTTAGGATACTGACATCAATATCATTAACTTTGATTTATCTAATTAAAAAAATTCGTAAATTATTTTGTTTCACAAGGTATGTAACAGTTTGTGGAAGGTCTTGGTAGAAATATCGTTAGGCTAAAGAAACGATAAAATTATGATTGATCTGTAGAAATTTTATTAAAAATATTTTTTTTAGAGGCAATCCAGTAATAAATAGATTGCGTAGAATCAGAAAAAAAAATAAATAATTCCTTTAAATATTGCCAAACTTTATGCAAAAATAAGTTGAATATGGTATTCGTAACATGCGAAACGTTAGTGGATCTAGCTAATTCCAATAAATGAATAAATATTTTTTTCTTCTTTTTCTTTTTCTTTTCCTTTTTTTTTTTTTTTTTTTTCAAACTGTCATTTTGATGATTACATTGATACTGAACATATGCTTAAATGTTTTTAAAAGGAAGATATATCGCACAGAGTTCATAACATGCAAATGTAGCAAACTTAATCTAACTTAAATGTAATAACAAACAATCAGGCATTTTGCATTAATTATAAACACTTCCCAAGTGATAATTCTACATTCTAACCTCTAATGCATTTTTTATTCATAGTTACACCTTCAAAACTTTTTTTTTTTTTTTTTAAGTGGAAAAGATGGAAACTCAAAAACATTATTTTTCTATCTTTTTCTTTTTTTTTTTTTTTTTGCAGAAAAACTTTATAATGGATTATTTTTCCGTGCATTTGTAGTGTATTGTTTAAAAATAGGAACAAGCAAATATATATATTGTTTAGCTATGCGGTAAAGAATCTCACAAAAGCAACATTACAACTCTATTTCTAAAGACAAATCTTAAATAAGTCTTTTTATTATGTATCCCCGTATGTTGTCTAAATTTTTCATAAACATCATTGAACAATTTCTCTTTTGTCTCATAATGATCAAAACATTTTTTTTTCATTTGTTGCGTTGCGTATAAATGTGCATAGAATTTAAATAGGCATTTGTAAGTAAAATGCAGTTTTTTAGTTTCCTTAACTTTTTTTCCAGCATTATATTTTAAGGGCAAAATTAAATCCAACAGTAGACAAATAAAAGTAGTTGTGTACAGATGGGTTACTTGTTAAATGCTCAGAAACATTTTTGTATGTGAAACTCATCACAAAAATGTTCAAGCAAAATTTCCCTATAAAAAAATCAAAACATTTATGATGAAAAGAAAAAGATGGAATACTGGCACAGAATTCATACCGGTATTTGTTTAAGAAATTTCTCTACCTATAATATAGTAGATTTAAGAAGTATTAAAATTCTATTACATTGGAAGTGGTATATGAGATCTGCGCGCATGTTCCATCCCAGACAAGATAATGAATAGGCAAATCTCAACATAGAAATTGCACGTTCATTATTCTCATCGAAATCAATCCTGATGAAAAGCATAATATTAAAAAGAATATAGTACTGTATTTTGAAGTTGTTTGTGAGAAAATAAAATAAAAATAAAAATAAATAAATTTATATATATATATATATATATATATATATATATATATATATATATATATATATATAGTATTATTACTTACAAACTTTGAATAAACACCATAAAATGCAATAAACTCGCAACAATTGTTTCGGGTCGAAAAAACACACGACCCTTCATCAGGCGAACAAAGTAAGCACGAGTGCTGCAGTAACGGATATTGTTAAAAACGGTACCTTTCTACAAATAATTCTTTATTTACAATTTATTTTATGTGAGACAATTATTCTTATAATTTTTGTAGATCCTCTTTTCCCAAGAGTTTAGTACTATTATTTCTTATATATATATATATGAAATTATATATGTCACATTGGAAACCAATTTTAAATATTTATGACTATGTAATGTTATGAAGAACTATACTGAAGATTAATTTTATTAAAATATATTCAAAATAAGTAACGCTCTCTAGATTCTCCTATTTTAAAAAGTATGCCCTGCTTTTCTGCGTTCCTATTAAACGTTACTGTGTTTAAGAAAATATTTTTTTATATATTCGTATTAACAACATTTAAATTTTATTTACAACAATGGATATCACTAGTTTACCAATAGGAAAATGGCACTTAACAAATCAAAAACAAATACTCAAAACTTTTTTTTTTTTTTTTTTTTTTTTTTTTTTTAATGTAAAAATAATGAATGCATTGTTTTACAGAAACAATTAAAGCTGATTTTATTTCTGTTATCATCTATTTGAAAACACTTGTCGAGAAAAACTTCAGAATGGTTTGTTTGCTGTATAATTATGAAAAATAAAATCTCTATTAATACAGAATTTCATTATTGAAATAGTAACGGACGACAAAATGGAATTTTCACGAATTACCACCATGTTTCTTATTAAATTTTATCATTTTAAAAATCCTTTATAATATTCAATGAATAAGTAGGTATTTTCGCAAAATGTGAAAATATTGCAAAATTATATTACCATTTCCTTCATTAGATTGAATAAAATACAACTAAATATCGTAACAATCACATTTAAAATAGTTTATTTCTAATCTGCATAGAATTTTATGCAACTAATTTGTTAAAAGCTTTTCACATTTCATCCACTCTTAATGTCGCTTTTACATTTCATTTGAAATTCCACCCTTTTACTGTTAATGTTTAAAATTTCTAAAGTTTAACAGCAAAAAAAAAAGTATTTGAATGATATAATTGATTGTTTACTTGGAAAATACATTTATTTTTTGTATGTATTTGTTCAGTAAATAGTTGTTTAATGTCTTTTCAAAGCTAAAGTAGTAAATTAAAAAACCTTTAAATGGAGTTATAAAATACTGGATACTAGGTAATACAAAATAAAGAATTATACTAATTTCATCCAAAAAAAAAAAAAAAAAAAAAAAGAAAAATATATTTTTATTTACCTAACTTATTTAAGAAATAAAATGTCAAAATGAAAAAAGTCATAGTTTTAAATAAATTTTAAGGGATCCAACCAATTTATCAATGTACTGGTTCGCAAGAAATCTAACGTTTTAAAAATTAAGTACTCAGTCATTTATATCCTCGCGTTACCTATCTGTATTGTATTCAAAATGCACATGTCATTTTTACATAAATGTTTGAGAGAGGATTTTACTTATTGTTGGTATCTCTAAGATTTATACTATATGCAAATTCTTTGTAAATTTGTAAATCTTCTAATATATATATCCGATAGAATAGCACTACTGTTTTTTTTTTTTTTTTCATAACAAATTTACTACGTATAGATAAATAATTAATTCGCATATGTCCAAAAAAGTCCTTTTTTTTTTTTTTGTTGTTGTTGTTGTAAATAGATGAAATTTTTCCCACATTTAAATATTATATTATTTGCAAATATCAGACAATATTTTGTAAAGTGTGTGGAAAATCTTTTGAAATAGGAGTTTTTGAGTAATAACGAAATAATGTAAACAAAACACAAATAATCCATTTTTGTTTATTATTTTCTGATTTTTAGGAAAACATTCATCGTTTCACTATTTGTATTGCACATATACTCAATTTTGCTGATATACAGGAAATAAATATATGTTATGTTTTAGTAACATTAACCTTTAAAACGTATGTTATATATTATAATATTTTTATCAGATTCAATATATAAAAGGCAGATTATACGAAAATACATATCTAATAGAATGAAACATTTAACAAAAACTATATTTTACAAATATAAATAAATCGTTTTTGCTTGTTTTTGAAGAAAAAGTGCTTTGATTACTTAAATTGTGTTTTACGATAAATGCAAGAAGAAACATTTTATATTTAAATTAATTCTTACAAAAGAAATCCTTCTTTTTCATTAAGATTCTTTGGACATTTTAAAACGATTGTTTAAA
The DNA here is from genome assembly GCA_963930645.1 of Salticus scenicus. NCBI lineage: Eukaryota > Metazoa > Arthropoda > Arachnida > Araneae > Salticidae > Salticus > Salticus scenicus. Next base: position 196,536,329 of record OZ005653.1, read on the forward strand.
AGTTTTAGTTGCCTTAATTTTCTAACATTTAAGAATTTTTGTGTACGTGATAAAATCTCATAGAGAAAAATTCATATTCCGTTGCTGGTAGTCTGTACTCGTGACAGGAATTTTTTAAATGAATCTGGAAAAGAAGAATGTTTCTAGACTAGAGTGTCATGTTTTATCACTAAACAATTCCTAAATAAAAACTATTGATTGGCGTATTTTTCTTAAATGTATGAACATTATTAAGATGATGAAAATTAAAAATCTCTCGTGATAATATGGTATATATGTATATATATATATATATATATATATATACCATAAGGGTTGATGAAAAAAAATCGACTGTTATTAAACGATAAAATTTTCTGTACCACCTTTCTACCATCTTTTTTGGAATTATCATATGCATATAGTGCGACCACGTTTCCTACGACTAGCAGTGAGGTCGAGTCCAAATGTTTGGAGGGATGCAAAATTGGCCGAGAGATAGTTATTTGGCAAACATCCAGTTATTCGGTGTTCCCTTATCGCTTGTTTTCTCTCAGTCACCCCTATTTTAACACTGGACTCGTTCAATCCACACTTGTGCAGAGTCTTCCATTGTCGCAAGAAACGTGTTTAAAGCATAGATATAGTAATAAGACATAGATTGATCAGCGAGGCCGAAAAAGTGATGCTTTTTTTTTCGGGAAAAGACGGCCATTTTACTCTCTTGTGGATGTCTTTCCCCGACTGAATATACACGGGAATACACACAGATAATTTAGCAAATAAAATTTATGAATAATTTATGTACTAAAGATGAATAAAAAACTCCAAATACTCACTTCTCTTTCTCTCTTTTTTTGTTCTTCTTTTTTTTCTTTTCTTCTTCTTCCTTTTTTTTTTTTTTTTTTTTTTTTTTTTGTATGGAATAACGACATAATGGTTGATCCATTCCTTCACTTCAATAGTGTCAATATTCGCTCGATCTCGTTCATCATTATTTAAATTTCTTATGAACTTGTAGGCCATGGTTTGTCTGCCGTGTACATCGTGTTCAATATCACTGATAAAGTTATCCCATGAGTTTTGATGAGCTTCACGAATGATGTCTTTTGCGAGATTTATTTTTGTTTTATACAGTTTCTCAGCTTCTCCTGTTTTTTTCTGCAGAAAATTTAAATATGCTGCTTGTTTGTCTTTAACAGCCTTTGCGATATCCTCGTTCCAGATTCTCTTGCCTTACGGTGTTGTTTCCTTATGCCTAAGGCCTCCAGTGCCGCTTTTTGGATTATGTTCTTTAAATTTTTCCATTCTTCATTTACGTCGTCTCCAGGGATCGAATCCTCCAATAGTTGGTTTAATCGTTCTTGATAGAGTCTTCTTATGCTGTTTTGTTGTAGTAAGGATACTTTGAAAACCTCATTGTCTGGTTTCTTGCTATTGCGTTTTATCCATCTAGACAACAACTTAATTTTGGAAATAACCAGATAATGGTCTGAGTATATGTCATAACCTCTGTAGACATGTGTATCCATAACTTGAGGGGACAATTTTCTGTTGGTAATGATGTAGTCTATAAGTGACCTAGTGCCCCTTGCACTCCATGTGTATTTATTTATGTCCTTTTTCCTAAAGAAAGTGTTTGTTAATTTTAAGTTGTTAAAAGAGGCAAAGTCTCTCAGTTCTTTACCATTTTCATTTAGGTGGGTTTCTCCAAATGTACCAACAACGTTGTCAATAGGTTGGTTGCCTACTCTGGCATTTAAGTCACCAGCTCTGATCACATAGTCATTTTTATTACAGCTATCCAATCTGCGTTGAAGTTCTTCATAAAAAAGTTCAGTTTCTTCCTTTCTGCCTTCTTCTGGGGCATAAACTCCGAAAATACATAGATAACCTCTCTCTATTCTTATTCTCAAGACGACGATGCGTTCATTGACGTATGTGTAATTTACAATCTTATTTTTCCATTTATTGTTTACCAGTATTGCGACTCCACAAGATGCTCTTTTGGTGGCTGGAACGCCGCTGTAGATCATTACAAAATCTTCTATGTCTTTGGTTCCCCTTAGTTTCTTTTTCGTCTCTGTAATTACTGTTATATTGACAAACCTCTTCTTCAAGAGTCTCACTAACTCTGATTCATTTGTAGATAGGCCTCTAACATTCCAGGTTCCCACAGCTAAGAGACACCCTGGAGGACCAGGGTGTCTCTCTTAGTCTGGCACCTATCCTTCGACCTGTCCGGCTTGGGAGGCCCTACCAGTAGCTAAGCTACCGCCGGCATAGCTCTCCGGGTCATTGGTGCACGCAAGCCCCACCACTACGACAAAGTCGAAACACCATCGGGGGGAATTTTTATAATAATTTTGAAATTAGACATATTCTAAAAATGTACTTAAAAGCATAAACTTTCGCGAAATAACATCACTAAATAATCATCACTAAATAACAATGATAACCAACACGGTATTTTCAGAAATTTTAAATAAAAAATATGGCCTCTTTCCCAAATCTATCCAAGTATTCTTAATTCTACATCATACTATAGAAATGGAGATCTTAGATAATGGTGAATATATTCGACTTCGTTTTATTCTTAGTTTTTTTTATACGTTTTGCGGTGCGACGGTATTTTCACACTAAAGATATCAGATTATTTTTTAAATATCATTTATGATACTGGCACATATATAATTAACTTTGGTTTTTTTACTTTAAAAAATTCGTAAGTTATCCAAAATTTTCATTTTTTTTTAACATGGAAGAATAGATCAAAGTTTCGCATGAATGTTCATTTTGAGGGATATTTACGACTCAGGGTTAATGTAGAATGGCTCCAACCTATGAAATATAAAACAAAATTTGTATCAAAGTAGCGATGCAACTATAACTTTAACCTGATTTGTGATGTATATATATTTGTAACACAGCTGCACTCTGTACAAACAAACATGTAGATTTCCTGATGATGCCCTGCTTTTCAGGGCGAAAAGCTTAGAAATATGTGATTTTTTTAATTAAATATATGTTTTTTAAAACTTTTATACGTGTCTCAAAGTGTTTTATTTATTAAATTATTTACGACTTGTCGCAAAGATGTCAAATTGCTTTTAAATATATCATTTAGGATACTGACATCAATATCATTAACTTTGATTTATCTAATTAAAAAAATTCGTAAATTATTTTGTTTCACAAGGTATGTAACAGTTTGTGGAAGGTCTTGGTAGAAATATCGTTAGGCTAAAGAAACGATAAAATTATGATTGATCTGTAGAAATTTTATTAAAAATATTTTTTTTAGAGGCAATCCAGTAATAAATAGAATGCGTAGAATCAGAAAAAAAAAATAAATAATTCCTTTAAATATTGCCAAACTTTATGCAAAAATAAGTTGAATATGGTATTCGTAACATGCGAAACGTTAGTGGATCTAGCTAATTCCAATAAATGAATAAATATTTTTTTCTTCTTTTTCTTTTTCTTTTTCTTTTCCTTTTTTTTTTTTTTTTTCAAACTGTCATTTTGATGATTACATTGATACTGAACATATGCTTAAATGTTTTTAAAAGGAAGATATATCGCACAGAGTTCATAACATGCAAATGTAGCAAACTTAATCTAACTTAAATGTAATAACAAACAATCAGGCATTTTGCATTAATTATAAACACTTCCCAAGTGATAATTCTACATTCTAACCTCTAATGCATTTTTTATTCATAGTTACACCTTCAAAACTTTTTTTTTTTTTTTTAAGTGGAAAAGATGGAAACTCAAAAACATTATTTTTCTATCTTTTTCTTTTTTTTTTTTTTTTTTTTTTGCAGAAAAACTTTATAATGGATTATTTTTCCGTGCATTTGTAGTGTATTGTTTAAAAATAGGAACAAGCAAATATATATATTGTTTAGCTATGCGGTAAAGAATCTCACAAAAGCAACATTACAACTCTATTTCTAAAGACAAATCTTAAATAAGTCTTTTTATTATGTATCCCCGTATGTTGTCTAAATTTTTCATAAACATCATTGAACAATTTCTCTTTTGTCTCATAATGATCAAAACATTTTTTTTTCATTTGTTGCGTTGCGTATAAATGTGCATAGAATTTAAATAGGCATTTGTAAGTAAAATGCAGTTTTTTAGTTTCCTTAACTTTTTTTCCAGCATTATATTTTAAGGGCAAAATTAAATCCAACAGTAGACAAATAAAAGTAGTTGTGTACAGATGGGTTACTTGTTAAATGCTCAGAAACATTTTTGTATGTAAAACTCATCACAAAAATGTTCAAGCAAAATTTCCCTATAAAAAAATCAAAACATTTATGATGAAAAGAAAAAGATGGAATACTGGCACAGAATTCATACCGGTATTTGTTTAAGAAATTTCTCTACCTATAATATAGTAGATTTAAGAAGTATTAAAATTCTATTACATTGGAAGTGGTATATGAGATCTGCGCGCATGTTCCATCCCAGACAAGATAATGAATAGGCAAATCTCAACATAGAAATTGCACGTTCATTATTCTCATCGAAATCAATCCTGATGAAAAGCATAATATTAAAAAGAATATAGTACTGTATTTTGAAGTTGTTTGTGAGAAAATAAAATAAAAATAAAAATAAATAAATTTATATATATATATATATATATATATATATATATAGTATTATTACTTACAAACTTTGAATAAACACCATAAAATGCAATAAACTCGCAACAATTGTTTCGGGTCGAAAAAACACACGACCCTTCATCAGGCGAACAAAGTAAGCACGAGTGCTGCAGTAACGGATATTGTTAAAAACGGTACCTTTCTACAAATAATTCTTTATTTACAATTTATTTTATGTGAGACAATTATTCTTATAATTTTTGTAGATCCTCTTTTCCCAAGAGTTTAGTACTATTATTTCTTATATATATATATATGAAATTATATATGTCACATTGGAAACCAATTTTAAATATTTATGACTATGTAATGTTATGAAGAACTATACTGAAGATTAATTTTATTAAAATATATTCAAAATAAGTAACGCTCTCTAGATTCTCCTATTTTAAAAAGTATGCCCTGCTTTTCTGCGTTCCTATTAAACGTTACTGTGTTTAAGAAAATATTTTTTTATATATTCGTATTAACAACATTTAAATTTTATTTACAACAATGGATATCACTAGTTTACCAATAGGAAAATGGCACTTAACAAATCAAAAACAAATACTCAAAACTTTTTTTTTTTTTTAATGTAAAAATAATGAATGCATTGTTTTACAGAAACAATTAAAGCTGATTTTATTTCTGTTATCATCTATTTGAAAACACTTGTCGAGAAAAACTTCAGAATGGTTTGTTTGCTGTATAATTATGAAAAATAAAATCTCTATTAATACAGAATTTCATTATTGAAATAGTAACGGACGACAAAATGGAATTTTCACGAATTACCACCATGTTTCTTATTAAATTTTATCATTTTAAAAATCCTTTATAATATTCAATGAATAAGTAGGTATTTTCGCAAAATGTGAAAATATTGCAAAATTATATTACCATTTCCTTCATTAGATTGAATAAAATACAACTAAATATCGTAACAATCACATTTAAAATAGTTTATTTCTAATCTGCATAGAATTTTATGCAACTAATTTGTTAAAAGCTTTTCACATTTCATCCACTCTTAATGTCGCTTTTACATTTCATTTGAAATTCCACCCTTTTACTGTTAATGTTTAAAATTTCTAAAGTTTAACAGCAAAAAAAAAAGTATTTGAATGATATAATTGATTGTTTACTTGGAAAATACATTTATTTTTTGTATGTATTTGTTCAGTAAATAGTTGTTTAATGTCTTTTCAAAGCTAAAGTAGTAAATTAAAAAACCTTTAAATGGAGTTATAAAATACTGGATACTAGGTAATACAAAATAAAGAATTATACTAATTTCATCCAAAAAAAAAAAAAAAAAAAAAAGAAAAATATATTTTTATTTACCTAACTTATTTAAGAAATAAAATGTCAAAATGAAAAAAGTCATAGTTTTAAATAAATTTTAAGGGATCCAACCAATTTATCAATGTACTGGTTCGCAAGAAATCTAACGTTTTAAAAATTAAGTACTCAGTCATTTATATCCTCGCGTTACCTATCTGTATTGTATTCAAAATGCACATGTCATTTTTACATAAATGTTTGAGAGAGGATTTTACTTATTGTTGGTATCTCTAAGATTTATACTATATGCAAATTCTTTGTAAATTTGTAAATCTTCTAATAGATATATCCGATAGAAATAATTAATTCGCATATGTCCAAAAAAGTCCTTTTTTTTTCTTTTTTTTTTTTTTTTTTTTTTTGTTGTTGTTGTTGTTGTAAATAGATGAAATTTTTCCCACATTTAAATATTATATTATTTGCAAATATCAGACAATATTTTGTAAAGTGTGTGGAAAATCTTTTGAAATAGGAGTTTTTGAGTAATAACGAAATAATGTAAACAAAACACAAATAATCCATTTTTGTTTATTATTTTCTGATTTTTAGGAAAACATTCATCGTTTCACTATTTGTATTGCACATATACTCAATTTTGCTGATATACAGGAAATAAATATATGTTATGTTTTAGTAACATTAACCTTTAAAACGTATGTTATATATTATAATATTTTTATCAGATTCAATATATAAAAGGCAGATTATACGAAAATACATATCTAATAGAATGAAACATTTAACAAAAACTATATTTTACAAATATAAATAAATCGTTTTTGCTTGTTTTTGAAGAAAAAGTGCTTTGATTACTTAAATTGTGTTTTACGATAAATGCAAGAAGAAACATTTTATATTTAAATTAATTCTTACAAAAGAAATCCTTCTTTTTCATTAAGATTCTTTGGACATTTTAAAACGATTGTTTAAAAGTTTTAGTTGCCTTAATTTTCTAACATTTAAGAATTTTTGTGTACGTGATAAAATCTCATAGAGAAAATTCATATTCCGTTGCTGGTAGTCTGTACTCGTGACAGGAATTTTTTAAATGAATCTGGAAAAGAAGAATGTTTCTAGACTAGAGTGTCATGTTTTATCACTAAACAATTCCTAAATAAAAACTATTGATTGGCGTATTTTTCTTAAATGTATGAACATTATTAAGATGATGAAAATTAAAAATCTCTCGTGATAATATGGTATATATGTATATATATATATATATATATATATATACCATAAGGGTTGATGAAAAAAAATCGACTGTTATTAAACGATAAAATTTTCTGTACCACCTTTCTACCATCTTTTTTGGAATTATCATATGCATATAGTGCGACCACGTTTCCTACGACTAGCAGTGAGGTCGAGTCCAAATGTTTGGAGGGATGCAAAATTGGCCGAGAGATAGTTATTTGGCAAACATCCAGTTATTCGGTGTTCCCTTATCGCTTGTTTTCTCTCAGTCACCCCTATTTTAACACTGGACTCGTTCAATCCACACTTGTGCAGAGTCTTCCATTGTCGCAAGAAACGTGTTTAAAGCATAGATATCGTAATAAGACATAGATTGATCAGCGAGGCCGAAAAAGTGATGCTTTTTTTTCGGGAAAAGACGGCCATTTTACTCTCTTGTGGATGTCTTTCCCCGACTGAATATACACGGGAATACACACAGATAATTTAGCAAATAAAATTTATGAATAATTTATGTACTAAAGATGAATAAAAAACTCCAAATACTCACTTCTCTTTCTCTCTTTTTTTGTTCTTCTTATTTTTCTTTTCTTCTTCTTCTTCTTCCTTTTTTTTTTTTTTTTTTTTTTTTTTTGTATGGAATAACGACATTTAAAGAAATTTATCGTTTCTGTCTACTATTTCCGTCTGGTTAGAAGTTTTTATGGTCGAAAAAACTATTGGACTTATCCTCATCTTTTGAGGTATTAGAGTTAACCCTTTAATTGCCATTCGCAATGCAGTCGGACACTTTTGTTACCGACTGTATAGAGAAGAAATTTATGTTTACTCGGAAATGGTTATAAAGATATTAATAAAAGTTTGGGATAAGTGATTTTTAGAGACCTAAAACAATTGGAACATCCTTAGCATCAAGAAAATTAGTGTTAACCCTTTAACTGCCAATCGCAACATGTAGTAGAATTTGAGTTTAATCAGAAATGGATATAACGATTTTGTTTAAAGTTTGGAGTTAAGTGTCTTTTTTTTTTTATTTCTTTTTTTCTTTTTTAAGAACCAAAACGTTTGGACATATCCTTATCTTCAGAAAAATTTGTGTTAACCCTTTAACGGCCTGTCGCAACATATAATAGAAATTAGGTTTACTCGGAAATGGATATAACGATTTTTATAAAAGTTTGGGATTAAGTGTTCTTTAGAGAGATAAAGCGATTGGACATATACTCATATTTAGAAAAATTCGCGTGAACCCTTTAACGGCCAGTCGCAACATATAACCACTTTAGAATGTAGCCACCGCCACTTTAGAATGTAGAAAAAGAGGAGAAAAAAAGCAAAAAACCCATAGAAACAGCATGGGAAGAAAACCAAAAAAACTCACAATGTCAAGTGTGTTAAAAAAAAAAAAAAAAAAAAAAAAAAAAAAAAAAAAAAAAAACAGGCTCACACCGAAAGTAATAAAAGGACAAAATTGGCTAGAAAAAGACATTGAACAGCGGGAACGGGCGGGCTGGGGCATTAAATATATCGTCGAGGATTAATACGTCTCGCCTAGTATGAGTCTTGGGAATCAATCGCTCAACAGGTGGCGCTGCCATCCTATTTTTTTTTTCCTTTTCTAAGTACTTAACATGGCAGTATAGGACAAAATTTCATATAAATGTATATAATGTGAGTTATTTTTAACGCATGAATGTAAAATTTATATGAATTATTGATAATAGTAGTAATAAACTTGAAAAAAAAAAAAATGTGCGCATGTAGGAGCATTGCTTTCCTCCTGGGAAGGAAGTGCTCTTCCCCCGGGGCCTGTGTAAATTTTCAATGTGGATATTTTAGAAAGAACTCGTCAATATTTCTAAAACGAATGGATGAACCATACATCTGTATTAATTTAAAACGAAGCTACCGATTTCTTTTATTTTTAATGTTATATATAATGTATATATAGTATAGACATATATATATAGTCGAACCTCGTTAACGTGAATTACTTTTAACATGAACTGTTACCACAATCCCCGTCAAAATGAAGATTACTTTAGTTATATGACAATCAGTTACTGATAACATGAACTACTGATAAGATGAACAGATTTTTGATCCCCTTTGAGATTCACGTTAACAAGATTCGACTGTATATCTTTTTATGTCTGCACAAAAATGATTTTTTTCAGCATTTATTATTATACTACTTTAAGAAAAAAATCGTCTGCATTCATCATGGAAAATATCTTTAATAAATTATAACTTAATAAATAATTTGTATTGAATAAATTTGTATAGGATTAAATAGAGAAGAAAGTCTTGTGGTAATACTAGTTTTAATATATTAAAACAAGCGGGTTTTACCTCTGCCACTGCTAACTACGTTTAAAAGAATTTAGAAAATTCGATATTACTTATTAATATAAAAACTTAAAAAATATTAAAATTTAAAAAAAAGTATTCCATTAAAAATCAAAACAGTATTTAAACCATAATAATAACAAAGCAACTGATTATAAAAAATCATATTTTTCATAAATTAGTTAAATTTAACTTACTTATGATTGGTTGTTGGTTGTTGGGTTTAAGGCCGATTGACTCCGTACGTGTCCTAGGCCTATAGGGGGAATGCCCTCCATGGGGGTCTTTCTAAGGGGTCCTAGCCCGTATTTACGCGAGTTTCGGAGGAAACCATGGAAAACTCCGAACGGCTAGGTCGATGAGCGCGACCGGGGATCGAACCCGGCACCTCCCATCTACCAGCTTTGAGCGCAAAACCGCTCGGCCGCTGGTGGGCCCTTACTTATGAAAACTTATTCCACTTCCTTTCATAAATTTATTTCTACAATTAAAAGCCACGCAGTACTTCGGCATTTTCAATATATATCAACCATGTCTTATTACTATATCTATGATATCAACATTCTATTCCATTGTTGTTTTCGAGTTTTATACTCTCTCATCATGGCTGATGCCAAAAACTTTTTCGGCATCAAAAAATCTTTGCACGTTAACATGGGGATGATAGATCTATGTATATTACTATATCTATGGTTTAAAGAATACGTATTAAAATAAGGATTTCAAGGTTGTTTATAAAATAGGATCTAAAGAATATCTTTTTCCTATCAAACTTCTTTATTTCAGGAATTTATAAGCATGACAAATTTCCAAAATTCGTGGGATTGTTAAGTTTTTTTTTTTTTTTTTTTTTTTTTTTTACAGTGTAGCATAGACTTTTTCCTAGAACATTGACCCTGTATATTTTTATTTATTTATTTATTTATCTACGATAAACGGAATGTGTTATAAAAAATAAATAAAACTTAGTACCCGGCTAATAACATACAGAGCTTAATATAGCAACAACAAGTAGTTTTCCGGTAAATACATACATACTTATATAAACATGTATGTATGTGTGTGTGTGTGTGTGTGTGTGTGTGTGTGTGTGTGTGCATTGCGACAAAGGAAAGTAGCATCATTCATCAATTATATATATATATATATATATATATATATATATATACAGGGTATACAAAAAGTCCCACGCCCCCTCCTAACTCAAAAATGAGTCGGAATTATGAAAAATGGCGAAATGCGTGTTCAATGAATTTGAGAGGGTCCTCTTTTTGTGTAAAAAATTTGAGACTAGGGGTGGCTAGTGGGACCGCTAGGGAGGGCAACTTTAAAATTTCAAACATGAAGATATGTCTTGTGATACATCCCTGGAAGCGTCCCTTTAAGACAATGAATTCGATATAAATAGCTTCGCCCTACGATGATTATTAAAGGAAATGCTTGAGTTTTTAGATTTTTGAAATGTGGAATTTATACTTATGTATTCCCTTTAATACTCTTTGCAGGACAAAACTATTTATATCAAATTCATTATTTTGAAGAGACGTATCCAGGGATGCATCACAAGACATACTTTTCTGTTTGAAATTTTAAAGTTGCCCTCCCTATCGGCGCTACTACTAACCTCTTGCCCGGACCCAAACATTTTTGGGTCAAAGTATGTCTTATGATACATCCCTGGAAACTTCTCTTTCAGACAATGAATTTGATACAAACAGTTTTGTCCTGCAATGATTATTAAAGGGATACATTACTATAAATTTCACATTTCAAAAGTCTAAAAACTCATGTATCTCCCTTAATAATCCTCCTAGGGCAAAACTATTTATATCAGATTTACTGTTTTGAAGATATGTTTGAGGGATGTATCACAAGACATACACAATTTGAAATGTTAAAGTTGCCCTTCCTAGCGGCTCCCCGAGCACCCCCCTCCCCTGGCCCAAATTTTTTCACTAAAAGGGGTTTCTCTGGAATTCATTGAACACGTGTTTCGGGAAAGAATTTCTAGAAAACAGATCGCAATATTTATTTTCTAATTTAAAATAGTCAATTCATATTGCGATTTTACCTATTTTTTTATTATTCGTTTGGTCATAAATCGTGTCAAAGATTTCATTTCATTTTATTTTATTTCATTTTTAACAGAATGATGATTGTGTATTTAATAATGTATGGTGTATTAATAATAATAATAATAATAATAATAAAGATATTTTCGATAGTTAATCACCAGTTGTTTGGTTGCTTTACTACAAGTATAGTATGTAGAATCATATGAATAACTGAAAATCAAATGTGTTTGGAATTAAAATCAGTTGAATGCATTAGTGTCCTGGGCCTGAGGGGTGGGTAGGCAGGTGGGTGTGTGTGTGTGTGTGGGGGGGGGGGGTTGGAGTGCTCTCCGAAAGGTTTTATAAGGGGTCATAGCCCGTATTTCCTCAGGATTCAGAAAAAAATCACGAAAACTCTGAACGACTAGCTCGATGGGCACAACCTTGGATCAAACCAGGAACCTCTCGCCTACTATCTTTGAGAGCAGAACCTCTGGATCACTGGTCGAGCCACTAAAAATCAGAATTTAGTCATTGTCTTTTTTTTACAAGAATTATAACTAAAAACAAATGCAAGCTATAAGTAATATTATATTAAATATATGAGTTTATATTTTGTTTTCGGACTCTCGTAAATAAATGAATATGTATATATATATATATATATATATATATATATACGTCTTTAATATTTGTATTTATAATGTTGCTAATATATAATATTAATATTCCAATTCTTATTTTTATATTGAAGATCTGTTGTGTATAGGAAATTTTCTATTGAAGATCTGCATTAAAATAGAGCAAAATACAGAAATACATTGGTGTCTCGAAAACGATCGATAATACATGCTTCCAACTTCCAGCATATTTTCTAAACAATTTCTAATTTATCAAATGTATATTGATTTATTTACTTTCAAAGAAATATAAAGGCATGGAAATGTATTGTATGGCTGTGAAATTTCATATGTGACATGAAAAGAGATGTGTTACATAAATTATTTTCAAAATATAATGTGAAGAAATCTGTTATTTTTTTTTTCAAATATGTATATTTTTTATGTTTACAATGTAAAAAATAAAAATAAATAAATAAAGCAAAAAAATAATAAATAAATGTATGTCTTTCTGCTGATATATTAATTAATAGTAATTCCTAATTAAATAAATAGTTATTTGAACAATATGAAAATTAAATAGTTTCAACTTATTTTATTTTCGCAAAAGTAATCATAAATTAGAGATTTTTTTTTTTTTTTTTGCATACGTATTTTGTAATAATTTGTAGTAATTTTACATTATTATTTACTGATAATCATAGTAATTCAGGTATTGTCGACATTAGACAAGCTCTGAAAATTACAAATTTATGTTTTAAAATATACTTATTAAAGGCTTATACGTGATGTCATAAAGCAATAAAGTGTACAGATGATGTAATTTAAGAACGGTGGCTCTTAATAAGCAGTAAAACTTTCGTTAGTTATAACAAGAAAAAGTAGAATATACATACTAATTTTTTAGTAGAACTTTTTTTTTTTTTTTTTATGTTCATTAGATGCATTAAAGCTGCGAATAGAAATTTTAGATATATAAGATAATATTAGACTAAACTAAAGAAAATGTTGAGAATTAGTTATAAAAATTAATTGAATATAAATTTTTAAAGAAAAGGAAAATTAGTAAAATAAGTGAATTTGAACTACAAAAATTAGATGAGTTTGTTTTTCAAAATTATTTAATGACGATTATATGGATACACAGCATATGCGCAACTGCATTTATTAAGATTGCTAACCCCTGCTATATTTCAAATAAAAAGAAATTCATAAAATTATCATTATTATTATTATATTTAAAAAAAATCTGGTAAAATAAAACAGTTCAAATATATTTAAAAATAAAGTATGGACAAACGCACGTAACACAAGAATAACTTGCTTAAAGCGTGTTTTTGCAATTTATTGTATTTATTTAAAAGCGTTTCATTCATCTTTTAAAATTGCGCATTTAATAATACACATTTTTTTTTTTTTTTTTTTTTTTTTTTTTTAAGATTACCCTTTAAATTAAATTCACGTATAGTGAAGGCTCATATTTATTCGCTTGTATTGCAAATCTTGAATTTTAGATTCGTGTTCAAAATATTTAAAATTAAGGATAAATATGTATATTAGGGATCTGATTTCTTTTTAGTTATCATTGTATTATTCCAAATAAAAGCTTCTTTTAAATGAAAATTATGTAGAATGCATTTTTAATGAAAACGTTGCAACACACCATTTCTTAGTTTTATTTAAAGTGCGGCTATTTTCTTTGAACGTTTTTAAACCGTAATTCACCATTTATATTTTTTATTTATAAAGAACTTCTTTCTACATTAGGTTTCCATCTAATTTCTCAGGGACGTTTTCTCAAAAGTCTTAAATTCAGAACATGTTCCATACAAGTAAATGGGATTTAGTCAAGCTTTCACGTTCTTTTTTAGTCATGTTTTTTCTAATACTTTCTTAAATATTTAAGAGTAGTAATGGATGCGATGAATTACTTTACGTTAGCAAACCATATATAATTTTTAAGTAAATTGTATTTAAATATTTCAGTCTCATTATTAATTCCAGTATTTCGTATTTATTAAATTTTATCCCGTAACCTAGAAGACAAAATTTTCCCTCAATTTTCTAACTTTTCCAGTAACTGACTGCGATAAATACCTGACGGAAACAACAATTTAAAAAATAAATATAGGCGCTTTACAAATTAAAATATGAGATTTTATATATTTAAAGTAAAATATTTCTTAAATTACAGCAATTTCAATTAAAAACAAGTGTACTGTAATGTTTGAAATCTATTTTGTACTATGAGCGAGCAAGATGTTGTAGGTTCTAAAATGGGAAAAAGGCGCTACTGGCGCCACTGAGTGGAAGTTTAATACGGTGAAACTTTTCAAGGATCGCTTGCACTATGAACGAACAGGCTGTTAAAATCATAAAACGAGCTCAGATTAAAATATATTTTTTATATTTAAAGTAAAATATTTGTTAAATTAAAGCAATTTCAATTAAAAACAAGTGTACTGTAATGTTTGAAATCTATTTTGTACTATGAGCGAGCAAGATGTTGTAGGTTCTAAAACGGGAAGAAGGCAGGGCGCCACTGAGTGGAAGTTTAATACGGTGAAACTTTTCAAGGATCGCTTGCACGATGAACGAACAGGCTGTTTAGATCATAAAACGGGAATATGGCGCCGCAGCCGCTACTAAGCGGGAATTTAGAATCTATAATAATAAGAGAATCTATAATAATAAAAGGAAAAGTTTGTCTGTATGTATGTCTGTTCTTCTATACGTTCAGCCCCTATTGAACGCAGAAGTACAAAAATTGGCATACGGATGCTCAGAAGCCTTCCCGAGGGGCTCCTGAACGAAGAACTTAAAAATTTTAATTAGTTTCCGAGATATTAATTAAAATGTCAACTTATATCAATTAAATATTTGTCATATAAATATTTATTTTAAATTTAATTGTTGCAAAAAAGTTTTCCGTTTCATTTATTTTCGACATTATTTTCACGTGATTAATAACAAATTACCAAAAATTAGACTTGCGTATGAACAGAAAAAAAGGATGTTATTATGATTTTAAAATTAAAACACTAATAATTAATATATTTTTAGACTAGCAAACCAATGCTAAATTTCGCAGATTTTTATTTCTTATTTTTATTTTTTATTTTTTATTTTTTATTTTTTATTTTATTTTATTTTATATATTTTTTTGTTTACTTTTAAAGTCTGAAACTTATAAGTTTTATACCGATATCACCATCCAGTTAAAAGTTTAATTCCCCAGAGCCAAATGATTATCAGTTTTTGTGAGAGGAAATGCTCACGATACTTAAACTAAATCATTCAAAGAAAAGTTTCAAAATAAAATTCATGATTGACGACTTAGTTTTCATGTTTCCCCAGGCAAGACAGCTTTAATAAAGGACCCCAATGCCGACTTTTGAATTTTTACCGCCATGTTGGTGAGATATCTTTTATTTTCTTAAAAATGAAAAAGTTGCCACTAGGAGCTATAATAAAGGTACCATGATGACGTTTGCAGATTTATTAATATTATTATTAGTATATCTATAAACCAAACGCTATTAACTAACCATAAATTACTTAAAATGGAAAATATACATAATCAAAAAAAGTTAGTTATCTCATTAGAAGTAGAGCTCATAACATATTGTAATATTATATTTGGCGTGAAAATGTTGTAATTTTATGGTCGAGTGGATAAATCATATAAAATATAGGAAATAACGTGAAGGTAGATATTATGTATAGTACGCATAGTGTTATTCATATGTAACTGGAATCCAAATATAAAAACGCTATTTCAACTTTTTAAATGCTATACGTTTCGAAACTGGTCATCCAGTAAGCACCCAAATGCTCATCAGATGTCTCTGTTGCCTGCGACAATACGGGCAGAGCATTGCCACAAGCAATAGGGATATGTAACCGATATTTCAGGTCGAGAAAACGCTGCCATAGGGAGCGGCGACCCGAGAATTTGTTTTCGGAAATTTCAATTGATTTTCTTTTTTCCTTTTATTTATAAAGCAATATAAAAAAAAGAGCAATTCTTTTTTTTTTTTTTAAGTAAAAAAGATTGAAAACCTGTGACTCTGTTTAGGAGCCAGCGAAGCGTGCATAGCCTGCTAGTTATAAATAAAGTTAAATGCATTTGTCTTTCCTCTCAGTAGTGCCACGTGGCCGCCCGGAACCCGGTCTTCTTGAGGCAGTACCTTCCCTTGACTACTGCTGCCAACACTCATGCACAGTGGATACATTCCTGCGAAGTCTTTCTGCAACATCGTGGAAAGAAAACCCATCTTCTCGTAGCCCTACTACACGACCTCGTTCAAACTCAGTGAGCTGTTGATAATGGCTTCTTCGTCTTCTTAGAGGCATCCTTGACTAACATTAACCCACTACATACCTCAACTGTAAATAACGATCACGAACCTTACAGCGCTTATTTAAAGCAAACCTCATTTGCAAGTTCATAGTTTCGCTACTAGCGCCACACTTATGCGCGTAGCTCGAAATTTGAATCGACGTCATCTTTCAGATGTATAAACACGCCTACCAAATTTCGTTTATCTAGCACAGCTCCTTCCTGGTGTTGGGATTTTTTTTTCCATCAGTGTATTATTATTATTATTTTTATTATTATTTATTTTTTGTTAGTAAACAAAAGAGTTACTCCCCCCCCCCAAATTAAATTTTATTCTAACTTCGAAAAGATTTATGTGATACATACGATACATTAAGAATTTGGGTTTTAAGAGTTTTTTTTTTTTTTTTTTTTTTTTTTAATAGATTATTATCAACTTTAACAATAAATAAATGAAAATAAATAAAATTAAAAATTAAACTTGAAAAACAAAACAGATTTATTGAAATATTTCCATACAAAATTAGTACAAGTTACAATAAAAAGAAAATAAATAAGAAAAACCTATCATTTTTAAAACATTCCCGTGAATTTTTCTTTTTCTTTTTTTTTTTTTTTTAAGTACTTTAGGTATTTTAATTAAAAGTTTGGGCATAATTGAAATAGAATATAGAATTTAGCTCTAAATTAGATAAATATTTAAGAACTGTTACTATTGTTATAATTTTCTTCCCCCTCCTCTTTCAGACATTGCAAATGCCGGTTTTGAAGATTAATTAGAAGTAAAATACTTTTCCGGTTCTTTTTTCTTTGATATATTTATACTTAAAAAAAAAAAATCGCTGTTGATGGTGATTAACGCAGCCGAAATTGTCCGAATTTTCAGCTTCGTACTGTATTATTCAGAAAATTTTGTCAATACCTGTAAAACAAGTGGTTGAAGTTGAACCATATATTTGTGATAATTTATTTTATAATATGGTGCCAAATTATTGGCAAAATTGCAGCATCTTTTGAATTTATTGTATTTTTATGTTTAATTATATTTAGAAAGAACTGTATCTTTGTGAAGCTATAAATATAATTAAACATAAAAATTCAATAAATTCAAAAGATGCTGCAATTTTGCCAATAATTTGGCACCATATTATAAAATAACCAATAGCTTTTTATTTATTTATTCTTAACATTAAAGTTTCACTCAATTTTATTTCACCTCGCCTCAATAGGAAATTTATCTTCAGAGACTCGGAGAATTTTGGATTCATTTTAAACTACGGAAATTTATTAGTGGGAAATCAAACCATAGCATTGCCCTTATATGATTACATACCTTGTTGCTAATAATGTCTTGAAAATTATCTAGAAAACTTTGAACATTTTCTGAGTACCACCGATCGGGCAAATGATTCTGCTAACTGAGATCAGGGAAGGGGCTGGCACCTGGGATAACAACAAAATCCCTGATCAATGAAATTGCGGATGAAGCCTCCAGGTGTCAGGCAAATAATGCCGGCAAAAGCCCAATTAAATAAGTATATATATATTACATATATATGTATAATATGTGTACAAAAAAATTAAGAAGATAATCCATTATTAAGAACTTTCTATATAATCTGCAACATTAGATGATGTGTGATAGTGATATTCAAATTTTATTATATTTCTCCTTAGACTCATGGTATATTAAACATTAATAGTGCTTGGCCTGGGATTATAAAATTAAAACAAACAACAACGCCTAAAACGCCAAATAAAAATAATAGTAGAGCAGCCCGCTGTTTCGGTAGCAGTTAGCGTACAGTCTTCATACTAAATGCTACTGATACAGCTGGCTGTTCTGCTAATATTTTTATTTGGTGTTTTAGACGTTGTTGTTTGTCTTATTTTTATACTCATGGTATACTACTTTAACATAAATTACCAGAGATTTAGTGAAATATTTAAAAAATACGGGCTGAATAATTTCTAAATAATAATAGTGTAAAGAAAGTACTACATCTCCTATTGCAGTGAAAGTTTTGCCACGAAAGCAAAAACAAGACCAGTAAAAAAATAAAACTGTTTAGGATTGTCCTGTTAAAAGTTACACCTGAAGGCAAAAATATTAAATATGGAATCAGTGATATATATGAGCATTTTTACAAAATATTTAACTATGCATGTGCAAGCTTCAACAAAATTTATTTTGTATAATTGAATAGCCCAAAGTATTGAACTAGTTACTAATATGAAAACCCCAAATAAATATTGCGTAAATTCAAACAGTTAGTACATTCAAAAGAATTAACTGAATTTCAATTCCTTCAAAAAAAAAAAAAAAAAAAAAAAAAAAAAAAAGGAAAATGATGAGGATGTTTTTATCAATATTTATTCACATTCGATGATCATTATATTACCATTAATTGCATAAAAATAAAAATGTGAGAAAACTACCTTACAATACATCCTTTTTTTTCCGAGGAACTGTATATGATTTTCGTTATTTTTGCATAAAACTTACACGATATTTGCTCAACATTTTCAAATAAGTTGCTCAATACATTTGGCTATTAAATTATGAAAATAGATTTTGTTAAAGCTTGTACAGGGAAAACTAAAGCTTATTTAGGAAAAATACTTATTATTTCATAGAAACGTAGATCTTAACGCAATTCTCTATAATAATGCAAAAGTTTTCAGACATAAACAATAAATTTTTGCAGTTAAGATGCATTTTATGAACAATGTGAAAACTGTTAGCTTAGAAGACAAAATCTGATGTATTAATTTTTCTTTGTCAACTTAATTCAGAGGTTTTAAATGAAAAAGTTGCTAGTATTACAATAATTGTGAAAATTAGTAATAAAGTAAATAATTTGGTCCAAGTATATACAGGCTATGTTGATAAAGTAAATTTAACAATGAAATTTAAAATCTGCCCAAATTCTTGAAGAATTTAAAGATACTCTATTTTGATATGTGTAAGAGATATTTCATGATGTTTATATTACTTTAAAGGCATGTTGAACATGATCTATAGTATAAAAAGCACCACAGAACTGACATTTAAAATTAATAAGTAAAACACTTTGAATAAACACTATAGAATGCAAGTACATGTAACAATTGTTTCAGGTTGAAAAAAGACATGACCCTTCGTCAGGCAAGCAAAGTAGGCACGAGTACTGCAAACAAAGCGTTCTTGTATTTTATGGTGTTTAATCAATTTTGTTTACTTATTATGATACATTGATACATATAATGCAAAATTCTATATAACGCTCAACCTCGTGTTTTTAGGTTTGCATTATAAATTTATTCTACTGTATGTTAAATATTTCTTTCATTCTGATTGCAGCATGCTGTGGTGTAGTATGCTTTTCATGTAGACCTGTGTAATTATTCAAATTAAAGGGCAAGGCACTATACAGGCCTTGTGTGTGTTGTTAAATTAAAATAAATGTGAATTATTGCTGTTATAAACAAGACATTTTTTAAAGGGGGTTCACAAACTATAGTACACGATGTTAAGCGTTAAAAATGCAATATAACAAAAAAATTTCTACAATTTTGAATCCCCCCCCCTTCCCCATCATCATCTGAAAATGGCTTTGGTTCTGATGTGTTTTCAGACTAAAGTATTATTTGTTTTAAAGTTAAAAGCAGAGTGTTAAAAGCAGATACTGTAAAAAGTGTTAAAAGCAGATACTGAAAAAAAAAAAAAAAAAAAAAAAAAAAAAAAATACTATTAGGCTTCATCTTCTTTTGTCACAAACTGTCTTTCATTTCACATTTTCATATTCAATTGAGAACTATAAAATCTGCACAACTCAAACTTTTTTTTTTTTTTTTTTAGACTATCATGAATAAAGTTTTATTTAATTACGTCACAAATGACATTGACAATTTACAATTGAGCTCTGTCATCTAAATAAATTTCTTATACTGTCATGACTAAATTTTTATTTATTTACGCCAGAAATGACTTTGAAAATTTACAATTGAGCTCTGTCATCTAAATAAATTTTTGATATTCATGAGATTTAATTGCTGTTTTAGTTATCTGTATTTGTTTAAGAATTATACTCTATTGAAGCAAACTTTTGAAATCTGAAGTAGTAATAATATTCTAGTAGTATATATATGATTTTGGGGAAAGTTTCTATTTAAGTTGGTGTTAAGAACAAATATAATAATGTGTAATTATTAGGATTTGCAAAAGTGAAGCTATTCTGCTAACCTATCAAAAGAACTATCCAAAAACATATTTTTATGTATTGCATGTATAACAAATTTTTATGTTATTTTAACTTAGAATTTGAGTTATTCTATTAAATGCATGGTGTCCCAATGGTGCAAATATCGAAATGTACCTATTTTTGATACAAAAAGTAGGGACATCTCGAGATTTGTCCCCATTTTTGTATTTAAAAATTTGGTCACCCTACTGTAAATCTACTTTTACTACAACAGCCCACTTAACGGCCCTCTTCACTTACCGTCGCCAGAAGCCCGAGCCAATGTTATTCTATGGGGAAATTTTCTTAACAAATAACTTATTAACTAATGCATATTTTTAAATTCTTTTTTCACATTCAAAAAATTCCCAACTGTCAAATTGACGGACCTTTTTTAAAAATGTATTTTTTTAAATTTTTAATATTTTATTTTGAAATTGCAAAATGAAAAAAAATTCACATATTGAAAATTCGTATTTTGCAGCTTCAAAATAAAATATAAAAATATAAAAAAATATTTTTTTAAAAAAGGTGCGTCAATTTAACAGTTGTGAGTTTTCAGAAAGTGAAAACAGAATTTAAAAATATGCATTAGTTGATAAGTTATCTGTAAAGAAAAATTTCCCATAGAATAACATTAGCTGCGGCTTCCGGTGGCGGTGAGTGAAGCGGGGCCCTTAACACACAAAAGCCATCGCACTAATATATTACAGGTGTAAATTGGAAATTGAATAATCAGTTCTATTTTAAACATTTCACTTTCTCTCTTTCTTATAACACATGCTAACAATGGACATCAAAGGAACAAGAGGCGTTATTTGAGAATTCAGACCATTTTCTCCTGGCCGCTGAAATTGGTAATTTTTAATATTTTTCCACTGTTTTTGTGCATTTTTAAACATTTTAAAAACTATTTTGACCTTTTCGGCAGCTGAAATTTTTCGAAATGATATTATTGTTGTGGGGATCACATTATCTTATTTCTGAGGGCCCCCTTACCATTGGGCAAGTGCACGACCCTCTCAGTCCGATAGTCCTAGATTATTCATTTGTCTAAAATGGATATATGTCAATATTTTAAGACACCCCAATCTGAAACCCGCAATGATAGTGCGCGCAGATTTAAGCAGATACCGAGAAGTAGAGCAGCCAACCAAAAAATAAATAGTGCTGACTCTAGGATAATTTGGCAGGGTGCTCCACCCGGCGGCCCTTTTAAACTTATTCTAGCACACGGCGGCCGTTTAAAAAACATTTTGATACCAAGTAGCCTTTTCTAACATTTTAAATGTTTAGAAGCCTTCAGGTACTTTTCTTCCTGACTGTCCAATCTTCTAGTAATAGTTTACAGTATTCCTGGAAGAACAAATGCATCTAGCCTATATATATATATATATATATATATATATATATATATATATATATATATATATATATACCCGAAAAATACAAATTTATTTTTGTCACGTATAAAAATCACAACATAGAAGTCCGCAAATTATGTAAATAATACTCTTTTTCAAATTAGGTTGCCCTTTTTATTGAATCCCTACTTGTCCTCTGAGGTCTTTTTATTCTAGAGTCAGTATTAATAAACAAGTGTAATTATAGATGTTCAGGCATGTAATAGTGCTAACTTTAGAATAAAAGAGCCACCAGGAGGAAGACAATAAAAGGGAACTATTTTCAAAACTGGCATTATTTGCATAATTTACAGTGTTATATGCTGTGCTTTTTTTTTTTTTTTTTATGTGACAAAAGTAAATTTCTAATTTTATGTGTATATATGTAGGCTATATGTATTTGTTCTTCCAAGAACCAGGAATGCTGTAAAACTACTGCTAGAAGGATACATGTCAGGAAGAAAAGTATCTAAAAGCATTTGAACATTTAAAGTGTTAGAAAAGGCTACTTTTACCAAAATGTGTTTTAAAGGGCCGCCGGTTGGAGCACCCTGCCAAATTAGCCTAGAGTCAGCACTATGCGATTTTTTTTTTTTTTTTTTTTTTTTAATTTTAGCGAATACTGGTCATGTCTGATGCTACAGTATTCCACGGAAGCGCTCTCGGGAAGCAACCATCTTGCGCATGATGTTGCTACTAACCAACATTGTTCATAGGGTGTTTGGGCTTGATATAAAGACTGCCAAAACATTGTATAAAGACTGTGGAATTTGTACATTACTTGAATGAACTTTGTAAATTGACTACCACTTGGCTGCGGTCCTCTTCACTTTCATGCAACTTTGTCGCCTTTTGTCACGGGAAAGCTCTGCTCTGGCGACCTTTGTATTTTTTTTTTTTTTTTTTTTTTTTTTTTTTTGTTATTTGCTATGCAATAAAGAACGGGAGTGGCTTAACCTTTGGAGACTAGCTCTTCTGATTCTCCACAGTGGCTTTGGAACCCCTCTCTAAAGGATAAAAATGTTCAAAATCGCGGCATAGTGGTGAGTGGCTTTCTTCCGTCTAAGGCCCGCTATACACTGACGAGACATGAGACAAAGTTCGAAGCGACGTGCGACACGCGCATGCTCTAAATACAACTTCATCTCCTGAAAACTATTTAGAGCATGCGTGTGATGCATGTCGCTTCAAACTTTGTCTCGTGTCTCTTCAGTGTGTAGTGGGACTTACAGTCTTAGAATCTTAGAATTAAAAATCAGCTAACTGATAAAATGTCTATCAATTTTCAAAAAAATGTATTTTTTTTTATTATTTTGTAAGCTGTAAAGTGCGAAAAATAAATTAAAAATCAGCATATCTTGCTTTTGGATTCGAAATAGAGATAAGATCTGTTTTTAATTATTATTTAACAGATGTCTAATCTTAAAAACTACATTTTTCAGTTTTAAATGAAACTTATTTCATATTCAAAAAAGAATATAAATTTATTAATCACGCAATTTCTACCCATATCTTATTAAAAATAACTTAGCCTTTCATTTTTTTTAAGGGGGGGGGGGGAATCAAAAAGCAGCCGACAGACAGCGCTGGTACCAACGACTTAGTTGGAAATATGTAAGTGAGACAGGCGATTATAAATACTTACGCTCTTGATTCAGAACCAGTTCTCCGCTGCAACCCATATAAATGAATAAGGATGCTAAATGGTAAAGATAAAGCTTTGTTGGTGAAGCTGTTTTACATGAATCATGAATCAGCGATTGTTGCACTGCGTAAATTCCGACTTCAGACAAATGCCAAGACTGGATAAGGGCGTTTAACAGTGGCAGGTCTCATAAAGCTTGTTCATGTGGAACACATATTGATATAATAAATGATTTGGTAACATTATTTTTGTTATTTCCGTGCTTTTCTTTCGCTTACACTGAGAAAGAAAATATACCGCCTTCATCTAGAATGAATGAGTGGCCATTTTCTAAATCCCTTAACTAGAAATATGGATTTCCGAGCTATGCGCATAAGACATGACAATAAACTGAACAGACGAAATGATCGAGAATTCTAGTCTACACATTTCTAGACGATGAAACAATATTCTGAACCTTTTATGGCAGGAAATTCTCGCTTGATTATCTAGAATTGGGTCATTAACCAATATTATGGTTGATGAAACCTGCCTCTTGTGTTTGCATTTATTTGGAGATATTTTCAAACAGGTTTAACCTCGATAATATAGACAAACGCTCTAGAATTCTAATAGGGTTTTCGAGAACTCGCTTTCAAAGGGGACTAGAATTTATAAGGATGACACGGAACTCTGTTTTCTAGAGCCACAATTTAGATTCTAGATGTCAGTTACAGAATTTTTTCTCAGTGTATGTATGAAACGTCACCTATCGTCTGTTTTTTGTGAGTTTTTTTTCTTATTTTAAAAAAATCCCGAGACTTATTGATGATAATATTGCAAACCGTTTTTTATTTTCGTTATTTTTCCAGATTTTATGAATTTTTAATATTTTTACGGACATTTTGCCCACCCTGTAGAAATAATACGCAACACATATTTTAAATTTTAATGAAGATATAAAGGAAAGAACTAATGAATTTTATTATTTTTATTTTGGGATATACATCTTATAAATATCTTATGTACCGTAATGAAAACATAAAATCACATCATTTTTTGTAATCAAAATTTTCTTATAAGTACTAAAATCTTTAAAATCTCTCATATATTTTCCAAATATATAAAAGTAACATAATATCTTTTATGACATACTGATAATACTTTATTAACGAGGGAATTTTAAATTATCTGCCATCATCTCATAATGCAGTATCCATGATTACTCTTGCAGAAAGTTAATGTTACTTTTTACATTCATGTATCGATTTTTTATCTTCTGTTTTCATTTTCTCCCTAATTTAAAGGATTATAATAAAACTACATTATATTAATCATATTTTCTTTTTTTTTTCACTTAATATGACATTGCATATAGTTTTACAAGCTTTATAAATGTACAAATATTTTACAAACATTTTTAGTATATTATACATGCTCTAACACGCTATTCATGCATAAATAAAACAAAATTTATCTTTAATAATTTATTTGTTCTAAAATGTTTCTTTAAATATACATACATATATATATATATATATATATATACATTAATTCATAGATAAAATCAAGGTTACTATTGATTCTTTAGTGCTTTATAACATTATATATTAACACATAATTTTCCTCTTTAATAACTAAACTAAATATAGATTTTTTAAAATCCACAACTATGCGATTAAAAACAAAACAATATTATTGATTACGATTCCTTAAAGATTTTTTCCTTCTCATAATATCTACATAACAGTATTCTCTTTTAAATTTTGTCTTTATTTAGGAATCGATAAAACGTCATGCAATGATTATATTTTGAATAGTATGCATTGTTTTACGTAGTTTCGGCAACTTTTATAATTTATTGTATTTTTCGGCAATTTAATAAATAAATTAAAAATAATATAATATTCTGTGAATAACTTGCTATACATATCGTAATTTAGTTATTTATTTTCTTCAAAATCAACAACATCATTTATATAATGAATTAAATAATAATTTATTATCAGCCAAAAGAAAATTTATTAAATTTGTCAAAACTCTAATTCTAAAAATCGCTTTCAGCAACTAATTTAAACGTTTCTAAAATATAAGACATGTACTTTATAGCTTTTTATACATTTTTTTTTTTTTTAATAAGGTTTTAAACCATTTAAAAAAATATCTTCAATTAATTTTGCTATTACCACGATAAAATACATTGAAAATATTATGCATAAAAAAAAAATGCATTGCCTATGAGCAGAATGTGTCTTCTTATTAGTGTATCAGGGCGGTAAACGAGAAGAAAGTGACTTATATAATATTAATTACACACAAGTAATGTATCAGCAAAACGATATAATCAGTTATTGCTTTGATTTATTAAAAGATTACAAGAGCATATATTCTCGATATTAAACTACCGACATCGTACACCATCGTACACCATCGTACATTGATCAAGACATAAGTCAATTATTAATTTACAAATGGGGTAGCCGCCATCTTTAAAATTTAGTGCAAAAGCCAGACAGTGTACAAAAAAAAAAAAAAAAAAAAAAAAAAAAAAAAATCCGAATTCTTTCTATTTTTATTCTTTTCTAGTTTAAAACTACGGTTTATAGTTTATAAACAAGGGACAAGTAAAAAAAAAAACAAACAAAAAAAAAAAAAAAAAAACAATTACCAGATGGAAAAGTGATGGCTTGTCGATTCAAACTCATTAAAGGAATTCTTAAAAATACACATACAAGCAACATACTTCTCGCTATTGATGTATCTCCCCTATGAATGTCCAACGGCCCCCGAAGGCAATCGCGTGTAAAAGAATCATATGACACTACATTGTGTCCAATGCGGCATCTTATCGGAAATTACCCTAATTAGGCGAGAATCGAAAATAAAAATTTTTGAGTGACAGAAAAATTAAAAAAAAAAAAAAAAAAAAAAAAAAAAAAAATGAAGGGAAAAAAAGTAAAATTTTCAAATAATTTAAAAATCCAAACTTTATAATATTACACTATTACGGTATGTTTTAATCCTAAGCAAGACGGCAATATTTTTATATTGAGTATATTTTTAGTTAAAAAAAAAAAAAAAAAAAAAAAAAAAAAAAAAATTCTCTTTCGTCAGTAGTACGAAAATAGCATGCTTTAAGATAATAGAATCATGCTAAATAATAGAAGCTCACATAGAAAGACATTAAAAGAATTGGATACTAAATAAACTTTAGTTAAAATATCAGAAATTTTTAATCTCTATATGTAAAAAAAAAAAAAGAAAAAAAAAAAAAGAAAAACGAATAAATAAAAAATAAAGTCCCTTGGATAGAAATTTCTCTCATTTTAATTAGCGAAATTATTAATAAAAATGTCTGGTTAATAAAGGCACTCTATTTGCCAACATGCAAAAAGTTACTCCAAATCGTTGTTCTTCCAGTCTTATGACGTCGAAGTTAACATGGAATTAAAAAAATGTCATCCAAGGTATTAAAAAGGAAAAAAATCAATATTACTATTGGCAACAAAGACATTTGTCTTCTGCAAATAAATAAAAAAGTATTCTTAGATATTTTCAATGAAAAAAAAAAGTATTAAAGATTGTAATTTGTCGTCTGCAGATTTTTTTTCTTTTTTTTTTTTTACTTTTAGAAAATTGATTTACTTATTGGCAATCTCTTATGTTTTTATAAAAATTTTTACATTCACAGGTTACTTCTGAGGAACTTAATCTATTATAACAAAAGTAACTAAAATTATAGTACAGTATTTCCAAACTAATAAAAAATAAATAAATAAATAAAGCTGCAAAGAATCTAAACTAATTGGACTGCATTCTGTTTTTAAATTTTAGGGATTGTTTAATGCAAATTAAATATGTAAAAAAAAAAAATGTATATTTTCAAAGTCAATATTAAGTACATGAGATTCTAGAACTTTCTAAATTTTTATTGAAAAATGATGCAATGAAATTTTACATTAGCAAAAACTTTTTCTCCTGCTTTAAAATAAAAATTGTTATGAAGCTTTTTCAAAAATTATCAAAATGATAAACAAAAGTAACAAATGCAATTAAGCAAGAGATAAGTAATGAGTTATGTCCGTAATTAAAGTTAAAAAAAAAAAAAAAACTTTAACACTCTTCTCTATCAACCAAGGCTTTAAAAACTTGATTACGATAATAAGTTGTAGCGTTGTCCATATATTTTACTATTAAAGGACTTAACTGATTTATTATTTTATTTCATTAAGTTTTTGAACCCAGGAAAAGTTTTCAGTTTCAAGGCCAGCTTTCAAATGGCTTGAAAAGTCTTCTTCAGGAATGTCAATGTTCATGCCCATTGCAATTTTCAAAGTTTATCATCTGTTTTCTGTCACCTTAAAGTAAAAACATATAATTAAAGAAAGTATTAACAATATATTTTAATAATTAAAAAGAAGCATTAATTTTAGAATTTTAGGTTATGGACTATGGAGGTGGGTAGTTAATACCGATTGAGTAAACGAAGGTCTTAGGCCTGGTGATTGTCTTTCTAAGTTTCCTAGTTCCAATTTACGTGAGTTTCTTAGGAAACCATGGAAAACACCTAAAGACTAGGTCGACAAAGGCGAACCTGGGGTTGAACCAGCACTTCCCGTCTACCAGCTTTTAGCACAAAACCTCTCAACCACTGGTGGGGCCACTAATTTTAGTGAAATTTTAACTCTGTACCACATATTTGAAACTATTCACTCAACACGTTGTTACTAAATAAAATATTGTGGCAACTTAAAACAACTCACCACATTTTTATTCTTCCACAATCTTTAAGGTGTATTTTTTTTTTTTTTTTTTATTATCAAATGTGATATTATTACTTACAAACTTTGAATAAACACCATAAAATGCAATAAACTCGCAACAATTGTTTCGGGTCGAAAAAACACACGACCCTTCATCAGGCGAACAAAGTAAGCACGAGTGCTGCAGTCAAAGCGGCAACGCACCTTTTTTAAATGGGAAGAAATGAGCATAAATTAACAATTAAACAACTCGAAACTTAAAGAAGGCGGAGTTAAAACGAATAAAAGGGGAGGAGTAAAGGGAGATAAAGAAATAATTAAACAAGTGGAACACAAACGGTAAAATGAAAATATGAAATGAGAGGCTCAAAATCGAGAAGAAAATAGCGTAAATTAACAAATAACAACAATAAAAGGAAATAGGAGACACTCGCAAAATTACTTACTTGATGCTAAAAGCCCAAAATAGCAACAAATTTAATAAAGAAGCATCACAAAACTGGCGTTGTAAAAATTATTACTTACAAACTTTGAATAAACACCATAAAATGCAATAAACTCGCAACAATTGTTTCGGGTCGAAAAAACACACGACCCTTCATCAGGCGAACAAAGTAAGCACGAGTGCTTACTTTGTTCGCCTGATGAAGGGTCGTGTGTTTTTTCGACCCGAAACAATTGTTGTGAGTTTATTGCATTTTATGGTGTTCATTCAAAGTTTGTAAGTAATAATTTTTACAACGCCAGTTTTGTGATGCTTCTTTATTAAATCAAATGTGATAATTGCAGATATTAACAAGGGAAAATATTGTAAATCAAACTGCAGTGAAAATATTCCTACATTCCAAAAAGAGGCTGAAAAAAATATTGCTTCAAAATTCGTTACTAATAAAGCAGCAATTTTGTGGATTTGTGGAGAAATAATCACGTATCTCGAGAATCAGCGTTGAAAAAAGTGTTATCTGTCTATTACTCTCAAATAAGGATTACATATTTCTGCAGATACCTAGAATTAAATAAAAAATAAATTAAACAGTAATTAAATGATTCTGATTTTGGAAATGTGAAACACACACACAAAAAAAAATAAATAAATAAATAAAAATAAAAATAAAATAAATATTAAAATAAATATTAAAAAAAAACTTATTTCATTGAAAAATTACCGTATATTTCAGGAATTAACTGTAGAAAAAGGAATGATATTTTTTTTTTTTTTTTTTTTTTTTTTTTGAATAGCAGAGAAATAATTTAATGAAGAAAATTATGTATTTCGGCGCAGATAGCAAAATTGTTTTTTTCTTTTTTAAAATGATCGGTAAAATTGTTCCACATGTCAGTAACTGTACAAAATAAATATGAATCAGTGATAAATTTTTACCGTATTTTACTTATCTATTTATAGAAAGATAGATAGATAGAGTAAAATGTAATCAAGAACAACAAGAACAACAAAAGAAAATCTAATTTTTTTTTTTTTTTTTTTTTTTTTTTGAAGACGGAAGGGGGGGGGGAGGGTAGTGGAAGGGAGTAATCTTTGAAAGTGCCATACATAAATGATAAATGATTTTCTGAGATAAAAATTGTATTTATATTAATAGTTCAGTCTTTTTAATAAGCAAAAATTTTAAAATAATGACAGTGATTCTTTTTTATAACTAGAAAGCTCTGCAACCTGCTCGCTCCGCTTGTGGAGTTTGCGCTCCTGCAAACTCCATCTTAACTAGATACTTAGATTACTAAGAGAACACAAGACTTTAAATAACAATAACTAAAGTTTATTTGAGCAGATTAATGGGAGGGCGGCCTGGTAAATTTATATAGCTCAGCCAGCGTTTTACTTAATCAAAATATATGAATCAACAAATTAAGTAGATAACTTTAAATATCTCACCACAGCAGATAGTCGAAAGTGTAGAGACGATTGCACTCGTACTTCACTAATACGGCTTCACTATGGGATAGAGGATTCCCTTCTATCCCAGCTTGAACTTCCGAAAACTAATACACTCGCCAACACTCCACGCTACTTAACTTCACGCCACTAAATCTCCACTACTCAACTTCCGATATTCTCTAAAATAAGAATCAACACCATTCGCTATAAGATCCTTCAACATACACTATCGATCCTCCAACATCCACTATCGATCCTCCAACATCCACACATCTACTAAAACCATCTCTATTTTTATACTTCTTTCTACACCCTCCTTTCACTACATTTCAATCCGTACTTTTAAAAATCACTTCTAATTTAACTAATATTCAAAATCTAAGTCTTTTAATGCAGCACCCTGCCGACGCAAAACTACTCCGACCTCAACCGTCACCGAGCCACTGGCGACGGAGTGATTTTAACCGTCCCCACTTCCTATCTTGCTGGATCCAGCTTAATTGAAACAACTGTGGTGACGTTCTAACGTCTCAACCTCACAGTCCCCCTCCTAGAAAAAAAATTTAGTCGGGAAAATCCCCAACGGGTTTGATAGATTAAATTTAAATAGCTTCATTCCCTCTCTAACTCTCTCAAATCTCTGAAGTGTGAGTGCAGCCGTCACTTAAATTTTAACTGGGTGAGAAAAACTTAAAAATTTGTTAAATCCCTGAGCGAAAACTCGGGGACGCAAAAAAAAAATGAATTTAAAATTTTAAATAAAAGGCGTACGTTTATCCCGAGAACT
This sequence comes from Salticus scenicus, assembly GCA_963930645.1. Taxonomy (NCBI): domain Eukaryota; kingdom Metazoa; phylum Arthropoda; class Arachnida; order Araneae; family Salticidae; genus Salticus; species Salticus scenicus. The sequence continues at coordinate 196,567,575 of OZ005653.1, forward strand.
CCGGGACTGACTGAGCTAAAACCAGGCTTACATTAGGATTAACAAACGTCTCCCTGTTAGGCCAGGAAGGCAATATATTAAATTCAACTTGATCTTGGCTTTACAATGTAAGTCTCTTGTGACAAAATGCGACATTTAGAGTTTGTTATAACACAAGAGTAGGTGTCTTTAAAATAAAAAGAGAAAAAAATGATAAAGTCTTTATTTGACTGGCTGACTGGTATCTGGAGCTCTACGTCTGCAAGGTAGCTGAGTAAACCAGGAATAGTCTGAACTTTTTTCGCCCTAGAGCAGACGTCAGAATCCACAGGCTGTCCATATGCAGGAAAAGGAACTTTGACATCAAATTAAGATCTGTCACTTTAGATAAAAAGGGTTTTAACATCAGCTTAAGAGAATAGTCCATCAGAGTGTCTGAAATGGGAAAACCTTTACAGTATGCATAGTAAAAAAAGTGACAATTTATCTCTAGAAGAAACTGAGACATGTTCGTCTCTATTAACATAATATATAGGTTACATACTGAAATATTTCTCCCTCCTTAGCTAAAGCATAAGCGGAAAAAACTGAATAGTTAGTCTTTTTAATGTTATATAGTTAAACACGACTTTTATGCTTATAGCTAAAAAAAACATTTTACCCCCGCTAAAAGTACATACAGATAAACTGTTAGACAAATATTCAAAAAATTTTACAATTACAAACATGCAGTTTATAAATACATCATTTATAAAAATACAAGAGAAAAAGGGGGGGAAATTTACAAAGGGGCCAAAAAAACAGTTTATATTACCAGCTTTCTGCAGGAGATGGCTACAAGGTAAAAGACTTAATACATACATAAAATAGATATTTAAGAGAGAACAAAAATGTTGACATTGAAGCAGAACATTAATTTTGATTTGAAAGTTCATGGCTAAGTTAAATTTTGTATTTTTAGTTTGGGAAAGTCCATAACTTTCGTAAGAGTTCTTAAAATATAAAGTCCCAAAAAGGCTTCAAGGTACGTCGAACATTTTGTACAGCTCTGACAGAAATTCACTTGTAATAGAAAAAAAAAATAGAGAACGGTATCACCTGATGTGAATTTGCAGCTGTAACTTCAGCAAGGTCAGAGGTCTTGGTGGATGTGCTTGTCAGCTAGGCCACAGGGTTGCAGGCTTTCGGACCGGGGTCTAGGGCTATCCCAAAAGGCTTGAACAAAGGCTTGTTCGGCAGGTGATGCATATGGCTGAGCCTGTTGTCGAAGTCTGGCTTGACGCCGAGTATTAAATCGGTGGTGTGAAGAGAACTCGGCTTTGCCGATTGAGTCAGGAGCTGCTAGGAATTTTTCCAAGTGCCGTCCGCTAGCTGATGAAGAGGGTGGAGGTCTTTTTCGAACCCTTGCTTTTCTCTTAGGTCGGAACGAGTCGGTGTGCACTGAATCTGGAACTGCTAGTACCTTCTGTGGGCGATGTGTTCCAGAGGACTTTGAGGAAGGGGCTTGAGGGCGTTTGAAACCCTTGTTCCAACCATGTTTCTTTTTACTCTGCGGTATAAAAGAGCCATTAGTAAAAGAATAGTCGCGTTTGCGACCAGTTTGCCTAGGAAATTTCACATTAGAATGGTTCGATGACCCACTACGAGCTCGTTTTTGTGCGACGGGTCTGCTAACACTAGATTGGTCAGCGGAAGTGCCCTGAACAGATTGTTCGGGTGTTGTAGGAGTAGGTAGTTCATCAGCTGTACAAGAATCAGGAGCACTAGGCTGGGGAGTGAGGTTAGGCGTAAGGACGGACTGTTCGTCAGGTGGGTTTGAACCCGGCACGCTATCACTATCAAGAGTTTCAGTATATGCTAGTGTGCGCTCTTTATATATTCGGACCTGATCCACATTAATGGTCGTGGGGGTGCCGTTAAAATCGATTGTCAGATTATTATTTTCGACTTTTAAAACAGAGAAAGGTCCAATGAATTTTGGCCCAAATTTAGCTACTTTAGAATCTTTTTTAGAGCTTAAAAAATGTGATTCTAGGAGTATTTTATCTCCCACTTTTACTTCTAAAATTCTACGTTTTAGGTTATAATATAGAGCTTGCTGCTCTTGAGCTTTTCTCAAATTTCTCTGAACTTCTGGTAGCAATTCTTCAATATTTTGCGTAATAAATTGAGATGCGTTTTGCTGTACTAATACCAGTTTTTGAAAGGGGGTCAGAATCTTTCTGCCCAAAAACAATTCAGCGGGAGTTTTTCCTGTGGCATCACTTACCGCTGTACGAATCGCATAGCCAAAATGATAGAGAAACTGATCCCAATTTTCATGATTTTGACCAATGAACGTCGCAATCATGTTTATTAGAGTTCTATTAACACGTTCGGCCTGATTAGCTTGCGGCCGATATGGAACCGTGAAGACATGTTTAATTTCGAGTGTATCGCAAAGTGCCTTAAAAACATTACTTATAAATTGAGGACCATGGTCCGTTACAATTTGAAGGGGGGCGCCGTAACGAGAAATATAATTATTAAAGAAGGCAGTGGCCACTGCTTGTGCCGAAGCTTTACGTAAAGGACAAATTCAACCCATTTACTAAAATAATCCACCATAACTAACACATAACGAAATCTATTTGGTTTAGAGAGGGGGTAAGGACCGATTAAGTCAAGTCCAAGAATTTGATTTGGAAAATCAACTTTAATAGGAATTAATTTACCGGCCGGCTTTACATTTTTATAATTATATTGCTGGCACAAGCGACATCTCGAAACATATTCATTAACAAACTTCCTCATTTTAGGAAAGTAACAGGCATCTTTGAGTTTTTTATAAGTTTTCCTAATGCCAAAGTGCCCCGAAATTGGAGAGTCATGAAACTCAAATAGGATGGCTTGACGAAGAGATTGGGGAATTACAACTCGTAATTCGCCATAAGATGATAATAATTTTGAATAAAAAAGCAAGCCATCGATTAAAGAAAAAGATTGGGACCAGTTTAAGGCAATGGCTGATTCAATCAATGAAACTGACTCAGGATCATCTAAATACTTATAAATTAATCCAAATTCGGGATCATTTTTTTGTTCTTGGATTAATTGATCTCTCGAATTTAACACAGATGCTGGCATAAGCGCTAAAGCTACTTTTTCCTGATCAGATACGAATTTATTGTTTAAAGTAGTGACTAGATTTGTAGAAGCACATGGGTTAATTTGTTCACTTTCAATTTCCTTTACACAAGTTTCAGTCACGTCTACTAATATTTCGGATTGAACCGGTTCAGCCTTGAAATGCGAATGATGAATATGTGAGGCTTTAACAGTAGAATTTAACTGATCATTCTTTTCATTTAAAGCAAGGGATTGATTTGTAAGATTAGATTCAATCTTATTTTCTTGAGTTTGAGTAGTACGTGATAGAACGTCAGCTACGATATTGTCCGAACCAGGTCGGTGTGTGATGTCTATATTAAAGTTAGCTAATTTTAGAGTCCATCGAATCATGCGAGGGGAGAGGTTCTTTCCAGTTGTTAACCGCGTTAATGCCGCATGATCCGTAACAACTGTTACTGGAAGTTGCGTAAAGTATAAACGAAATTTTTGCAGTCCCCAAAGCACTGCTAAACATTCACGTTCAGTTACTGGATAATTTCTTTCTGCAGTGTTAAGCGTACGGGATGCATATGCTATTGAGCGGCCTATTTGGCTTAGAACGGCACCAATGCCGTACGAAGAAGCATCAGTAGCTACTTGAAATTTAATATTATAATTAGGATGAGCTAGTACAGGAGGAGCGCTAAGTATGGTTTTTAAGTTATCAAATGCTTCTTGTGCTTCATTTGACCAGTGAAATTTAACTCTTTTCCTTTTGAGTTTAAAGAGGGGCTCGCATATGTGAGCAAAATTAGGTATAAATTTCCCATACCAAGCACACATGCCTAGAAATCTCGAAACTTGTTTGGAAGTTGTAGGAGGGGGCATGTTTAAAACTGGCTGAACTTTTTCATTATCTACAGAAATACCAGCAGGCGTTATTTTGACGCCTAGGTACTTAATTTCCTGCCGTGCAAAAGGCACTTTGAAGAATTTAAAGTTAATCCTGCATTTTGCAGTAGAGTAAAAACAGTTTTTAAATGATCTAAATGCTCATTGTAAGATGAGGACGTGATTATTATATCATCGAGATAAACATGTACAAATTTATTCAAAACAGGTTTAAGAATAGTTTCCATGGCTTTTTGGAATGTCGCTACAGCCCCTGAACATCCGAAAGGCATTCGTTTAAAACCAAACGTGCCATTTTTAGTTATAAACGCTGTTTTTGATATATCAGCGGGTTTCATTGCAATTTGAAAATAACCCGATGTCAGATCGAGAGTAGACATAAAATTTGTCGTTGTTATATGTGCTAACAAATCATCAATTATAGGCAAGGGATACTGAGGATATTGTGTGATAGAATTGAGCCTACGATAATCGATTGCAAATCTCCATGCCTCCGGGTCCGTAATGGGTTTACCATTTTTCTTACGACATAAAACAACAGGAGACGCATAAGGAGAGGTTACAGGCATAATAATATCATTTTGTAACATTTTATCAATATGCCAATTTATAATATCTTGTTTGGCTTGATCATAACGATAAGGCTTACTAAAGACTGGTTTATTTGTTCCAGTGTCAATTTCATGGCAAACAACATGGGTTAAGCCAGGTGTATTAGAAAATAACTGTTTAAACTGCTTAAGAAAATTAACAAAATCAATTTTTTCAATATGAGTGAGGGCACTTTCCTCTAAGTTAACAATTAACTCTGTCGGCTCGACAGGTTTAGAATTTGATTTAGAATCATCAATATGCAAAGATTTATTGGCAAAATTTATTTCAACATTGTTTGCTTTAATAAAATCTAACCCTATAATGCAGGGATGCTGAAGATTGTCTATGACGTAAAAAGGCCAATTAACACTTAAATTATGAATTTTAACATTCAGGCTGACTTCGCCTCTATTAACACAGGACTTGCCTTGAGCCGTTGTAATATTTAAATTTGTCCGCTTTAAAGGTTTAAAGTCAAAATACTTTTTATAAGTTTCATACGCTAGAAAGGAGCGTTCAGCGCCAGTGTCCCAATAAGTAGGTATGAAAGTATCATGAATTATTGCATTTAAATTAGGAAGGTCCACTGGACTGATACAAATAGTGTCTAAACATATGGAGGTGGTTGAGTTATTCAGTGGCTGTTGACCCTCCTCACATGAGCCACTTACTCGTTTAACTGACGACTCTGGTTATTACGAGTGTTACGAAAATTTCTGTTATTTCTATCAGCTCGAGAAAAGTTTTGAGACTGATTTTGATTAGAACGATCGTTCCGAGAATTTTGAAAGATATTACGCCTTGGCTGCGGCGGTTGACGTTCTTGTTGATAGCGATTTAAATTTTGAGGGGGGGTGAAATTTTCACGCCTAGAATTTTGCATATTTCCATTACCCCGTTGGCGATTAAAGGTGTTTTCCGCCGTTGGAGGGTGTCGTTCTTGGTATTTGGCTAAAGTTTGAAACAGACTGTCGTAAGAAGTGACCGGTTTCAGATCAAGGTAATCTTGAATAGGAATAGTCAAAAGCGGGGTTATGATTTCCATTGCAGCGGCAAAAGATAATCTAATTCCAGCTGCTGTATAATGTCGAATTTACGTAATAAAAAGGTGGTAGGTTTGTCATAAAACGACATCCTTGTCGTATAAAGTTCTTGACGGAGTTTGGTTTTATCCACAATAGAAGAGAATGAATTTTTAATTTTGAGCTTCAAATCCTCATACGTAGGATTTTGGCCTAGAGCTCTAGAGGCAATGGTTTCATACCAGATTTTGGCATCTCCGTTTAAGGAGTATTTTAATAAATTAAATTTATCTGCGTCGTCAATTTTACATATATCAAAATACTGCTCAAGATCTTAAAAAAATTTAAGTACATTGTTTGAGCCAGTAAAATAAACCCGAGCGGGGGGGGGGGGGGGTGTCGAATTGGTTTGGGCGCCACTGTCGAGTTTGCGTTCCTGCAAACTCCATCTTAACTAGATACTTAGATTACTAAGAGAACACAAGACTTTAAATAACAATAACTAAAGTTTATTTGAGCAGATTAATGGGAGGGCGGCCTGGTAAATTTATATAGCTCAGCCAGCGTTTTACTTAATCAAAATATATGAATCAACAAATTAAGTAGATAACTTTAAATATCTCACCACAGCAGATAGTCGAAAGTGTAGAGACGATTGCACTCGTACTTCACTAATACGGCTTCACTATGGGATAGAGGATTCCCTTCTATCCCAGCTTGAACTTCCGAAAACTAATACACTCGCCAACACTCCACGCTACTTAACTTCACGCCACTAAATCTCCACTACTCAACTTCCGATATTCTCCAAAATAAGAATCAACACCATTCGCTATAAGATCCTTCAACATACACTATCGATCCTCCAACATCCACTATCGATCCTCCAACATCCACACATCTACTAAAACCATCTCTATTTTTATACTTCTTTCTACACCCTCCTTTCACTACATTTCAATCCGTACTTTTAAAAATCACTTCTAATTTAACTAATATTCAAAATCTAAGTCTTTTAATGCAGCACCCTGCCGACGCAAAACTACTCCGACCTCAACCGTCACCGAGCCACTGGCGACGGAGTGATTTTAACCGTCCCCACTTCCTATCTTGCTGGATCCAGCTTAATTGAAACAACTGTGGTGACGTTCTAACGTCTCAACCTCACACGCTCACCAAACCCCGAGGGAGGTTTCGCTTTCTCCTCCCGACTCACATTACTTATTAACCCATGCAGAGCTCTGCCCGCCTATTCGTTGTTTTCTTTCACTGAAAAGGGATATAAATAGTGCATATTACAAGACAAAAGCAGAAAAGTATTATGAAAATCCTCATATTCAATGTCAAATTGAAATATATAATACTTATATATATATATATATATATATACAGTATATAACCGTTTTTATTACTTTTTTACAACCTTAGATCCGGACCGCGGTGCCCAGTCTGTCGCCGAGCTCGTAATTCGAAGATTGCGGGTTCGGTTCTCGAGCTGGCCGAAGACCGTCGTGTACACTAATTGTGACTGTACACTACTTATTTATTTATTTTATTTTTTATTTTTATTTTTTATCTGCACCACAGCAATTGTTTCCTGTCAAAATAACATAACACCACATTTTATCAAATGATAACAGGTAAGTATTAATAAGAGCTACAATGTACGTGCTCGTATATAATAGCTATTATGCTGCACTTGTGTTTGACGATAGGTTTCTTTTAAAGAAAAAATCTTAAAATTTCCTATTAATGTAACTTTTTTGTATGAAGAATAATATATATATATATTTTTTAAACCATTTTTTAGTAGTTTAATATTGCTGTATTTGTCATTTTGAAAAGGAAAATTTTTGACAGAATGTGCCTGTTTTTCTTTCCATATTAGTAAATTTTGTAACAGAAAAGTATTTTTTCTGCATTTGTAAACTTGCTGTTTTAATGCTGGAGACTTTAAAATGATAAAAAAAATGATTTATTTCATTAATTTCGATATATAATTTCTTTTTATTTATAAATTTTAAAAGTTTAAAGCTTTGATTTTATATCTGTCTGTAGCCAAAATTTCGATACTGATGAATTTATTAAAGAAAAGAGAAATTATATTATGAGTTTAAATATCTATATACGTTTATGTAATTTTATTTTAAGAAAGTATTTCTCTGTATATGAATACTATATATACACACACTATACACCTTTAATGCACAACTACATACTTTGAGCAATGAGGTTGGATGCAGCTTGAAAGTGGGGTTTAATATGTTATGTCTCAGGTTCTTTCAAAGACTGCTAATAAAACAAAATGTTGTTAAGTTTCTTTAAGGGGGGGGGGGGGTAAATTTTATTTAAAGTTTAATGCTCTTAATTTCCCATTGATAACAGAATATGCTTTTATCTAAATTTCTCTTTTTGCATGTGAGTTCCTTGTACAAATAATTTAATTTCATTATGGAAGCAATAAATACTTCACCTTTTTGGATAGTTTGTTAAAACAAATTAACAGTCTGAATTTTATAGTTTTTTCTGTTAAAATGTGCTTTAATATAATTATATAACAATGTGCGTCATATAAATTAATTTATTATAGTCTAAGTCAGAACTGTATACAAAATTCTTAGAAAATTTGTTGTATAATTACTAGTATTTCCAAAATTATTATGTACGTATCTATTTCTTTAAAAATTAAGTAATTGTAATAAGTTCTCTTGAAAGACTCTATTCATATTTTTTTTCATTATATATTTAGCCGTTCAAGAAATAATCCTTAGAAATTTTTTTCCAAAATATAAATGATTTAACTAATGATGGATTCAAATCTCGTTCAGACTTACCGATATTTAAATAATTTCTAATTTTCAATATGGTACTTCGATTTCCGTTCTCCTAGCACAAAAGGTATGCTTACTTTTGCCAGCAGAGTTGGGTCGATTTCGATGTCCACTTTCACTAGACAATGTCGTTCAAAGGGAAGTAATGAAACCCGACTGGTAAATTGTTTAGAAGATGTCATCCTTTGCAAGTCACATAATTGGTTTCTCCCAGTTTCTCTTTGTCTTGTAATGTTTCTTAAAAAAAGATGAGTAAAGTTGCTCAGAAGAACGATGTATTCTAAAACCTTATCTCATTCCACACGCATATTGAGGGAATTTACACAGTGTTCTCAGGGAACGTTACTAAAATATTTTACAGCGATCTTAATACATTATTAAAAAGAATAGCAAAATGTTAGGGCTTGTATTTTAATATAACTAAAAATATACATTAACATATAATTTTGAAAACTGTGTTGTTTGTTGTAAAAAAAAAAAAAAAAAAAAAAATGCTCTATATTTTTGAATTATTGTATATTTATACACAAAAAGTATTTTTTTTTTCTTTTTTTTTTTTTTATCGTAACCGTCGTTTAGTCGGGAAAATGAAGACATGTGAACGAAAAGATTCCTGGCTACTGTGGATTAAATAGCTGCATGGAATTTTAACTTACATTGGCATATAAATATGTAATCAACATATATTTTTCTGAAATGTTTTCTTAAAAAAAAAAAAAAAAAAAAAAAAAAATGCACTGTACATCTAGATTATGTCATATTTTACACGAAAAGTTTTTTGAAATCGTAACAGTCGCTTACTCGAGAGAATGAAGATATGTGAACGAGAAGATTCCCGGCTGCTGCGGATTATATAGCTGCATGGAATTTTAAATTTAAACATTATTTCTAATACATTGACATCTAACTGTGTAACCAACATATAATTTTGTAAAATGTGTTGTTTTAAAGAAAAAATGCTCTGTATTTCTAGATTACTGCATATTTATACAAAAAGAGAGTTTTTTTTTTTTTTTAATCGTAACCGTCGCTTAGTTGGGAGAATGAAGACAGGTGAATGAGAAGATTTCTCGGCTACTGTGGATTGCATAGCTGCATGGGATTTTAAACCTTATTTCTCTTACCTTTAAACATTGTATTCATTGAAGAATGTAAAAATTTTCGTCATCTAGTTTTTGATAATTTTACACGTTTTGAAATGTACCAAATACGTCATGGCTAACTTTAGGAAATGTCTCTATATATGAGCTCCGATGCTTATGTGTGTGTGTGTGTGAAAAACTTTGTGGGGAGTTCTAGCTATAGTACTCATACAAAGATTTTTTTTTTTTTTTTTTTTTTTTTTTTTAAGTTTATGAGTATTTTCTTCTCAACATAAATTGGTATTTATCATTATTTATTCACCGCAGATTGCCGAAAAGTGACTTTGATATGCTGCTGTCATCTCAATTACGACAAAATTGTATTCCCAGTTTGTATTAAGTATGATAGAAGAAAACTGGAATCTGTGAGGACCATTATGATTATGATTATTATTTTTTTTTTCGATTTGGGTGCGTATCGGTCGAAAGGTAGCACGCTATGCTGCAATTTTTCCTGGGCACGACTAAATTATAGCTCAGGTTCTGTAGCGTGAAAATGCACCAAACAGGATTTGTGATATGGCCTATGTGAAACACATTACTAACATTATTTGGGTGTATAGCAGTCATCTCCAATTTTCCACATGGTTATACGTTAATGTTTCTTAATAAGATTTGCACCAAACGGCATACGTAAAATCTTTATTATAAAAAGCTAGTTTTAAATATTCATTAATGAAACCGATAGGTTGTAGTAAAGTTTAGAATGATAAAGAAAAAGTTTTTTGACGACCATAACATACTCGTTTTTAAATGTGTGAAAGGATATTCATTGTAGTCAGCAACAATTGTGTACTTAAAGATAAGTCAAAGAAAGAGACATATCAAATGCTTAAAAATTTTGCGTTTTATAATTAAATTATACACTTATGGTACCTTTTGTAAACTGTCAGAAAAAAAAGAAAGTCTCATGCGAATTTATCTGTGTGTAACACTGTAGCTTCTACACGAAAAATTTTATTTCAGTGCATTATTTTTTTAGAACATTGATTTAACCGGGATTGTTAAATATATTTGTAAAATATGTTTGATATATTTCTTAAAGTTAATTTTAAAATTGTGATTTTTCAAGCCACTTTCGTTTGATATTTTAAAATTTTGCGAACTGGTTTGCTTTTGCCTTTTTCTAGATTTTAAACTACGTTAGATAATAAATCACGTCGTTTTTTAGTTAGCATTGAAACATCATTTTTAAAAAATCGTGAATTTTAAGCCGATTTAGACAAAATTTAAATATTGGTTATAAATAATGATGATAAGCTTTTTCAGTCCAAAAAAATCTAAATTTGATTAAGAATTAAAGATTATATATATATATATATATATATATATATATATATATATATATATAATAGACTTAAATGTGAAATTTTTTTAGGCACCTTTTAATTGATATTTTAAAAATTCTAATCTTTCAATTTCCTACAAATTTTAATTGATATTTATATATTTTTGGGGTGGTGAGGGGAGGATAGATTACAGTATAAGAGCGCGCCTTTAATGCCTTAATTTATAACAGATTTTTACAATAAACAAAAATCGGCTGAAAATAATGTTTATGAGTTCATATTGAAACAATTGCTTAAAATTTGAGACTTAAAACAAATAATAATTTTAATTAAATTCAAATCCAGCCCCCATTTACATTTTATAATTTACGAAACATTGTTCTTCCAACAAAAAATAAAGCTAGCTTAAGACAGGTTTTTGAAATTTTGACATTTACATTTACATTGAACTTAGTGAAAAAGTTTAAAATAGATGTTATATTAAATTTTAAAATATTTCATAAAAAAAAAAAAAAAAAAAAAAAAAAAAAAATCTCATTTAAAAGATATTTTTAAAACAAACTTCATAAATGTTTTACAGTAAAAGTTTTTTACAAACTGATTTCTTATTATAATTCTTACTATATTAGTTTAAAAAGTACCGTTCTACACTTCTTTACAACAATGTGAAGAAAATTTGTTAGAAATGACATCTGGAATGCAAGTTTTAATTATAAGCTTTTCCTTTAACTGAATAAAACAAAATGTTGTAATTGAATCTTGCCATTTAAAATAGGTTAAATACATACAGCTTCGACGATTAATGATCATATGCAAATTAAATAATTTAAACTTTCATTTAATTGGAAAAGAACTGATATTTTTCAATTGAATAATATTATTGAAATTTTTTATTAGTTATTCATTGAAGCATGATAAATTTTGAAAAATGTTTTCCGAAATTATTTTAGAAACATTATTTGAATTAATTCATGTTTCACACGAAAAGGATTAAATTTGATTAACTGAGAGATTTTTAGTTTTGTTTTTTAAATATATAATTGAGTACATAAAGTTTAGAAACAATTTCTAAAAGAAATAATCTAATGAATATGCATTTGAGAGCTTGAAAATCGAATTTCAATTACACGCTAATGCAAAAAGAAAAAAAAAAGTTGTATTTGGTTTGAAAGTTTTTTTTTTAAATATATTATTGTTTATTGTATATAAGATCATTCCTTTTAAAATTAGTTTCTTTTTAATAAATTAATTAAATTTTTACAAAATTATAATTTGATTAATGAAGGTTTTGTATTTAGTAATGCGATCCTTTATAACGATACAGTACGTATACTGTATTCGCTACTATTCATCGTAAATAATTATGATATAAAATTTTTAAATTGTAATAGTACCGCGAAGAGTAATTAATTACATCATTTTATACTTATTACATTCAATCTGTATTTTAAAATTTTAAACAATAAAATGTATATTTCAGACTATAACAACCAGTAAAAATGTATGCTTGATGTTATAAATATTGAAACACTTTGTAGATATTTACTGCTTATACAGTCGAACCTCGTTAACGTGAACACTGTTAACGTGAATTACTCTTAACATATACTGTTTCCACAGTCCCCATCAAAATGAAGATTACTTTAGTTATATGAATATTAGTTACTGATTGCATGAACTACTGATAACATGAACAGATATTTTTATCCCCCTTTATATTCACGTTAACGAGGTTCGTCTGTATGCATTAACGTATAAATTGCATGCTTTTACTTGATTGTTGAATACTATACTCAGAATAGTGTAAATTCTGTACTGATAAGTATAAAGGATTTAAGTCCAAAAATCTCGATTTTGAGTTAAGTACATAGTCAGACTCAGAAAATTTCTCTATCGATTGGTATAAAAGATTTAATTCTATGTCATTTAGTCTTTGAGAAAATCCATTGGTAAAAAAAGGACCAATTTAGAAATTTACCATTCATGTATGGTATAAAATATTTAATTCAATTTTCCCCGTTATTAAATGAAGGTTGACAACCACTGAATGGTATAAAGGGTAAAAATCAACAAAATACCTTTTCCCTAATCCATTCTTTTGATTTGTTTTTAGCTAGTTAAACTTTATTTTTCGTCTCGTGAAAAATCAAGAATATGGACTTAAATCCTTTATACTTATCACTACAGAATTATAAACAGTATTTTTTTTATCAATATATACTGTATTTAACAATTTTTTTTTTTTTTTTTTTTTTTTTTTTTTTATAAAAATAAATAAATAAATGAAGGAATGAATAAAATAATATAAAATAAAAAGAAATAATATGTGAAGCAGTTTTAACAGCCGAATGTTACAATATATTGCAGTGTTTCAACAGTATTTTTGCCCGTCACAAACAATGTTTAATGAATACACGAAATTCAGCTTCGTCTAGTTTGAAAAATATAGAAATAGTCACTAAAATTTTATTATCTCAGGAACAATTCGAAATATTATAAAAATTTGACTTGTAACTTTTGAAGGTTTATACCACGTTCTTCGCATAGAAATATTTCATTAACGAAGCTATCTGTAGTTTATTTACTGGACCTATGTGTTATGTATACATATATACAAACATTTTTATACTTTATAGAATTCATTCATCAAATAAAAGAAAACTAAAGTTATTAAATTCAAATGATTAACAGAAAGACTATTTCAGAAGACTCCTCAAATGTAGGGCGTTCTCCAAGTAAAGAAGATGATAGGGTGTTTTATCAATATTTATTTACAATCAGCGAAAAATGTATGACCATTGAAAAATCATTGAATTAAAGTAAATATATGAGTAAAAAACCCCTGTAGTTAACTTTATAGAATTCATTCATCAAATAAAAGAAAACTAAAGTTATTAAATTCAAATGATTAACAGAAAGACTATTTCAGAAGACTCCTCAAATGTAGGGCGTTCTCCAAGTAAAGAAGATGATAGGGTGTTTTATCAATATTTATTTACAATCAGCGAAAAATGTATGACCATTGAAAAATCATTGAATTAAAATAAATATATGAGTAAAAAACCCCTGAAGTTAACTTTATAGAATTCATTCATCAAATAAAAGAAGACTAAAGTTATTAAATTCAAATGATTAACAGAAAGACTATTTCAGAAGACTCCTCAAATGTAGGGCGTTCTCCAAGTAAAAAAGATGATAGGGTGTTTTATCAATATTTATTTACAATGAGCGAACAATGTATGACCATTGAAAAATCATTGAATTAAAATAAATGTATGAGTAAAAAACCCCTGTAGTTAACTTTATAGAATTCATTCATCAAATAAAAGAAAACTAAAGTTATTAAATTCAAATGATTAACAGAAAGACTATTTCAGAAGACTCCTCAAATGTAGGGCGTTCTCCAAGTAAAGAAGATGATAGGGTGTTTTATCAATGTTTATTTACAATCAGCGAACAATGTATGACCATTGAAAAATCATTGAATTAAAATAAATGTATGAGTAAAAAACCCTTGTAGTTAACTTTTATTTTCAGAGGAACTGAAGTTCTGTTCATTCTATAACTCTAAATATTTTTAACTTACACGATATTTTTGGGTGGGTTCATATAATTAGCTCAGTAATTTTGGCTTTTAAATTATTAAAATGAAATATTTATAAAGCTTGTGCATGTGTAGTTTAAATTTATTTAGAAAAATTACTCATATTTTGTAAGACAGTTAGCTTTTTTGAATTCTGATTGCAGTATGCTATGCCTAATATAGCATGCCAAGCTTTCAAAATAAGGCTTTGTACTGCGTCTATTACCCTATGTGTTATAATTAAAAAATAGTTTTTTTTTTTTTTTTTTTTTTTTTTTTCAATTTTTTTCAATTTTTTAAAGAAACCATGATATCTCCATGAATTTGTGTGGTAGCCTTATACAAATTTATACAGATAATTAGAAAAATCCTTATAGCCACATGCTGCAGCCAAAATGCATTTCCTATATTAATTTTTACATGGTGATGCAGAACATTTTGATTTTTCTTTAATTTTTTACTGGTCACCTTTTCCTCTTCAGGACAAAGCTTTCGTTGAAATGTATGAGGTGTAAAATTTTCTTTGTAATCCTAAAATTTCCAGATGATTCCTAAAGAATTTTCTAGATATATGTCACACGTCTAAATTCGAAAATTCCCAAATACTTATTGGTAGGTAGTGTATTTATGAGATTTTTCTGAGTATCATATTATTTAGGATTGTAGATACGATCACGCACATGTTCTTCGCGTAAAAAGCTATTTAAAAATTAAAAACGTACAAGTCAAACATCTTAACTCAATAATTGTAAAAAGAATGCCAAAATGTATTTTTATTTTATTAAACATAAATAAAGAAATTAATCTTGCGTTAATTTTAATTTCTCTTGAGATATTTTTAAACTATTAACCCCATGCTAACGATCTCTGACAAAATAATCTCTGATAGATAAAAGTCTATGATAAAAATATTTGACAAATATAACGATCTCTGATAAAATTATTTTAATAATTGTTGCAGATAAAAAAATTTATTTGTATGCAAAATATCAAGAATTATACAGCATTATAAATCGGATACATTTTAAAAATTTCAGTAAATTTCAGTATCCCGTAAACGCCCGAATTAATTTTGCAAAATATATTTTGATGGATATTTCAATTCTAAATGAATATAGACATCTTAGAGCAAAATATATTAGATTAAACAATTCTTCTGATAGTTTTAAATTTAAAGCATATCCTCATTTGAGGACATTTAGTGTTCTAGCGAAAAAAACTTCTAAATAGAAAACTTCGACATAACAGATTAATTTCCTATTATACGCTGACAAAGACCTCGAAAGTAATGTATCATAATATATACTATTATTCAACCTGACTTAAGTTAGTATATCTGAACAAAAAACAAATTTATATGTGATGAGTAAAAAATTATAAAATAACTATCCAAATTATGTAATTATAATTAATAGCAGGCACATAAAACTTTGAGGATCATTTAGAGTGACGGTATGGTATGAACTGTCATTAAAAAGCAGAAATCATTTCAAGATACCACAAAAAGATACGTGTTATTTTATCAGCTGTCCTCGAATGAGGACACTGGGAGTTAATGGGTTAATTAGATGCGGAAGTTTACAGCGTTACCAGATGTAGTAAATGCATTAGTGTAAAATATATTAAATTTTAAGTAAATTATACAACGTACTTACATTCATTTAAATTTTAGAGATACTTTATTAGTTATACAGATTAAGTTTAGAAAAATATTTAGAGAAACATTATTTCGTAATATTAAATTTTAATAATAATAATATGACAATGATAATATTACCCACAGAAGTTATTAGTAGCAAGTTAAATTTGACAAAATGTGCCATTTAAAGAAAAATCTTCTTTAGTTTTAAATTTATTCATAATTATTATTTAAACATTAAGAAAGAATAAAAAACATTTAGTAAATTTTCTATAGAAATGAATCATAACTCAGATTAAACTTCCCTCGACTCATTTTTAGTAATTCAAACTGCATTAGTTAATGATCAAAGCAACATTAGAAGCAATCGCATGGGCAGACTTCATTAGCTTTTTGAATAAACAGAGATAAATTATTCTAGAAACCTAAGTAAAGCTTTTAATAATACATTTTCTTTGCATTAGTGAAAAATTGAATTTTCATTTCAGAATTTCTCTTATGGACTAAAGAGGAGATAATTATTCGCATTACATTCTTTCTAAATTTCTAATTTTTTTTAATTATCTAAAAAGCATTCAACAAAGATTGAAGGTACACAATATTATGCAGTTTAATAAATTTTACACCATTTCTATAATAATGTGGTTAATTGTATTTCCGAAAAACAATATCATAGCAAGCTATAAATATTATTGTTTATTAGGAGATTGTGGTTAGTTTTAATTAAAGGTAACATATATATATATATATATATATTTTTCGATTGTTACACAAGAACGATATCAAAATGTTTAAAAAATTCAGAAATAATAAAAATTATGACAGGAGTGATTCAAATTAAAATATTTGAATATTTTTTTTCTGTATTTTACAATATTTTGAAAACTTTATAAAGCATGAAATAGTCTTTAAAACTGAAAAAAAAAAGTTTTTGATATGGAGTATATGGAATACTTGCTAGCGTGCAAATTTTAATCAATATAATGTTATTGTATTATTTTACCCTGCCACCGCCGAGTCTTATACTAGGTGAGACATATTTACCCTCGACGGTGACCCAACCCTACCCTCCCGATCCTCCATGTCTTTTTCTAGTCAATTTTGTCATTTTATTTTTTTAGGTGTTCGCATTTTTTTTTTTTTTTTTTTTTTTCATCCCATGCTTTTTCTTTTCTATGGAATTTTTGACATTTTGACTATTTCTTTCCCATGTTTCTATGAATTTTCAGCCTTTTTTCCTCGTTTTCTACATTCTAAAGTTCGATGGCAAAAATGTATTGTAATACGAAAAAAATGTGCTTTTATTAAAAAACAGAACTGAAAAACAAATTCTATTTTACATATACAAATGCGTTTCGTATGTTATAACATGTGTAAAATGTTTCAGAAAGATGTTTGGCAACACCTGTGCAGCCATCAATAATATATCCACAGAAGTGCGGTTCATGATTCAAATTAAATGTGAAGCGATAACTCAACAGGTCATTGGCAACCTCGTCGTTAGCAAACACAGACGTTGTAAATCCTGCATCATCGTCAGAAATAGTTATATCGCCTACAAAAATAAAATCAAATCAAATAAAGAAAATCAAATTTTGCATCCACACACATCTAACATATATGTTTCTGTCATCGGTCTACTTTTACTAGAAGATAAGTTTAGAATGAAGTATGCTTATGATTTCTTATTTAAGAAGGCGAATCAAATAGAACTGGAGTTGTTATTTTTAAATTTATTGGTACAAGGTAAAAATGTAATGTAAATAATATTTTTTGATACAATTTCTTTATATTTTTTACAGATTTTTTCCCAATACATTAGAATATTTTTAATAACCTGAAAAGAGTGAGGAAGCGTTTTCAGCCAATGGACTTTATCCACGTTACGTAATAAACCCCTGACACGCGACTATTACAGTGGAAAATGCAGGATTATAATGTTTGCATTTAGGCTTTATGGGGAAATGTTTGTATTGTGTGGGGAAATATTTGTATCTAGAGGGAAATTCATAGGGAAATCGAGAATCAGATGTCACATGTTGGATATGATTTAGCCTCGACCAAGAAAACGGATATTGTCCATTGCGTGCGAAAGCTTCAATAGCAGTATCGTTCTCGTGCCGTTCATCTACCAGTTGCCCAAATATATTATGTTCATACTGTACAGGTCAAGGCTGTAGGAAAAGGTGCTACAGTGTTGACAAATGAATTTTATTCTGCAGCTTTCTCCAGGTTAAGTGCGTCTTGTGTAGCGACGCGCATTATTGTAAAGCAGAATAAAATTTATAATTATAAATCAGACAGGATTTTTGCTCTATATATACAAGACTTGTTTCATCCAATAACTAGCTATAGTACCAAGCGTTAACTTTACGACGTTTATGGTTTATGGTTATGGTTATGGTGACTTTTTACATCCCAGCTGGAAATTTTGCATCATTTCGACAATTAATTTTTCTTCAAGCAAGTCACCTTGAATTTTCTTCAAATCTTCGAATTATGAATTTAATGTAACTTAAACAATTTTATGTCATTCGACCACATTATCTCTAAAAAGTATTTCTTAATATGTGTAGTATCTAATAAAGAAAGTCATGTGGCTGTTACAGAAAATATTTTAATTCTTACATATATTTATAGGTAAATTTCATCTTGTTATTTTTGTTTATAAAAAGAAACCCAACGTTTGATCAAAAATAGATATGTTGCTATAATTTACTTTTATAAAAATACAAAAATAGTACAGACAATATATTTTACATTTTACTAAAATATTTCTTGTTTAATATGTGTTATAAAAAAATCCAGTAATTAATATCTTCTTAACAAAGTATTGAATAATATTTTAATAGATCTATACACTGTATCATTAAACGTAAGAATACTGCAAGCTCAAGAATATAAATTTTAAAGATTAAGGGTAATGTAAATTGGGTTACTGCAACTTCGCCACAGTTTAATAAAATTCATTGAGCCTATCCTACAAAATTAGCCATTATGTAAAAGGTCATTCGTTTAGATAACCAATAATGTTAAACATAAATGCTTCATTCCAGTTAATTTCTTTGATATAGAATACTGAAAAAAAACGAGTTTTAAATTATGAAATTAAATTTATTTTCAATTATATTTTATTAACTAGCTGACCCGTCCGGCTTCGCACTGATGAACAAATTTTAGTTAAAGATGGATTGATATGTAAAAAATCAAGAAATATATCAGTTTATATGTTATAGTCAGGCAATATTATTAACTGGAAAGTCAAAATATAATTTTACAATTATTTTTTTTTAATTAGTTGTTAAATGTTGGCAATTTTTACTTAATGCTATTTATTTATTTATTTATTTATTTCATAAAAAGAAACATTTCTTTACTCACGAATAAAAAATATTGAAAAATAAACCTATGACATGAAAATGTTTTGAAAAAATTGACGTCATAATAGCTTTAATTATTATTTATTTGTTCATTTCGCAAATATATTTAATTATTTCCATAATTGATTATTATTTTAATAATGTATATTAAAGGAGAAATCAATAATATGAAACAATATTCGTACAATATATACTATTACAGAATCTGGTGTGAAACAACCACACGACTTCCATTACCCACTATTACACGTAATATATACAATTTGTTGGAGATATTACTTGCATTTTTTGAGATTTTCGAGTAAGAGAAACTTGATACACGTATAAAGACACATACAACAGAGTTTGCATAGCGAGTTAAAAAATAAGGGGGAAAAAATAGATAGTTATCTTTTTAAACACGAATTTCCGAGATCTAAAACTGAACTACCTAATCAGGATGACCGTTAATATTCCTGTAATAAGCACGTAATACTTGAGAAAGGTTATCTAAATTGGATTAAAGAAAAAATTTTCAAGAATACGTTAGAGCCGTTTTTGAGATACCAACTTTTACCAAAACTTAGCATGCTCAATTATTGACCTAAAAACAATAATTACATACAAAAGGATATTTAATAGGAAACTAACATGGCGAGTTTGAAAAAAATCCGTACAGGCGTTTTTAAAGGAACGCACTTGCGAAGTCTGAAATTGAGCTGTTTATAGAGGACGCCTATCAATTTTCCTGAACTAAGCAACTTTTCAATCGAACGGGCATCTAATATATTATTTATACAGCAACTTTGAAGAACATCATTAGAGGTGTTTTTGAATATGGGCTTACGGTCCCATTTCTGGTTTTCGATGACCCAATTCCGGTTTTTCAATTTTCACGAAAATTTGGAAAATTTATCTGTACACCAGACCTGAATCACTTGTGAAGTTTAGTAGTTCTATTTTTATTAGTTTAGAGATATGACAGCCAGAAGATTACACACACACGTGCACATATACACACACACTGACCAATTGCCAAAACCTATACAATACTTCCACTACCTACGGTAGTAGGGTAATTGAAGTAAACACATACATCTCGTATTTACTACGATAATATACAGATTTTCGTATTACGTTTTCGATCGCCAAATACAAAAATCGCCAATGACGATAGATATCAAATCTATGCTTTGTTTTCAATTAAAATAGTGAAACTTTTAATTAAAAATTTATTTTACCAAAATTTATTATAGCTTCTAGCACTTAGAGAGAGACAGTGTAACTTTTGATTATTGAAAAAAAAAAAAAAAAAAAAAAAAAAAAAGCAATCGGCTTTTTAGTTCTAGCGATCGTTCTCTACATATGCATATAAACCTTTCTTCTTTTTATATTAGTATAGCTATAGAGCATAGGTATATTAAATAGGTTTCCAATCAACATAATGTAACTCAAATAATTAAATGCTATTTACATTTCAGTAATGGCTGTATGAGCTATGTATATTGAGCTACTTGCCATAACTGTTAGTTGCTAAAAATAGTCGCCAAATAAATTTAAACATCTCAATACGCAAGCGAAGTGTGACATCACTGACCGCCCATGGATGCAAGAAAAAGATTTTCCATGTTAATCGCTCATTGGATTTTTTTTTTTTTTTTTTTTTTTTAATTAAAATTCTAGAAGAATTATTTCTCGATTTTAATCCTCATATTTGGGTATAGATATGTATTAGTTATTGTATGCATGCGTTAGATTGAGTTATTTTGCTGTCAAATTTACAAAATTTTAATTTTAAATTTCAAAACTGTCACCCTTGGCGTTTTTTGCATTTGGCGATCAAAAAGTAATACGAAAATATACATGCCAGATGTATATTTTCGTAATATGTATTGTACGAAATATTGTTTCACATTATTCGTTACACTCTTAATGTAAGTTTTTAAAATAACCATGATTTTTGAAAGGAATTAAATTATATTCGCCAGATAATTTGGCGATATTTTTTTTTCTGCCAAGGATGACGGATATCAAATCTATTCCGCTGCAACATATTAGTATATTATATCAGATACTTTATTTAGACATTTGAAAACAAATTTGACTTCAAATTATGATAGAATATTTATCCTTTCCCTTTTAATTAGTTTATTAGTTGGATGTTTATTGTGTAAATATCATCCTTTGAAATGAAATGTTTATGTTTTCAATCGAATATGAAAATTTGCCATTTTTTTTTTTTTTTTCTAGAGTTTTGAAATTTAAAATTCCAATTTTATCAATTTTACAACAAAAACAATTTAATCTAACGGATGCACATGATAACTAATACATATCTATATCCAAATATGGGGATTAAAATGGGGAAATAATTTTCCTCGATCTTTATTATTTTTTTACAAAAAATCCAGTTCACTTTTTATATTATTGTTCGCGTGAAAATATATTTTATTATATGTCTAAAAATAAATTAATTCGTAAATATTTTTGGCAACAATGATAAATTAAAATAAATAATATTATAAAATAGAATTTCTTATTTTATTTTATTTTATTTATTTATTTATTTTTAAATTCCAATTTCGTTTACACACATCAGTTTAAATCACGGAGTAATAAAGACTCCGTGGTTTAAACATTGATGCTTAGATCATTATATTATATCATATCATATCAAATTAAATTATTAGAAAAATAAACACTTTTAATTCTATAATGACGTCAGATTTAACGTGTAAGTTTAACAATTAAAAAAGCTTTATATGAATTTCAATTTAATGCACGTGCAAATATATTTCTTTTCTTTTCACGTCAAGTTATTTTAAAAACGAAATGAATATGTAAATGTTTCTTTTATGTTGGCAGCAGCTAATTTTTTTAATATTTCATTATTTCCATTTCTATTACGGCTTCTATGGGGATTTTAATTAAAATGCTCAGATTTTAAACTAAAATTTATTTTATCAAAATCAAATATAGCCTATAACAATATGGCATACTGTAGCTTTCGGTCAGTGAAAGAAGTTTTTAAATCGGTTCAGTAGTGTCAGAGATTACCCTCCACAAACAAACAATTTTTTGCGCTTTATATAATGATATAGATTATAACCATTAAAAATGTATATGATAGCGTTTATTATTATCCCGCATTAGTTTTCTAACTTTGTTAAACTAAATCTAAATGAATTACTTTGAAATTGTTAACTACAACATGAAATATTTTTATATTAATTTTAATTTAAAAATGAATTAATTTTCTTACAACGAAAAAAAAAATATATATATAATAATGATGCTAGAGAAAATAGTACGTTAATATCTTTAGAAATCGAGTTATTGAAATTATTTAGTTTAATTTATCGTCAAGTACATTTTATTTGTTTGATAACATTGTAGGGTACTGATGGTGGATTTTTTTTATTAGAGATCATCATCAAATAAATGTGCTATTCTTTTTCACTCTAACAGTTATAAGTACCCCTGTTGACTTTATGTTTTTTCGAGGGTAGAGTTTACCGTTTATTCATATTTATTTCAACAAAAAAAAAAATATATATATATATATATATATATATATATATATATATATATATATATATATTACCACCTTTTTTACATTATGCCTTTTTATATATCTTGCCTTCTGTTGTTACTGTAGTATTTTAGTCATGATTTGCTTTCTTGTTTCTTCCCACTGTAATGATGAAATGATTTATATATGTATATGTATATATATACATATATAATAAAAGTTCCATTTTGAAAATCACCATGGGGATTTTCAAAATAGGGAATTAATTCATAGCAAATTTGAAAAGTAGACTTATCTTAAACATACACTTGATAAGTTAGTAGCACAATTTGATACCCAATTTTTCAAGTTTCGGCAACTTGAAATTTTCGATTTTACATATAAAATGCATTTAATAATTGATTTGATTAAAAGTATTCATCTAGTATTCCAAACCAATCTCGTCATCAAGTTTATTTATTTCTATTTAGAAGCAAAGCTGGAAGAACAGATATTTTCGAGATTTCTTCTTCAATAAACTCCTAAAACAGTATAAATTTCACCAGTGGATTCTATGCAAAACCAACAAAGTGATTTACATATGTTATAGTTTATAGTAAGATTTTATTAAAAGTATACTTCATACATTTATGCTGTACATAAGTAACGATTTTAACGCATATTGCTTAAATACACCAAAGTATAATTCCTATTGAATATAGTATAATTAGTATTAATGATTAGTTTACCGGAGCACTCAAAAAAAAAGTTATTACATTTAAGTTTAAAAGTTAAAATTCTCAGAAATGTGTTTTAATATATGTTTTACATCTTTTGATAGTTGAAACAATATTTAAATACTAAAGAGTAATTTTTTGAAACGAATAAATACAATTAGAAAATGTTTCATTATCCTAAGAACGGCATAATTTTTCTTTCTTGTTTATGATAATGAAGGTATTATGAATTCCATTTTCAGTAAATAATTAATTTAAAAATGATTAAATAATTTAAAAATAATTTTACATTTTTTTAGTTTTATAATAAATATTACATTATTTTACTAATTTAGCAATATATTCATACTTTATATTAGCATTATTGTAATAAAACTCATAAACGTTTTACTCGATAATCTTTTCTTTCAGTTCAAATTATGAAGTTCATTATTAATGCTGTCTTTATTTTTTTACATTATAATTTCTACATTTTAGAAAATGAAAGGAAAATAAATAATTTTAATGTATTTATAAAATTTTACATCTTTCTTTTATATTTTAAAGTTTACAGAGACTTTTTTCATAAAAAAAAAAAAAAAAAAAAATATTTTTTCTTTCACTTAAATAATGTAATGATGCGTTTTACCAATTATGCTATATAATGTAAGGATATAGAATTTAAAAGAACAAATGAGAGTTAAGTTGCAATTTTCCGCGAAAAATATTTATCGACTAAATGCTTTTTAAAATAAAGATAAATGAAAAAAAATAATATAAACTAACATTTCTATAAATACAATTTTCCTTATTTTAACATATTATTAATAATTATGGAGCATGATGCAAGATAAATTGAACCAAGCAAAATTGAGTCCAAAATGAAGTTTAACGTAATGAATAATAACTAAGGTTTTAATTCCACCCAACTCATTTGTAGTAATTAAAAATACATTAGAACCTTTTGAATGACCTAGAGAGAATTAAAAGCATTCAAGAGTATGACTTCATTATCCTTCGAGGTAGAGAGAAATGAATAATTGTAGAAAACCAAAAGATAAATTGGCTTTAAATAACACACATTTTTTGCCTGACAGAAAATATCAATTTTATTTTTATTTTCTTCGATGCACATAAGAAATTACAGAATTTGTGAAAATTGTCGATGCAATTACGTGTTTTAATATATACGGAACACGATTTGACTATTTTTAGCAAGTATCTGGTAGTATGTTCTTACTGATCCAAATTTTATGGACGTTGTACATCACGGACCATAGAATGGAATTTAAGTAACGTAAAATTTAGTTGTACGTTCCCTTATTACGTTCCCTTATTATATTAATGTGTGGTGCTGATTACATTAAAGAATCCATCGTTCAAATGGTGAAGTTATTTTTTAATATGATTAATGTAGTGGTATATTTTTTAATATGAGTATTTTTCAAAAGAACTCGTAAATACTTTAAATATAAATGGTTGGGTCAAAGATCTGTGATAAATTAATATCGGGATAATTTAGTTATCAAGATATTTTTATTTAAAAAAAAAATCTGAAGGAAAAAAAATATATTCCCCAAAATCATCTATAGGGAACAAAGTTGACTTTATTTAGACATTTAGAACACAATCTTGAGATAAATGTTGTTTACATTATATAATTTTCCGTCTGTCTGTCTATGCTCAAACTACTTTAAATATTCTTGAAATATCTTAAAAATGATTTTCTAAGATTCTAACTTTAAATATCCTTGAAATATCTTAAAAAGGATTGAACAGGGAGCAGCCCCGCTCACCGCGTATAATATTTAATACCACTTCTACCACTTCATCATATTCTCTATTGAAATTGCTGTAAGTAGCGCAACTGTTTTTTGCGCAGAGCCGCATGAAATAAATTCAGTGTATACTGCGAAATGTTTTTAAAAAATGTGTTTCTATAAAGCAATTTTTAATGCCTTTCTTTCACAGATAATATGGCATAAAATATACTTATTATTTTTAAGCACAGAAACATGTTTTCTATAGAATATGACATGATTCTAAGATTCTAGGGCGGAAAGAGGCCGCTCACCTCTATGCAGTGGTTTTGAGCGTTTATA
Source organism: Salticus scenicus (assembly GCA_963930645.1). NCBI lineage: Eukaryota > Metazoa > Arthropoda > Arachnida > Araneae > Salticidae > Salticus > Salticus scenicus. The sequence continues at coordinate 196,593,344 of OZ005653.1, forward strand.
ACCTTTACAGAGGGGCTCCAAAGCCACTGTGGTGATTCAAAATAACCCGTGTCCAAAGGTTAAGCCTCCCCGTTGTTTATTGCATAAGCAAACAACTACAAAGAAAAAAAAATACAATGATCGCCACAGCAGAGCTCTCCTGCGACAAAAGGCAACAAAGTTGCATGAAAGTGAAGAAGTGAAGAGGACCAGAGCCGAGTGGTAGTCTATTTACAAAGTTCATACAGGTAATGTACAAATTTCACACAGTCTTTATACAAAAGTTCACACAGTCTTTATATCAAGCCCAAACACCCTATGAACACTGTTGGTTAATAGCAACATCATGCGCTGGATGATTGGTTCCCGAGGGCACTTCCGTGGAATGCTGTAGCATCAGACATGACCAGTATTCGCCATGTAGGAGAGGAGGAAAAATTAAGGAGAAAGAATTTAGTTCAGCAATAAAGATTAGAGGTCCGTATAAAAAATATTCAGATAGATTGAAGAATATAATTAGAAAACTGGGGGATTTCAAATTCAGTTCTATTAAATGCTTTTATTCCTTTCGAATAATGTTTAAGAGCGATTAGGACTTCAGTTATTCAATCTGTGCGATTTTTTTCTGTTAATGTTTATGAAATGCTTTAAAATTAGTATGCTTTATTCTAGTTCATTATGTTCATTTTCTGTCGATATTGGAATAACAGCGCAACTGGTTTTAAGTGAAATTTTTCTCATTTCTGTCATATTGTTTTTACACAATTTATTTTATATAAGGATATTAAGAAAAATTCTTATAACATCTGATTCTGTTTAGAAATAAAGCTTTAAAGAAAATCTCGTGAGACTCATTCCGGCACCAGTTAAAACATTCTTCATCCTACTAATTTTAGGGGCTACACAAAATTTCAAAATTTCTTTTGTTTTATAAAACTCGTGTGAAGAAAATCATTCGTGTGTTACTTAAAAGAGCAGGTGGAATATTTGAATAATATTTTGTTTTCATGTTATGTATTAGTATATTTAAACATAAGACATTCAAGATGTGACCCTAATTCAGCAAAACATGTATAATAATGGAAAAGTTGACATACAAATATTTGACCTCAAAGCTTATTAACGATAATAATGATATATACAAGTCATATAATTACAAAAAATTATACAGTTACAGAAAATGCTGACATATTTGTATGTATAAAGTAGTTTGTGAAGAAATATGCAATTCCTAATTCCCTAATATATTTTATTTAACAAAAATTCTCAAAATTGGTCAATGAACTATTATTCATACCACAAAAGTTAATAATCAACGAATAATTTTAAAATAGTCCGAACTTTAATAAATTGGGCCTTTACTTCTTATAGTCTCGTTGATGGTTTATAGAACTTTTGAACTGGCTCTTCATTGAAAACTAGTGGCTCATCATTCAGAAAAATACCAGTCTGAACTTTTATTAAAGGTAGAACTTTCGAACTTTAAAATCTTCGAACTAACATGTTTCACAAAATTTAGTCTCCAGTTTGCACATTAAACGCTAAAACACCAAGATTTTCGCCAAGTTCGACATTTGTGGGATTGAAAAAAACTGTGAACTGTTTTTACTTAATTTTTAAATCTACTTTCTTCCGCCTCAATAACAGTGAGGCAAAAGAAAATTTAACACTTTTATCAAGATTGTTTTATGAACTATTATTGGTTTGAAAATACAAATCAAGTCGTGTGGAACATAATAGCATTTTATTAGCTCTAGCGAAGTTGGCTTCGGCGAAAAGTTTAGAGACTTGTTATCAGACTGGAGAAAAGAATTCACGGAAAATGATAGCTTAAAAATGTCCCAATTTGTAACTCAATTAACATTTTCGATGAAATATGTACGTTCGCCCCCCTAATTTTCACTAAAGTGTATATAAGGAAGAAATTGAGACTTTTGTATATTCCGTTCAAGTCAGAGATCTTGTGGAATAACAGTTTTATTGGCATTTTTTGAAAATATTCAAGTAAAGTGCATTTTTATTTACCAGTCACTTACCATATACGAAAATATCAATGTTTTGCTTGAATGTGTTTGTGTTTTCAACACTATCATTAATTTAACTGGTGTATAAGAAAATCATGTTCTGTGCACATTAGTTTATTTACTTATTTTCTATGTAAACGAACATTTTTACGAAAACCGGATTCTACTTTATTCAAAGACATATTGTTCTAGAGAAAAATTTAAACTTAACTAGTCACAGTGATTCTATGACTGGAGTGAGTTTTACTCAGCATGATAATTTCTTTGCAATAGAATAGACGAAGGAAAAATGGCTCAAACTTCCATTTAGGCTTTCAAAAAAATTTAATGTTCGAAAAAAAAATAATTTGCATATTGGGAAATGAAATATTTACAATAATCAGGTGAAAAATATTAAAATGAATAGCATAATGATAATACCATTTCCTGAAACATTAAACATAAATATCGTATAAATCTTTATAAAAATAAATTACTTTTTGCATTGTAATATGCTTTTATTACAGTTCTTTAAAATCTAATAAAAATAATACAACATTTTTATTACATTTCACCGAATGTTTCATTATATATTTACTTTTCAGTACGAATAGATTTCGTTAATGTCTTTTATATCTCTCATTTGATTTGGTCACATAATTTTTGCAAACTACCAAGCTTGCTGATAAAGAAATGCAACAAAAAATGCCATTTAGCGTTATTCAACAATTTTATATCGTTTAATTAAATTTCCTGCAAATGAATATATATATATAATTTTTTTATTGACTAGAAATTTGAGGTATATGGCAACAGACGTATAATTTTAAAACATAAATGCTGTCAATTTTACTTATATAAGTTAATGATGAACAAAGATCTAATGAATTATTATTGTTTAAAAAAGAAAAAAAAAGAAGAAGATAGAAAGAAATGAAACAGTTCCTTAGATATTTCTGAAGGATAATAACAATATAAATTTTGAATAAATTTTAATTTATATTTTTGAAAGCATAAATTTTAATTTATACTTCTTATGATGAAAAGTTTTATTTAAACAGAAAAAAAAAAAAAAAAAAAAGAGTTTGAAATTTTGACCATAGATGCTATTTTAAAATCAGCTACAGATAAACCATACATTACACTATATACCCTAACCTCCCAGCTAAAAAAGTCTTCAAAAACTATAAGAAAAGAAGAAAAACTGTGGATAATCTGAAAGTATTTGGAACAATAATAAGTTTAAGAAGGAAAAAAAATGCCTGTAAATTGTTTGCTTCGAAACTGCAGTTATTCAGTAGATTTTATCATTCTTGTTCCAAATACCTTCAGATTCTCGGCATTTTTTTTTCAGTTTTTCTGCAGATTTTTTTTTAGCTGGGCTATACACTTTATATACCCATATTTACACACACACACACACACACACTCACATATATACTGGCGTTCCATAAGTCTGGAAACATCTTAAAAATTCATGAAACTGAAGAAATTTATAGAGTTGAATGTAGTTTGCAGAAAAGTTTTTTCCTGTTGAGGAATTTTTTCCTTTTTTCTTCTTCTTTTTCTTACTTTCTTTCCTTTTCTTTTTTTTTTTTTGAAAGAAAAACTTATATATATATTTTTTTTGTATAGAGTGTACTGTACGGACGCATAGAAGAATGTGCAAATCAGAGTCCTATAAATTGTACAGTTTTACGATTACCACAGATTATTCCTTATTTCGCCTTCTACTTGTGCATACGTGAAATTTTAATTTCGCTGCTGACTTAGTGAATAAAGCATTTTATAATGAAGATATTTTATCTGAGCTAGGAATCGGTCATTGTGGCTGTAATTAGTGGTGTTGTAACTCTCTTATAACCTGTAATTTGTGGTGATAGCGAACATATAAAACAGAATTTATATGCCTGTAAAAATTTACATGGAATTAAATATAGTTTTTCATGGAAATTTGTGATGATTTGTTCATGGACAACGTCTTCTATAAATGCAAATTTTATTTTTATTATTATTATTTTTTTTTTTCAAACCGCGTGAAAATCTGGCAATTTCAATTTTTTAAAATGTGTACAGACTTAGACTTATGGTACATGTATATTTATAAGCTTATTACTCTCACGTAAAATTACATCCTATGAAAAATGTAATATTCGTATAAAACCTAAATGCTTGCAAAGATTATTTTTGTTGAAATATCATGTTTTTGTACACTGTGATTTATGATCCTAACATTTTAATTATTTATTAACTACAGGTACACTTAAAAATAGTATATTTAAGTAAACAATAAAGTACAAACATCCTATTTGAAATAAGTAAATTTTATAAATTAATTCTACACTAACTTTTTTGTAAGTCATTATTCACCATTTTCGTATTTGCATAGTAACTACTCTACATCTACATCCATATCTATTTTATTTCAATTTTTTAAATTGTAGAAAAAAAAAAGTTTTCATTATGATGCTAATAAGGACTGAAATTTTAACACATAAAAAATTATACAATGTTAAAATTTTGTCGGCATATCTATAACTATCCTCATATACAAATAACTCTTGAAATAATTGGGTTATTCATTTTAAAAGTGAATTATCTCTTTGTAAATTTATTTTGAAAAAAAAACGAACTTTTTGCAAATTTGTGTATAGGAATATATATATATATATATACCTCTATTAAGTCTGTGTTATCGATTTTTTCGTGTTCAATACAAATCAGTGTTATAAGATTTTATAAGTTATAGGAAAACTGATTTGAAGTAATTTAGAAACTTCACTTTTATAGTCAATACTTAGAAGTTTCAGTTTTCTGAAAGAACAAATAATGTCATTTCTGGGATTTTAATGCAGTTATTGGAGTTTCTTCAGTTTTCAAAAACTAAATTCAAAAACTGGTGTACAATCGATAAATAGATTTTAAAACTTCTTTACACACCATAAATTTTAAGCTAGCACAATCGGTTTCGAAAGAACTTAGCCTTTCTTCATCAGGTGCAAAAAAACACGTGCTACCCTAACAGCACAGTTAGGCTTAACTTATCCGCAGTACATCTTAAGGACGTTTCTGGGATGTCTTTTCATCCAGAAGACATCTTGAAGATATCCTGGGGAGGCGATGTGCTGTCTGGGTACTGCCTTGGAGACAAAAGCAAGACTGAAAGCAGGACAAAATCCAGAGGGAGAGGAGCAACACAAACAACCAATAGGAAGCATCATGCAGGACCAATCAGAGAGGAACACACACACACACAAAAAGAGGGAGGGAAGGAATAATCAACTTTTTTTTTTTTTTTTTAATTTAATTAATATAATACCATTAAGTAAATTTAATAAAATGTATTTATTAATTTTTTTTAATTAGAATTATTTTATCCTAACTATTATTATGTTATAAACATAATGAAGGAAATTATTTAATTGAATTAAACAAATATTTCCAGGCTGTAGACAGCAAAGTGGAATCAGATTTTTCATTAACAATTTTATCACGATTAAAGTAAATAGCTAATTTTTCCAAAAAATCCAGTTCGGAAACGCGTTTGGCATGAAAGATAATTTTGGCACTCTTAAAAACAAAAAATAAACAAAAATTTGGCACCTTTTACACTTACGTGTATAGTGTCCTTAAAATTTGTTCTGATACTTCTTCTCTTAAAGAAGAACTCAATTATTTAAAGTCTGTTGCTATTAAAAGAGGTTTTAGACCCTCTATAATTGCTAAAGCTCTCAAAAAGTTCACTAGGCCAACTTATAATACTACTCTTTCCATTGAGGATAAAATTAAACCAGATAATCTTGTTGTCTTGCCTTTTTATCCCCCCTTATGTTTTGAACTGGCCAAAGTTTTGAAGCGTTTCAACTTTCCCGTTATTTTTAAACCTGTCAATAAATTCCAATTCCCTTCAACTAAATCCCCTGTTCCCGAGCTTCATAAGTGGGGTATCTATAATGTTCCTTGAAATAATTGTGATTTATTTAATATTACCCAAACAAAAAGAAATCTTGAATGCCGTTTACGTGAACATTCTCGGTATGTTGTTAATCAAGAAATTTCCAAATCTTCTATTGCGAAGCACAATTGGGAATTTGATCATAGTTTTAATTTTAAGAGTGCCAAAATTATCTTTCATGCCAAACGCGTTTCCGAACTGGATTTTTTGGAAAATTTAGCTATTTACTTTAATCGTGATAAAATTGTTAATGAAAAATCTGATTCCACTTTGCTGTCTACAGCCTGGAAATATTTGTTTAATTCAATTAAATAATTTCTTTCATTATGTTTATAACATAATAATAGGGGTAGCCGGGGTAATAAGAGACAGGGGTTATAAGAGACGCAGTCAAAAAAAACCTCAAAAAATATACTTAGACAACTTTAAAAATACGTAATATTAAGTGTTACAAAATTGTAAATAATTGTGCTTATTTTTGTATAAATTCTTTCAAAGAGGCTTAGAAAGTTGATAAAGTGCTAATTTTGTGCATTTCTAGTCGTTTTAGCTTTGAAATAACCTTAATTTCCCTTAAAAACGCATTAAAAACCCCAATAAGGCAGGTAATGGGTTTGGCGCCAAATTTGGCGACTTTTTCCCACCTTGGCGATTTTTATTGGCGACCTTGGCGAGAAAATCATTATTAGGGATATACCAAATATAGAAGCTGTAAGTTGATTGGTTGACCACTTTGTAGAGTTTTCTCGAAAAATCTGGGTTCCATGGAACAGTATATAAGAAGCGCTTTCTCACCAAGGCAGTTCAGTTCAGTCTGTGATCAGAGTCGGTCAGCTTGCATTGAGCCTCTTCGAAAGAGACTTGCTTTAAGTGTTATTGCTATACAGTTTGTACTGTGGATTTGCTATTGACAGCTGTTGTTTAAGCTGTGTTTACTGGTCGAATTGAAGCTGATACTTGGTTTATAGACCTATATTTTTCTGGAACTTTCTGTGAATAAATTACTGAATTTTTGTACGTTTGGCCTTTCATTCTCGGACAACTCACGAACCCCCAAGTACGCAACATTTCTGGTGTCAGAAGTGGGATTGTCTGTGAATGGTGATAACTAGAGCTATGGAGCAAGAGATGAAGAAACTTCTAGAAAGCTTAGCTACCCAGATGAATGAAATGAAAGCCGGACAGGAAATTATGAAAACCGGATTGATAGAGAAAATAGAAACAGGACAAAAAGAATTAAAAGACGGAATGAAATCTAATCAAGATGAGATGAAGAGAGAGCTTTCAACGGTGAAAGAATCAATCGAGGGTAAATTAACGGTGATGGAAAATAGAATGGATGGAATAGAAGAGAAAGTTATAAAGATAGAAGAAAATTTTGAAGAGAAAGTTATAAAGATAGAAGAAAGTTTTGAAGGGAAAGTTTTGAAAATAGAAGAGAGTTTTGAAGAGAAAGCAATGAAGATAGAGAAAAATGTTATGAAAGTAGAAAAGAATTTTGAAGAGAGATTTATGAAGATAGAAGAGAATTTTGAGGAGAAATTTAAAGAAAACTTTGATCAAGAGCTGAAAGGAAGGGTTTCAGAGATAGAAAGCAAGTTTAAGAGAATGGAGGAAGATCTTGAGAGAAAAATGAAAGAAGAGTCCAACGGAGAAGTAATAGGGAATGAACTGCAGAGCAAGATTCGGAATCTCGAAGAAAAGTTAGAATCCATGCCTCAGGAAACTGAAAAGAAAGAGAGAAGAATCCAGAATCAGGAATTGATTAAGCTATCCACCTACGACGGCAGTTCCTCCTGGCATGTATATAAGACGCAGTTTTCCATCGTAGCTGAAGCTAACGGCTGGGACTCTACCGCCAAGTCAGTCCACTTACCAGCAGCATTACGGGGAGATGCAGCCGAGATACTGCGAAATGTTTCTAAAGAAGAAAGGAACGACTTCGAGGCCCTGACTAGAGCACTGGAGCTACGGTTCGGAGAGAAGTGTTCTAAGGACTATAGTCGCCTCCAGCTAAAATCCCGTTACCAGAAAACGGGCGAAAGTTTGCAAGAGCTGGCAGCGGACATTCAGAGATTGTCACACGTAGCATTCTCAGACTGTCATGCTGACACTCGAAACGACTTAGCCCTTCAGTACTTTATCGATGCTGTTCGGGATCCAGAAATTCAAAAAGCGCTGAGACTCTCCAACATCAGAGACGTAGAATCAGCTTTAGGCTATGCACTTAGTATAGAGGCAGCCCAACAAGCCTCCCGCAAAGACCGCCATACGATAAGAGCAGTCTCATTAAATGATACGCCTGCTTATGAAAATGAAATGAAGAGAAGTATCGCAGAGATCCTAAAGAGATTGCGCAGCCTGGAGAATAATAAGGAAATAAAGGTTTGGAAGATAAAGTGCTGGGGATGGACATGTGAAGAGGAACTGCCCTGTACGACCAACTATAGGAAATCACCCGGCTTCAGCATCACTGCAGGGAAACTAAGAGGAGGCCATCTCGCGGGGCGGAGGTTGCCTGAAATTAAAGAGCCCCAATTTACAGTATTTCTTGTTTCATCGATGAGTGGCGGCGATAATGGACTTTACGTCTATGGCCAAGTTAACAACACCGCCTGCCGGATGATTCTGGACACGGGAGCCAACGTGACCATCATTAGAGCGGATTTGGCTCAAGAACTAAAAGAGAAGATCATCTGGACGCCGCCCTGTGTTAAACTCCAGACTGTGACCGGAGACGAAATCAAAATATATGGAAAAATGAACTTGATCATCACTTTTGGGAATGCCAGTTACCATCATATGGCATATGTGACAGATATAAGAGATCCTGTAATCATTGGAATTGATTTCCTGAGAAAATGTAACTTTAAATTGGACTTCAAGAATAATGAACTGCATTCGAGTTCGGAAGACATAGCTGTGTTCAACACTGAAAATCAAGACATTCAGCCAATATGCCAGATAACAGCCAAGTCGGAAATTTCCATCCCTCCACATACAGAGACAATAGTTTCAGGAACACCTCCGACCAAGCAATACTTCCGCTATGGACTGATTGAATACCCGAATACAGACAATAGCCCAAGAGGAGTTCTGGTAGCATCATCTCTAGTTGATCTCTCAAAGAGTACTATTCCTGTGAGAGTCGCAAACATCAGCGATAAGGTCCGGACAGTGAAGAAGGATGAGGTGTTAGCAACCTGCACTCCTGTTACATGCATCAACCGTCCCACGCAATCAACCGCATCCAAGTCTTCAGAACAATTAATAACGGAATTACTAAAGAATGCAGAGTTAGGAAAGGAACAGAGATGTGCTGCGGAGAAGCTACTCCAAGAATTTAAAGACCTCTTTTCTCGAACACCTGAAGACGTCGGGAGAACGAACATCACCCATCACAAAATTGATACAGGAAATCATCCTCCAATCAAACAACATCCAAGAAGACTTCCATTTGCTAAACAGGAAGAGGTCACTGAACTTCTAAGTGAAATGCAGCACAATGATGTCATCGAGCCATCAACGAGTCCTTGGGCCACCCCCATAGTACTGGTACGAAAAAAGGATGGTTCAACAAGATTTTGCGTAGATTATCGTCGTTTGAATGACATCACGAAGAAAGACAGTTACCCTTTTCCCAGAATTGACGACACATTAGACACACTTGCTGGCAATAAATGGTTCTCGACTTTGGATCTGAAGAGCGGTTACTGGCAAGTAGAGTTACATCCTGATGATCGTGAGAAGACTGCATTCACCACGGGACAAGGACTGTGGCAATTTAAAGTTATGCCATTCGGATTATGTAATGCACCTGCCGCCTTTGAACGCCTGATGGAGACAGTGCTAAAAGGACTTTCCTATGAAGCCTGTCTGGTGTATTTGGATGATATTATCATTGTGGGGCGCACCTTTGAAGACCATCTTCGAAACATCCAAAAGGTGCTGGAGAAACTCAGAATGGCTAACCTCAAGTCGAATCCAGGCATGTGTAACTTGTTCCGTCGTGAAGTGACCTACCTCGGCCATATCATCTCTGCCGAAGGTGTGAGAACTGATCCTGAGAAGATCTCTGCAGTCGAGAACTGGAGTCGCCCTGAAAATGTACACCAACTACGAAGTTTCCTGGGGTTATGCACTTACTACAGGAAGTTTGTCAAGAGTTTCTCAAATATTGCCAGACCACTCCACAAGCTGACGGAAACCAAACAGAAGTTCCTGTGGACAGATGAATGTGAAAAAGCGTTCAAGCGACTTAAAGAGGCCTTAACATCATCGCCTATCTTGACATATCCACAGCCCGACAGACAGTTTATACTTGATACAGATGCCAGCCATGAGAGTGTCGGTGCTGTTCTGTCGCAGGAAATTGATGGTCAAGAACATGTCATTGCCTATTGGAGTAAACGCCTGTCTAAACCAGAGCGAAATTACTGTACCACCAGGAAAGAGCTAATCGCCATCGTAAAAGCCATAGAACATTTCCATCATTACCTCTATGGCATACGATTCCTGCTGCGGACTGACCATGCATCTTTGACGTGGTTGCTCCAGTTCAAGAACCCGGAAGGAGAGATTGCCAGATGGATACAACGCCTCCAGGAATATGACTTCGAGATACATCATCGTAAAGGGACTCTACATGGTAATGCAGATGCCTTGTCACGGAAGCCCTGCTCGGAAAGCTGCAAGTATTGCTCTAGAGCCGAACAGAAATACCTGCCGATAAATCCGGTTGCGTGCCAAGCTACTGTCTCAACACCATCAGAAGAAGATCCCGACTCATGAAGTGACGGAGAACTTAGACAAGCCCAGTTGGAAGATCCTGACATAAAGCCAATATTACAGATGATGGAGACAACCAGCAACAGACCTACCTGGCAGGACATTTCCAGATTTAGTCCCATTACGAAAAGTTATTGGGCACTTTGGGACTCTCTTCATATCAGAAACGGCGTATTATACAGAAAGTGGGAATCTGATGATGGGAAAAGCTTCAGAGGGCAGATTTTATTACCAAGATAAAAAATTCCAGCTGTTTTAGAACAACTGCATAGTAGCTCTACCAGAGGCCATTTTGGGGGTAATGAAGACTCTGCAGACAGTTCGGGAACGCTTCTACTGGTGCAAGGCAAAGGAGGATGTGGAGAAATGGTGTAAATCCTGTGATGCTTGTGCGGCACGTACAGGCCCGCAGAAACGAAGTCGAGGAAGACTGAAACGGTATAACGTGGGAGCACCATTTGAACGGATTGCAATCGACATCTTGGGTCCTTTGCCACGGACCTCCAGTGGAAATAAATACATCCTCGTCGTGATGGACTATCTCACCAAGTGGTCTGAGGCATATCCCATTCCCAATCAAGAGGCATGCACAGTCTCAGAAGTCCTAGTGCAGCAATGGGTGTCAACGTACGGCACGCCCCTACAACTTCATACCGACCAAGGTACGAAATTTACCTCTGCTGTTTTCAAAGGACTGTGTCAACTACTTGGCATAGACAAAACCCGGACAACACCCTTACATCCCCAGTCGGACGGCCTGGTCGAGAGGTTCAGTCGTACCATTCTGAATAACCTCTCTCTTCTAGTATCAAGGAACCAGCAAGATTGGGACTTGAAGTTGCCATTGTTCCTGCTGGCTTATCGAAGTGCTGTTCATGAAACCACCGGCTATACTCCAGGTCAGATGCTCTTTGGACGTGAACTTCGTCTCCCTTGTGATCTCCTGTTTGGTGGTCCACCCGATGCGCCTTCATCGCCCGAGGAGTACATCCAAAATCTCCAGGCACGATTTGAGGACGTACACAACTTTGCTCGGGAGCGAATTCACATTGCAACGGAGAAAATGAAGACAAGGTACCATCTAAAGGCTACACAATGTGAGTTCCAGGAAGGAGACAAGGTCTGGTTGTGGAATCCTGTTCGACGCAAAGGACTCTCCCCCAAGTTACAGTGCAACTGGGACGGACCGTACACAGTCTTAAAAAGGCTGAATGATGTAGTGGTGCGGATCACTAAAACACCTTCATCGAAACCGAAGGTGGTGCACTATAACAGGCTAGCTAAGTACCACAATTAACGGTAATATTGAATGTAAAATGTAAATACTGGTAAAATTTGCGTATGCGTAATGTAAATATTTGTATATAAATATTTGTACATATTTGTCAATTTTGTAAATATTTCTCACTTGATTTATATTTCTATTTTATCGTTATATGCAACTTAGTTCTTGTATTTTAGATTGTGTAAATTTGTTTAGTTTCTCCTCTTGACCAAGGGTTGCACTGCCCGGGGCGTGCAGTCCTTGGGAGGCACGTTACAAACGTTTACACGTTTACACGAGCAGTGTTACAAAATTGTAAATAATTGTGTTTATTTTTGTATAAATTATTTCAAACAGGCTTAGTAAGTTGATAAAGTGCTAATTTTGTGCATTTCTAGTCGTTTTAGCGTTGAAATAACCTTAATTTCCCTTAAAAACGCATTACAAAGCCCCAATAAGGCAGGTAATGGATTTGGCGCCAAATCTGACGCCTTTTTCCCACCTTGGCGATTTTTTTGGCGACCTTGGCGAGAAAATCCTCATTAGGGATATACCAAATATGGAAGCTGTAAGTTGATTGGTTGACCACTTTGTAGAGTTTTCTCGAAAAATCTGGGTTCCATGGAACAGTATATAAGAAGCGCTTTCTCGCCAAGGCAGTTCAGTTCAGTCTGTGATCAGAGTCGGTCAGCTTGTGTTTACTGGTCGAATTGAAGCTGATACTTGGTTTATAGACCTGTATTTTTCTGGAACTTTCTGTGAATAAATTACTGAATTTTTGTACGTTTGGCCTTTCATTCTCGGACAACTCACGAACCCCCAAGTACGCAACAATATGTAATATTAAGTATCATGTGTATTCTTTACTACAAAACACTTATTGAGAAGTTTATATCACATTTTGAATTTCTTTTTATACGAAGAAAAAAACCTTCACTTTGAACTTACCCTAAAAATTCGAGACATTTTCTACATTTTTTGTAATTTTTTTTTTTTTTTTTTTGCGGGTTAGATGTTTGGGATTTATTAATGTGTAACCTTTTGACCAAGACTATGACTTTTGATGTACAATTTTTAAAAACCTTTAAAACATTCTTCATTTACATGTTCTAGGCATGTTTCTTATTACCCCATTTTTATTTTTTGTGGGGGTAATAAAAGACATGAGTCTCTTATTACCCCCACTGTTAATTCCTGTGCCCCCTCCCCCCCAATAGTTCCTGTTAATTCTGCTGACTAGTTCACGAGGAGTTTACCTAGTGTTAGGCCTAGTCTAAGTTTACCGAGATAACTTTTTTTTTTCACTTTAAATCAAAAAGCAGTTTTACTCATTAGGCTAGACCATATTTAAGGTTTATGATTACGTAAATTTATGTTTAGAATGTCTATAAGTTAGTATTTAGTCATTAATACTTTATTACATAATAAATAAATTCATTTATAATTACTAGAAACTTTTTTATAACTTTTTGTTCGCTTGTATACACTTCAAAGATACGGTTTTTTGGCTATTTTCGACTACACTTTAGAAAATGCGTAAAATATTTTCTGCCCACTTTAAAAATTATATTGATGTTTTTGGTTAATCCCTAGGTTATGTTGATTATGTAGAACTATCATTAAGTATAATATTATATTATTTAAGGCTTAATATTAAAAGAAATGAATTTCACAAACACATTTATGACAGTTAATTTTCGAGAAAACATATTTTTTGAATGGTTGTAAATAATAAAAATTAAAAACTGTTGGCTGATTCAGAATTGTTTCCAGGTGTCTTTTATTACCCACATGATTTTACATTGCTATATATGGACAGTTACAAGCCTGGTCTCTTATTACCCCACGCGGGGTTATTAGGAACAAGGATTTAATGAAAATTTAAAGGTTTTTTTAAACAAAAAATTTAAGTTCAAAAATCACCTAAAAAATCAAGAGGAGTCCATTTAACGAAATTAATAGGACACATTTATTTCAAGTTATTTAGCTTAATAGTATAGATTTTATTAATATTTTTTGTCTCTTATTACCCCGGCTTCCCCTAGTTAGAATAAAATAATTCTAATTAAAAAAAAAAATAATAAATGCCTTTTATTAAATTTAAATATTAGTATTATATTAATTAAATAAATAAAACAAAACAAAAAATTAATTGATTATTCCTTCCCTCCCTCTTTTTGTGTGTGTGTGTGTCCCTCTCTGATTGGTACTGCATGATGCTTCCTATTGTTTGTTTGTGTTGCTCCTCCCCCTCTGGAAATTACTTGCTTTCAGTCTTGCTTTTGCCTCCAAGGCAATAGCACGTGTTTTTTTGCACCTGATGAAGAACGGCTAAGTTCTTTCGAAACCGATTGTGCTAGCTTAAAATTTATGGTGTGTAAAGAAGTTTAAAAATCTAATTCTTCAGTTTTATTAAATATGCAGTTACACCACTTTTCCAATGAACGAACCATATCTTAATCATACTTGTAAGAAATATATTATATTTAAGTTCATTAACCTTCTAGAACGCGCGTCTGAGCAAAATTTACGACAAATTCAGTTTTTAATGAACTTTTTCCGCGTTTCGCAGCTGGGACTACGTCCATTTTTGTTCCTCCGTCCAATTCTTCCCCGCAACATGTGATGTGCCAACTGGAAATCGCATAACAATTTCAATTTTTAATCAGGCTTTTAGGCTACGCGCTAGCTTGTTCGTAAAATTTATAACACATGAGTGGTCATGGTTGAAAATTTGGAAAATATATTTCTCAAGTGTTTTGTAATTTTGTATTAATAATTGACGTGCATTATTATTTTAATACGTAGTATGCAGTTGTTTCCTTACTACTTGTATTTTAATTTTATTTAATTTTAGAAAATAATCTCAATTCACTTTTCTTACGTCAGAATAATTGTAGGGATATTGATAATTAAACTAATATTTGATTGGATAAATGACAGTTAATCTAGAGCAGTTTACCTAATTCCCCAAGGACATTTTCCTTGGTTTTTCTAAAACAAAACTTTAATGTAAAGTGTCATTAAAAGGTCTATCCAAGTAGCATAGGGAGACAACAAATTTATATTTGTTGTAAGCCCTGATCATAATTCACTAATTTATTTGCCCTTTCTTTTATTAAAATTATCTTTCCAAATTCACTTTAGAATCCTGCATTGTGTAACAAAAAAAAAAAAAAAATGAGAGTAAAGGGATTTGACTTGTAACCTATGTCGAACCTACTGATCTCTTTTTCATAAACAATTTCAATTACAATTTAGTCCTTTAACTCAAACAAAATCTAAAAGAACTAAAAATATATCTTTAATACTAAATATTTAAAAGATTAATCTATTTAAAATCATTCTCTTTTTCTTTTTTTAACTATTTATTAATCTATTATTTGTGAGAATTCAAATCACTATTTTGCATATTCTTTCTATCACAACTAATTTTTTTATTAATTATGATATCTTATTATCCTCTCTCTCTCTCTCTTTTTTTTTTTTTTTTTTTTTTTTTTTTGATTCAGTAGTATAGTACTTAAATCAAGGAAAAAAAAAAACTTTCACAAAATGTTTATTTCCTTTCCAACACCTTGTATGATCATCCGGACAGAAACACATATTGGCAGCCATACTATGACGAAGGGGCAGTCTCCCTTAATCTTTTTCGAGATTTTATCACACATATAATTTCAGGAAGAGAACATATCGGTCAGTATCAAAAGAGACGACTGCTGGGACAAAACAGGCTGCATTAAATTTTCTTGCAAGGATGAGGATCAGCATGGGGGTAACTGGTTGGACTTCCAAAAACCCCTTGAAATATGCCGGACGCTACAACACTACAGCTATTGGTCTGTTCTGAGCATATTAGCAGCAGATCACTTTGGAAACATTTCATTCTTACTTCTAGACACTTCCACCCGAGCTTCTCGTCAATCTTAGCTCGAACTCTCTGCTCCCTGTAGAAAACGCTCGCACTCTCGCTCTCGGTTGCAAGAAAAAGAAGACATTCAAAGCTGATTTTAAAAAGTCTCTCATTAAACCAAGAAAAAAAATTATCTTTTAACTAGCCATGGGAGGGGCCACAGCCCCCCTACTTTTTTTCAAGAGGACACGACGAAAGTAGTTTTCTCTAGATGTACTCCACGCGTAATACTATTTTTCCCCTCGAAATAAAAAGAACACCCACGCTCAGTGTTGCCACACTTAAAAAAAAAATCTACAAATGCCAATCTAAATACACAATTTACCCGCTTTCAATATATGGTCCTCCCACCAGCGGATCCCATCCCTTCGATTGGATCACTAACTTCCGCGCTTAAAGGGGGTAAAACTAGCCCCCGAAGCAAACAGAGAGAAAGACACAACCCTTAATTCCTCAAAATTCGTGAGAAACAAGAAAATAACAAGCAAGCAGCAACCCACTCGTTGGTCTGAAAGTACTGTAAAATACAGTTTCTTTTTCCGTAAGAAAATGTCAATGGCATGACTAAATTCTCTTCTCAAGAATGCTTTTCCTAACAAAAGGCAAGTAGTATTTATTGCTTGTTTACCACAACACTTAAACAGCAGTGAAATGCATACTAAATTTTTTTTATTACCCCACGCCATTTATATGACAAAAATAGTATTTCAAACTAAACCGTGAAAATATTTTTAAAGAGAAAGTAAAAAGGGGGAATCATTACCAACAGCTAAAAATGGGTGACAATGACACAAGTTTAGTTTACCCGTGAGAAAACGAGCACCTGCAGCATGACTCATAGAAAAGAATCTCACAGCTTTTTCAAAGTGGCCATTTCCTTATTCGTTATTTGTTTATTCATTCATTTATTTATTTATTTAATTGTTTGAATTAGGATACCCACTCGCTTGCTAAAAAAAAAAAAAAACATGCTTTTTCAATTTTAAAAGAGCGAAAAGAAAAAAAGAATAGTTTTACTGATTAAGCAATTGTATTTTTTTTTTTTTTTAATCTTTTGTTCTAAATTAAAAAAAAAAAAAGTTTGTTTCAAATTTATTAAAAAATCTGTAGCAGTAGAAAGCAATTCTACTTGTATAATTCCTATACCGGTTTTCATAGCAAACAAACACATAAAACCAGCTGAATTTCCCCCATGTTCTTCAAGAGTTATCTGATGGCGATAAAGAAAGATGGAAAACATTTGGATTTGAGAATGACAGCGATCTGATTTCATTTGAATGTAATATCATTTGTAGTTTGTAACAATAATGTTTATTTTTTTACTTCTTAAAAAATTTCCTATCAATATTCATTCATTTTTCTTGTTTTTTTTTTTTTTTTGTACCAAAAATGATAAAATAATAGGTGTCGTAAAAAATACTACATGCGCGAGTTCATGTAAAATTCTTGACCGCGCGTGCTAAAAAGTTAAAAAAGAAAAAAAAAAAAAAGAGGAAAAAGATTTTTTTTTTTTTCTTTTTCTAATAGTGTAAATAAAATAATTTGCACAATAAAAACATTCACTGCAAAGTTTTTCATTCTTTTTATTAGCTAATATATATAATAACAAAATATTCCCCAGAATAATGATACGAGCTTAAAGCATCATATTATAATATGACATGAGATATGAAAATATTACTTTCCTATACGTATGTGATTTTATTTCACAATAGAAAATTTATTACTTTAAGTTATTCTTTGAAATGTATGTGTTTATGATGCATTTAAATCATCTTAAGAAGAATTTTTAACATTTTCAAAATTTTATGTCTAGAATCTATTTTATAACCAGACGATATCAAATCCCTTTATAAATATTCAATAGATTTTTTTTTATTATCATATTATATTTCATACATTTTAATTTTTCTAAGTGCTATTTATAAATAT
This sequence comes from Salticus scenicus, assembly GCA_963930645.1. NCBI lineage: Eukaryota > Metazoa > Arthropoda > Arachnida > Araneae > Salticidae > Salticus > Salticus scenicus. Next base: position 196,611,178 of record OZ005653.1, read on the forward strand.
ATCTCCCAAAATACAAAATGAAAAAAAAATTAACAATAAATGCTCAGTTAATTTATTTTCTCCAAACATTTTGAAATTTACAGAATCTGTTTCCTAGACAAATATCTGTAAACTATTGATGGATTTAAATTAGCATATATTTAAACATTAAAATTTTTTTCTATTTAAAATAAGATGAATTAGATGATTACGTATTTAAAATTACAATTATTTGAAAAGCTATACCTAAGATTTACAACCATACTTTTGTACAGTTTGCGAATATCTAGAAACTTTACTCATTAATAATTTTATCTTTTATAATTTAAGAAATAAAGGAACACTGAAAAGACTTATAAAGGAAGTGAACAGAGTCACTTCAAACTTCGTATAAGCTTGATTGTGTGTCCATTGGAGTTAACGATGCGCTATTAATGCAAAAATAATGGCAGTTACTTTTTCCTTTACGAACACCAATTTAACGAAATTTTTCTTTTGTTAGAAGATAAATGCATATATCAACACTATAGAAAATTTAATAGCCCATAATAAAGGGAAAATCTACCATATTGTCAAAATAAATAAGGGTAAAATGTGAAGTGGTGATAATTTGAACGAACATAATTTTGTTTATATAGTAGTTTCAAGTTACGTTCTCTATGCTCAATAGAAAGTAAAAGATATGCTGAAGAACAGACAACAAAGAATTATTTTAAGTGTCATGATTTAGTCATTTAGCATTTAATATGCACTTAAAATTGTGCAAAATGTAGAAAAGATCCCTTAAAAAAATTTTTAATAAAAAAAAATATATGTATATATATACAAAAATTTCAAATCATCATTTTATATTACACAGAGGTAAATTAAAAAAAAAAAAAAAAGAAGTTTATCTTTATTTTATTTCTTTAAATTTAAGTTGTAAAAATAATTTATTACTTCCTAAAATTTATGTTCATGTTTTGGAATGCACAGAAACAGACTGAACAGACTGGAGGATTTTGGCGTTCTTGTATGTTACAAATTATTTTTATGATAAATCTCAAAGCGTAATATTCGGATTCGAATAAGCCATTAGCCAATTTGAAAATCGAAATATTTTATAATATTTTAGCGCTTGATAATTATGAATAGTTGCTCCTAAATTGCTGACTGTTCATTATTATTACGGTTGTGTAATTTTAGCGTTTAAGCAATGTAGTATTAAAATCCTAACGTATAAGACGGTTAGTATTAAGAATTCTATAGTGATATCTCTTATTGGTCATACTTTTTATGATTTGACTGAAACAAATGTGCCTTAACGGCAGTGTATTTCATCAAACATATTATATAAGGATATAAATATTTAAAAAACGATATCTAGGAAATTCATTTCTATTTTTCGGTAATTTTTGGTACCATTTTATTGTAATTTTCTGATTAATATAACAGTTGATTTTCGAGATTTTATTGATTCTATTTGAGAATAACGATTCTATTTGAGTATAATGGTTGGGTTTCACGTCGCACTAGTGCTGCGCAGATGGGCAATTGGCGACGGTCTGGGACACACCCCTAGAGGTGGTCCGGAGGCATGACATCACAATTTTGATCCTCCACGGAAGGGATGTCTCTCCCGTTTCGGTGACCCCCAGATGTATAATTTTTTAGGGGAACATAGAGGACATTGCGACCAAGACATATTTTACTTGCATCATCCACCATTAGTGTACACGACGGTCTTTGGCCGGCTCGAGTACCGAACCCGCAATCTTCCAAAATTACGAGGCCGGCGCTCTACCGACTGGGCTACACCGCGGCCCCGATTCTATTTGAAAGAAGATAGCTAAAATTGTATTTAAACATCCTTCTATTAAAAATAAAATAAAATTTAATTTAATTTATTTTTTTAAGAAGATAATTTTTCGCGTAGGAAATATTTTGTAATATAAGACAAAAATGTATTTATTGCAAATTATACTTTATCTATTTTTTTTTTTTTTTTTTTTTTTTTTATTGTGTTAATTGTCAATGAAGCATGTAAAAAATATTGAACAGAAATCGCTATCATTTGCCATATAAATTAAAATAAACTGCGAGTTAACATTTCCAAACTTATATATATATGTATGTATGTATGTATAGCTGCTTTGTGCCCGCTTCGCAGGGGCTGGTTTATAACATAACGATAAATAGAGCATGTCATGAAATAACGTCAAATCTTCAATCTGAGGACTAAAAGAAATAATTCATCGTTAAAAAGGAAAACAAAAAACAATAATATATCCGTCGCTAACTAACACAGAAGTCCTATATGATAGGACACAAATTCTGAGAAAAAAAATAAATATAATAAAATAAAATAAATATAATATAATATAATAAAACAGACATTATACTGTTATTACCTGATGGGTCTCTCTAGTTCCATTTCCACAAAAAGCGTCAAACGGCTTCACGCGCTTCTTAAGGGGGCACATCAGGGCGCTCATTTTCCAGCAGGACCGTAATTTTTTCTCGGAGTGCCCCTGGTGTAAAGCTGAACAGGCATCACCCTCTCATTTCCTTAAGTGCTTGGGTTTTATAAAAGACGAGGTTTTAAAGAACCATCTACTGATTTTAGACTTTCTGGAAGTTTTTGGCTTCATGTAGATTTTCCAGCCTATGCTGGACCATTTGGGATTACCAACAACAACAACATATGGTATAATTAATTTAAAGGTTTTTATGAAACATTTTGTACATAATACAAAAAAAAAAAAAAAAAAACTGATATGAACAACATATTATTGTTTCCGTTTTATGATCATTTGATTGCCTTAACCCTTTCAGGGGCACTAAGTAAAAATGATTGAATTTCCTTTTAAATATATATATATCATAAAGTAAACATCCCATACAAGTCATATTTGATGAAGAAAAAAATTCAGCATGTGGGGATTTTTTTGTGGGTGGTGGCTAGGCGTTCTAGACACTGTGTCTATCCACCTAAAAGATGCTCCTAAAAATCAAACTAAAATTAATGATCTAAGATAATATGTAAATCTGTTGTATTTAAAAGGTGCATAACTTTATATTTACACTACCAAATACTTTTGAATAAAAAATTATTTTTCATAAAAATATATAAAAGAAACTTCAAAAAATGTTCCCGCAACTTGTCCATTTAAAAAAGTCACAGGCACATCCTGCTTAAAGTTACTGTAGTTCTGCCATCTCTATTTCAATTTTAGAAGTACACATTAACTTTTCATAAAAGTGGATAAAAAAAGTAGCCACTGCACACTTAGAGAAAAATTTCTAAAGTAGGTGGATAGACCCTCTAGCCACCGCCCCTGAAAGGGTTAAAATGCGAAATATATTAAGTTAAAAAAAAAAAAAAAAAAAAAAAAAAAAACCTAAAAATCATTAATTTTTTACTAAGATATAATATTAAAACTAAGGAAAGGATCGTAAAAAAGGCGCTCAAATATAATACCGAAGCACACTTAATAAAAAAGAATAATTTTGAATTTTCAAGGAGTATTTTTTATATTCATTTATTCAGTTAATTCATTTTATATATCTATTATAGCAAAAATTTTAATAAAATGTAAAAAAAAAATAATAATAATACCAAAATCAATACAATTTCAAATATTGTTTTCCCCAAAAATTGACTGCATTAAAAAAAAAAAAAAAAATGTATTATTTTAATTAAAAATGAAATAAAATAAATAAATAAATAAATAAAATATTTATTTTTTTGAAATCGAATAACAACTACTTACATATTAAATTATTGTATATATCTAAATATCGGTTTTCACTTTATATTTATCCATGTGACAATTGATTTTCCCTTTGCTCTTATTTAGTTGAGCCGTCAAATATGAACGGATGCATAACTTAGACTTAGTGGTAAAAGCCAGAATTAGCTTTAATCCCCAGTGATAATAGAATTATATCAAAATCTTAATCTTATAAACTATGAGCTTCTCCTTTGTTAAGTGTACAATCGAATCGTCCGTTGTTGAATGACTACTAAGTGATAACCGTTTTCATTCATATTTGATCCTTCATATTTGATATTATTTACAGCCAAATTAAAAAAAATATTTTGAAAAAAAATAATGTTTCTAAGCTACTAAATTTGAAAAAAAAAAATTATAATAAGATTAATTACGTCATTTATATTTTGATTATCCCTTGTATTTAATTGTATTTTTTTTAATTTTTTGTATTAAATAAACAGTTTTTTTTTTTTTTTTTTTTTTTTTAACTCTATTAAGATAAATAATTTATATTTATAATCCATTAATTCGAATAATATTTATTTTGCCTGATTTTAAATTATCAAGGATTGCATTTCATAGTTTCGACACCAAGGGCTCCATTCGCATTGTCTCCATTCGCATTGTCTGATATAGTTTAGAATTTTTTTAAACATTTTTCAACAAAGTTGAAAGTATTTATGACTTCGGTTTTCTTGTTTGTCCGTCTGATTGTCCATGCCTTTTTCCCTTAAATATTCATAGAATTGTTTTAAAGGAATATACGTTACTGAAGTTCATCCTTGGATGTTTTGTGTTATAAATGGGGTATATGTCATAAGTGGTTTGTATACAGGGACACACGAAACAATGCCAAAGCTTTGAGAGGTATTTCTATAAACCACATTTAATTTTTCTGTTAAGGGGGGGGGGGCACAAATCATCATACAATAAACAGTTAAATTCGGTATGAACAAAAAAATGTTTTCTACTGAATATAGTATAATTAAAGTTAAGATTTGCGGGGCCACACAAAAATATTTAGACGTTTTAGAAGTTAAAATTGAAAATTACTTGATTTACATTTACATTATTATTAAGCTTTTTTTTAATATATTCTAACAAAGTTTAAGAGTGAATATGATTATTGTTTAGATTTTTTTTTTTTTTTTTTTTTTTTTTTTTTGTTTAGAATATTGTATTTTTAGTGTTATGGCCACGCATTATTTAATGGCCACGCTAAAATATTTAGATACGTTAAGGGATATTGGATATTGCTAAAATTACATTTCCTTTTGTGTTAAGTGCTTTTAAAACTCCCAGAATGTGTTTAAAAATTATTATAAATTCAAATAATCTGCCTGTTTGTCTGCCTATCCTTTTGTTTGGTCGTTTCGTGATCACGTGGACAATACACATTGTAGGTTAAACTGTGTTATGAATATGTACAGTTGGAAAATGTTAATAATCTATGCAAACTACATGGTTTTCCGTCTTTATTTTTCTTCAAAACCTGATGTGATTGAAATAAATAAATTTCTGAATATTTGTGAAAAAAAAAAAAAAAAAAAAAAAGGGGGGGGGAAAGAAAGAAAGGAAACTATGACTAAATATTTTACTTAGAAATTAGTTTTTTGATTCAGTTCCATGTGTGATACACTAAGCCTTAACCATAAAATGTAAACAATTGCAAAATTTCTAAGTATGACTTAACATGAATATATGTAGATGACAAAATAAACAAAACTAAATTAAACAAAAGTTTTTTCGGGCTAATTTTATAATAATTATAATATATATTGGCGAAACTTTCGTTAGCAAAAGAAAATTGCCTTGTAAATATATTTCTGTGAACAATTAAACATTTTTTTTTTTTTTTCTGCGTTGCTCTGACTAATATCGTCTTTATCCTCAAAAAACTTTTTTAGTTTTCATTTATACTTATTAACTATAATAACTTAGTCCGGTCAAATTAGACCAAAAAATAAGAGTGAAGATACCTAAAGTTACAACAAGCTGATAATCAGTAAAATTCTTCAAAATATAATTATAAATAAAATTTTGAAATTCCCCACCATTCCGGTGTATGGAAAAAATTTTACTCAAGGTCAAAGGTAAAAAAAAATGCGTTTTTCGCGATTTTCAGCAAAAAGGTAAATTTTATCATAAAAATACCTCAGGCAAAAACTGAAGATCATAAAATTATCTACAAAAAATGTATCAATACTTTTTTTCCTACGAGCCACCGTTTCTGAGATATTACGATCCAAAAAGTTGTAAAAAGTTGTAATGGTCATAATATGCATGAGTACGCTACGTATATACATCTCTAGAGTTTTAATATATGTTAAACTATTTTTCTATCTGTCATTGTAACTTACACTTAAAATATGAAATATAAATAAGTTATAACTATAAGGATATTAGGTAAAATGAATCCCAATCCCTTCATTTATACACCAGTGTAACCTCGAGACAACATCTGTCCCCTGTTCAATTGTGTGCGTGCCTACTGCTAAGCCAAGGATTAAAAGCGGGTCCAACCATGACAGTTCCAACCAGTCAACAGAAATTTCTTACAAATACTCACAACAAGTCTCGGTTCATTTCAATGTTGAAAGAAAAGTTTACTGCTGAAAATATACTGGTAAAACAAGCTAATAATGATGCTGATGTACTGATTATTGAAACAGCAATAGAGCAATTCAATGTGACAAATATAACTGTTGTTGTTGGTGAAGATGTAGACTTACTCGTATTACTCACTGCTCGAACTCCAACTCCAAAAACTATTTTCTTCTTAAAACCAGGAAAAGCTCAACATCAATCGGAAATATATTCTTCAAAAAGTTTATCTACTTTTGCAAAGAGTCAAAATCATGTACTATTTTTACACGCAATAACTGGCTGTGATACGACATCTGCATTTTACAGGAGAGGTAAAACAACAGTTTTCAAAATGTTTGAAAAACAAGATTTAGTTCAATGTGCTCAAGTTTTTAAAAACAGTAATTCAACTCAACAAGAAATCATCACCAACGGCATTCGCTTTCTTCTTTCTATGTACGGAGTTCCTAAAAAAACTACCTGCTTAGATAAGTATCGATATGCATGTTTCGTTAAAAATACTAAAAATAAAAAACAAGTTCAATTAGCTTGTCTTCCTCCAACCGCAGATGCTGCTCATCAACATCTTTTTCGGATATATTATCAAGTTCAAGTGTGGCTTGGTTATCAGCTAGACTCTACAAAGTGGGGTTGGAAGTTGGTCAACAATACATTAGAACCAGTTCAAACTTTACTCCCACCTGCGCCGGAAAAACTGCTGAACACAATTTTTTTGCAACTGCAAAAAGGGATACAGCGCTAAATGTGGTTGCAAAAAAGTTGGACTGTTTTGTTCTCTGGCATGTACAAATTGTCAAGGCCGGTCGTGTTCTGTTGAATCACCAACAGTGGAGGATTCGTTTGATTCTAACGAGATGACATACGATACGTCGCTATTAACGCAATTTACTTGCTCTCAAAATGAAGATGAAGAAGAGGAGGAAGAAGAACAAGAACAAGAACCAGAAAAAGATCAAGAAGAACAAAAAGAATTTGAATCAGACGAATAAGCTTCATTACTTTTTTTTTAATTGACATTGCTTTTATTTATTACAATCTTTGCTAATTTCCGTTATTTTGCAATAGTTACAAATTAAAGAGGATCATAATTGACTCGTGGAATAGGCCTACTGGGGAAACCACGTTAAAAAAAAAAAAAAAAAAAAAAAAAAAACGCGCTAAGTACACTACCTCATAGGTGGCGTGGAAACGTGTGCATATTATGACGATTACAACTTTTACAACTTTTTGGATCGTAATATCTCAGAAACGGTGGCTCGTAGGAAATAAAGTATTGATACAATTTTTGTAGATAATTTTATGATCTACAATTTTTGTCTGAGGTATTTTTATGATAAAACTTACCGTTTTGCTGAAAATCGCGAAAAACTCATTTTTTTTACCTTTGACCTTGAGTAAAATTTTTTCCATACACCGGAATGGTGGGGAATTTCAAAATTTTATTTATAATTATATTTTGAAAAATTTTACTGATTATCAGCTTGTTGTAACTTTACGTATCACCGAATGTCTAGATTGACTGGACTAAACTGTTTTTCGTCTATTTCCTTATTTTTTCTGTTGTTCTGGATTTAAGTATTACATAAATAGATCTTTTTGAAATACCTTCACAAACAAAATATTTCATACAACATCACTCCCCAAATGCATGGCTCTTATACAAAAAATATTTAAACTCAAAAAATTCTTCACATGCAATTAAATTAATGTAAGCACTAGCAGTTTTCAAAGGACGGGGCCTTTCTTCTTCAAGTGTAAAAAACACGTGCTACTGACTTGGAGGCAAAAACATCACTCATTTAGTAGAATATAACAAGACGTAAACAGGGGTTGGTTGGTTGGTTGGGTTTTACGTCGCACTAGTGCTGCGCAGATGGGCAATTGTCGACGGTCAGGGACACACTCCTAGAGGTGGTCCGGAGACACGCCATCACAATTTTAATATTCCACGGAAGGGACGTAAACAGGGGACTTCTTCTTTGTTGATATTCTTTAACACTTACTTTAAATCTGAAAGAAGAAAAAAAATGTAACCAATAAACATCGGAATATCAATATATCATTAATAAATGAATAAATAAATAAACATAGAATAAAATAAAATAAAGATGAATGTGACAATAGGTTTTATTTTATGACTTGCCTAACTTTGGGCAGGTTCTTAGTTGTAACCCGTTATTCCAATGTTTCTTACTTTTTAACAATAGAGTCCGTAAATTTATCTATCTATATCTATATCTATATCTATCTATCTATCTATCTATAGTATATAGACATATATATGTGCGTGTTTGAGTGTGTGATTATTTTCGAATATAGTATTTATCGTAAATAATCATAAAGCTATAAAACCACTTATCTATAAATTAACAATATGATCTTTTTTTTTTTTTTTTTTTTTTTTTAGCAATATAGAGAATTTTTCTGCACTAAATTACTATGATTGCTATATATTGCCATATTTCACTTAATTTTATATAAAAATGTAAGACGTAGAAATGTAAGAAAAAGCAAAATCTTAAAAGTGAGACTTTCTTATTATTTCAAGATTTAATAAGGAGATATTTATGTAACCATATTCATACAATCATTTCTATAAAGGTAAAAATTTGATGTGGACACCACATTACTTCCGAAAACACTCACAGGAATATACATATTATGAAAACATTGACATTTTTTTGTGAGGTAGCTAATTATAAACATAATAATGCGAGCATCATCTGTCAGGAACAGTTCCGGTTAGATCACTTCAAAACAAAAGCTTTTGGCAGCCATTTTTTCCCGTTTGTTCAACTTACGGACACATACGTATAATATGTTTTGTATCACACCTATTCTTATTTATTTCCTCTAAATATTGAAAAACAATTGAATTTTAATGTTTAAAGGTATAAATTAAATATAACGGGTCACTGGCTATTATTTGTTTGTTTGTTTATTGATTATATATACATAAGATTTGTATGATTGACTTGTAGTCCGCATGAGGTAATTACAGATAGCAAATGACAGAATTACAGTACGAAGAAACAAACAGGGCCAGTGCGGGAATCGAACCCGCTCTCCTACGCTCGAAGGCGATTATCAATGTGGTGACATAACCACTCGGTCACGGAGGGCCCACTGGCTACATAGATATAGTAATAAGACATATGTTGATCATTGACGAGGAAAAAGTGATGCCTTTTCACTTGGAAAAAGACGGCCATTTTACTCTCTTATGGATGTTTTTTGCCGAGTGAATATCCACGGAAATACCCATAGACAATTTAGCAAATAAAATTTATAAATAATTTATTTACTAAAAGAGAAGGAACAATTCCAGATACCCTTTTTTCTTTCTTTCCTTCTTTTCTTTTTTTCCTTCTTTTCTTTTTTTACTATACTCTAGTATACTCATATCTGCACAAAACTAACTTTATTTTGGCTGGCATTTATTATTATACTTCTTTGAGATAATATCGTCTGCATTCATCATGAAAAATAATTTTAATAAGTTATAATTTAATAAATAATTTGTATTGCGTAAATTTGTATACGATTATACATAGAAGAGAGCCTTGTGGTAGCCACAACATACTAATTATATATTAAAACTTCTGCGGCTGCTAATTACATTTAAAATAATTTTGAAAATTCCATATTACTTACTAATATAAAATATTAAAAAAATATTAAAATAAAAAAAAAAAAAAAAAAAAAATCCACTAATTATGAAGACAGTAATTATATCATAATAATAACAAAGCAATTGACTATAAAATTTATATTTTTCATAAATTACTTGAATATAACTTATTTATGAAAACTTATCCCATTTCGTTTCATACATTTATTAGAACACTTAAAAGCCGACATTTGGACATTTTCAAAATTCATTAACATTCTATTCTATTACTAGTTTCGAGATTTAACTCTCTAATGGCTGATGCCAAAAAACTTTTTCGGCATCAAAAATCATTGCTCGTTAACATGGGGGATGATCTATATAAATTACTATATCTGTGACTGACTATACGCAAGCGAAGTTATGACGTCACTGGCCGTTCGTGGATGCAAGAAAAATATTTCCTATGTGAAACACCCATCCGCGATTGTAATGAAATGCTCGCCCTCTGGTGGGCTAAGGTGAAATTACAATTAACATGCTTTAATTCGGTTTTTCATCAAGTCGCCATTGCTTGCCGATGTTTAGTTTCACATACATTTATTGAATAAAAATGAATAAATCCGGTAAAAAAGATAACACTTACTGTTGTGTGCTACAGTGTAACTCCAAAGGATCAAGAAATCCAGAATTAAGCTTCCATTTATTTCCAAATGACAAATTAAAAATTTCAGTTGCTTCGGCTAATGGAAGTAAAGAATTAATCAGATGATTTGAAAGATGATGTAATGGCGGAGAAATTATAGTACGAATATTAAGTAGAATAACAAAAAGAACAATAATAAATAAACGTGGCTATTATATTTACTAACAACAAAAGCTGAAAAAGCGCCATCTATCGATCATTACAAACGCGGATAGGATTTTTTGTAAAAAATTATTAAAAATCGGAGAAAATTATTTCCCGATTCTAATCCCCATATTTAGGTATAGATATGTATTCGTTATCACATGCATGCGTTAGATTACGTTGTTTTTGTTGTAAAATTGACAAAATTTGAATTTTTAATTTCAAAACTATAGAAAAAAAAATGGCAAACTTCCATATTCGATTGAAAACACAAACATTTCATTTCAAAGGATGATATTTACACAATAAATATCCAGCTAATATACTAATTAAAAGGAAAAGGATGAATATTCTATCATAATTTGAAGTCAAATTTGTTTTCAAATGTCTAAATAAAGTATCTGATATAAGATACTAACTAGCAGGCTACGCCCGCTTCGCTGGCCACTATATTTAAATGAATCTCCAAAAGAATTGGATCATTATTTATTTTTCACATCACATTATAAATAAAAACTAAAATAATTACATTGGAATCGCTCTAGACCTCGCATCGGGTACTCGCTGACTACGGCAGCTCTTTCTCTGCCCGCACTGTATCGGGAGCAGTTTCCCACTGCCTGCAGAAATCTCTTTCCTATGTATTTCAATATGGGTATTTATTGACGATAGGTGGGTCTGCCATTATTTAAGAACTGCGATTTTATAGATAACTGTATCTCAGCGTCTATTAAATATTTTAGTTTTTGAACCAAGTATTTTATTGCTCATGCTATTTACACTGTGTTACAATTTGATTCCGACCAATCTAATGAAATAAAATAAAAAGTAGATTTTCTTTGAGAAGGAATTAAATACATAAAAAACAAATAAATTCCAATCAGTTTAATTCTTTTTACTATATACTACCATTATTTCCTGACAAATACTATAAATTAGAAAAAACTTTTAAAGAAATTAAATTAACAAATGAAAAATAATTGTTGTTATACTACAAAAATAATACATAAACATAACTGTTATAAATACGTTTTTAAATATTAAATTTAATATATTTAATTTTTTCTACTGCATTACCATTTTATTTTCAACAAATATAATAAATTAAAAAGAGAAAAAAGATTCGCCCTCAAATAAATGTATTAAATAAAAAATAAATTGCATAATATAGCCGTTGCTAAGATACGCAGACGATTACAATCGAAAAATAAATTCATGAAAAATGAAACAAAGCCAATGTTTAAAATCGAAAAGACATTAATTTAAAAAATTCAGATTCGAAATTCGAAAAAATCTCGATGAGGTGCACACTTGCAGGGTCCCAGGTGCCTATATGCCAAATTTGGAAGCTCTGCGATCAGTAGTGTGTAGTATTGTTCATGTTTAGATAAATGTATTTATTTTCCTGTTGGAAAAAAAAAATAAACTCGTATTTTTTTTTTTTTTTTTTTTTTGGCAACAATTAAATTACGGATTAAATTTAAATGGCTAATTTTTTGCTATTATTAACTTATTATTTTCATATTTTTATTAATTAAAAGAAAACTAAACAGAAATTCGAAATTCTGACTTCGATGTGCACAATGATCTTTCGGGGGGCACCTTTGTGTTAAATCTCGTGACTGTCCGAGCTACCGTTTTCGAGAACAGTGAAATATATATACAAATATTGCTCACTTAATAGTATAAGATGTATTGCAGCGGAACAGATTTGATATCGGTCATCCGTGGCAGGAAAAAAACTTGCCAAATTATTTGGCGAACATACTTCAATTACTTTCAAAAATCATGGATTTTTAACAACTTATATTAAGAGAGTAATGAATAATATGAAACAATATTTTGTACAATATATATTACGAAAATATACATCTGGCATGTATATTATCGTATTACGTTTTTGATCGCCAAATACAAAAACGCCAAGGACAACAGAGTTTTGAAATTTAAAATTAAAATTTCGTCAATTTGACACCAAATAACTTAATCTAACACATGTACATGAAACTATTACACATATACATCGAAATATGGGGATTAAAATCGGGAAATAATTTCCCTCGATTTTTAATAATTTTTTACAAAAATTCCAATGGGCGATTAACATAGGATGGGCGATTAACATTGCATCCACTGACGGTTAGTGACATCACACTTCGTTTGCGTATAGAGTTCTAACAGATGAGGTCACGAGCATGTTTGCTGAGGGACAGTTGACCTCACTGACCCATTTTATCAATGCGAATAGTGTTACAAATTTATTGTAATACAGTGTTGTAAATGTATTTGCAAAAGCATAAAAAAAATTCGACTACTACGCTTCCAAAGGCATGGAAAAATTAGCGTTGTCCTTCAGCAAAGTACGGTTCCTAAGAAGAAAGTCACGTGGTTGTTAGAACTCTATAGTATGCCTCCCTTAAGTTTGCCATTTTTTTATAGACTTTTGAAATTTAAAATTCAAATTTTATCAATTTTACAGCAAAAACAACTTAATCTAACGCATGCACGCGATAACAAATGGATATCTATACCTAAATATGGGAATTGAAATCGGGAAATAATTTTCCTCGAATTTAATATTTTTTTACAAAAAATCCAATGGGCGATTAACATAGGAAATATGCAAGTGAAGTGTGACGTCACCTACCGTCTGTGGATGCAAGCAAATGATTTCCTATGTTAATCGCCCATTGGATTTTTTCTAAATAATTATTAAAATCGATGAAAATTATTTCCCAAATTTAATTCCCATATTTGGGTATATATATTTATATATATATATATATGTATTAGTTATCATGTGCATGTGTTAGATTGAGTTATTTCGCTGTCAAATTGACAAAATTTTAATTTTGAATTTCAAAACTCTGTCGTTCTTGGCGCTTATTGTATTTGGTGATCAAAAACGTAATGCGAAAATATGCATGCCAGATGTATATTTTCGTAATATGCATTGTACGAAATATTGTTTCATATTATTCATTACTCTCTTAATATAAGTTGTTAAAATAACCATGATTTTTGAAAAGAATTAAATTATGTTCGCCTGATAATTTGGCGATTTTTGTTTCTGCCAAGGATGACCGATATCAAATCTATTCCGCTGGAACATATTAGTATCTTATATCAGATACATTATTTAGACATTTGAAAACAAATTTAACTTCAAATTTTGATAGAATATTTAACATTTTCCTTTCAATTAGTATATTAGTTGGATATTTATTGTGTAAATATCACCCTTTGAAATGAAATGTTTATTTTTTCAATCGAATATGGAAGTTTGCCATTTTTTTTCTAGAGTTTTGAAATTTAAAATTCAAATTTTATCAATTTTACAACAAAAACAACTTAATCTAACGCATACACATGATAACTAATACATATCTATACCAAAATATGGGGATTAAAATCGGGAAATAATTTTCCTCGATTTTTAATAATTTTTTACAAAAATTCCAATGGGCGTGTAACACAGGAAATATTATTCTTGCATCCACGAACGGACAGTGACGTCATCAATTCGGTAGCATATTGTAACAATCGCAGCTAACGTAGATCACAAGTCGGATCTTACAGTCTGCAGCAAAAGTATCCGAGCACTAGCAATAATCCCCGTCTAAAAAAAGTACACTTAACGCTGCTTTTTTAGATAAATATTTGTCGAGTCATGTTATTAGCCAGTCTAAGATCATGATTCGACAAGGATTTGTTTAACAAATCAGTATTAAGTGTACTTTTTTTAAACAGGGATTATTGCTAATGCTTGGATACTTTTGCTGCCAAGTGTATGATCTGACTTGTGATCTACGACAGCTGCGATTGTTATAATAGTATGCCGCTCTCAATATTCGATTTAAAACATAAACATTTCATTCCAAAGGATGATATTTACACAATAAATATCCAACTAATATACTAATTAAATGGAAAATGGTAAATGTTCTATCATAATTTAAAGTAAAATTTGTTTTCAATTGTCTAAATAAAGTGTCTGATATAAGATACTCATATGTCGCAGAGGAATAGATTTGATGTATGTCATCCTTGGCGGGGAAAAAATATCGCTAAACTATCTGGCGAAAATATTCCTTTCAAAAATCATGGTTATTTTAACAACGTATGTGAAGAGAGTAATGAATAATATGAAACACTATTTCGTACAATACATATTACGAAAATATACATCTGGCATGCATATTTTCGTATTACGTTTTTGATCGCCAAATACAAAAAACGCCAAGGACGACAGAGTCTTGAAATTTAAAATTAAAATTTAATCAATTTGACAGCGAAATAACTCAATCTAACAAATGCACACGATTACTAATACATAACTATACCATAATATGGGGATGAAAATCGGGAAATAATTTTCCTCGATTTTTAATAATTTTTTACCAAAAATCCAATGGGCAATTAACATAGGAAATCTTTTTCTTGCATCCACGGCTGGTCAGTGACGTCATCACTTCGCTTGCGTATTAAAGCCTTTAAATATTTTTATCAAGCTTCATTGTTTGTTTATATTGTAAGGTATGAATGGCGTCGAGTTGAGTACGTAAATTTCGCCAGCTGATTTTAGTTTTGAAATTAGTGTAAAGTGATAGCGTCGAATTGGGATAGAATGTTTGGTTGGAAAATAAAGGTCACCAGTTGAAATTGGTATTGAAAGTAGTCTAAGGTGATAGTGTCGAGTCAAGGTAAAATGTTCGGTTGAGAATGAAAAAGTCCCTAGCTGGATCCTGGATATTTTGGCGATGTTATGGGTGAGATAGCTGGTTGGAGGTATCAAGTAGAGGTTAATTTGGGTTAGCATGGAGTGTCTGTAGTTATTGCATTGTTAGGTGGAAAATTTGAAAACAGTATCTACGTGGATAGTCTAAAAAAAAGTATTTTGGTAAAATGAAGTGAATTGTTTTTTCTTATTATGAGGACTTTCAATAGAACACTTAATGGAACACTGGAATATACTGTTGCTGTTGTGTTGTCGTGCCTATATTTTTTGTCAACCAGTGTTTTTTTTTTTTTTTTTTTTTTTTAATTGTCATTTACATTTATTGATCGGGTAGAATTTGTTTTATTTCAGAACGAAAATTATAAAATGTCGAAACGCATTTGATTTTTAAACAAAAATTGAAAATTCATTTAAATGATCACCTGGTAATCTTCATGATCTAAACATTCTTTTCAAGATTTATCGTTCACATTCCGTCATTTTTGACGGGTTTGTATTCTAGTTCGTAAATAAACAGGCAGGTACCAGTTTACGAACATTCCTGAAAACAAAGAAAAAACTGCCAATTCAACCCCAAAAACCGCTATTATATTTCTCATCACTGAAACAAAAAAATCATTTCAGTATAGATGACTGATTTTTGTTCTCCTTGGCGACAATTAGTGGTGCGAAACGATACATTTTGCCAAAAGAATTAACTCAGTTAAAATTAAGAAATATTTTACTAATTCTGGCTCTTCTGAGACAATTATTTATCGCCAAAGTTGTAGCCAATGCAGATTTTGGTATTGGCATCGATTTTGACGATTTAGCGAATCGGCAACCGAATTTAGCTAAAATTTGAAGTTTAGGTTTGCCAAAGTTTGAAAGCTCTAACTTAAAAAAGAACAGAGTTCTGGGATTTTCCAGAAAGACTCATTGGTTTACAGCGCTGAACTAAATTTTTCGAAAGTCTGTAAATGACAAGACTATAAAAAGAAGAATGATTATTGATGATTGTGGACTAGAAATTGCCTACATCATTACGTGCTACTTTCTATACATTATTACAATAAAAGTAGAAACAGATCGTACCTTTTTTTTCTTTTTCCACGAAATGGGCGTTGACTCAGCATCAAATTAGGCATTCAAATGTGGCAAAAATTGGTAGATCAGGATTCCTAAAGTTTGGAAAATCTAAATTCAGTAGGAGTCGAAATCGAGATTATTTATAATAATTAAATGGTTTCTAGCGCAGACGTGCCTCGAAAATTCTACAAACCACTGTGTGTAAGACAATACTCTCAATGAATTCAAATTCCATTCAGACTTCGAAATTTTCAGTTATTTCTGAATTATCGAAATTTCTGCTCTGTATTTAACAATGTTTATTTGATTTCTGTAGTAAGAATGACAGTTTCATTGAATTTTTTTCAATAATATTTATTGACTGTAAACTTTTGGCCACAAAATTAGTTTTATTTAACTGTTTTCTGAATATTCTTTAAATTAAGTGCATTTATAGACTAGAAAATGCTTATGTTTTAAGAATTAATTTCTACACTCAAAAATAACAAAAAAAATTACAACAATTTCGTTACGCGCTCTATCTATGAGCTGAATATTCATTAAATAAAATGCATTTGTTGACTGGAACCTGCTTATGTACTTTCTACATGCAAAAATGCCAATGATTTTCATAAAAATATCATTATGGGCTCTATTCACGGGCCGAATGTTCATAAATACAGTGCATTCGTCGACTTGAACCTACTTTTGTCTTTAAAAAATACTTTCTACACGCAAAAATGTTGACAACTTTCATAACAATATCATTACGGTCGTCATCATTTGCTTCTTTCGAAATCTCTATGATGGTAGGTCATATATAATAACCAAAACCTTCCTATTTTTGGTCATTATGAATATAATTTTCGTAAATATCTCCAAAATGGAAAGTCACACAAAAAAAAAAAAAAAAAAAAAAAAAAAAAAAAAGGAGGTGCACATGTTATAACAAACCTATATACCATCTTGCAACGTTCTACGAGCAGCCGTTTTTGAGTTATGTGAGATTCAAACACACACACGAACGTACATACAGACGTCACGAAAATTCGTGCTAATTCGTAGATATTTCTAAAACGGAGCTCGTATTAACTTCAAAGTCAGTAATAACAGTCACAAATAAAAATTTTCAACATTTTACAATGATTTGTGTTTGAGCTATTCGTGGTACAAAATTCATTTCGCAAATCGGGATTACAATACTCCTTCCTTATACTTTGAATAAGAAAGTAAAAAAAAAAAAAGAAAAAAATGCAAGGTTGAAAATGCATGCGTTACTTTTTATCTAACAGGAGTGAAACAGTATCCACAGCACTGTTGGAAATGATTTTACCTCTCAGCCACGGAACGGCATTTTACTATTTTATTTAGCCATTCCTAATCCTACTTCAAACCTAAGCGTGCAAGTACAGGTTATCAACTTTGTTTGTATCAGTCATCATAATAATTTAAATCTTTATGAAATGCAAATGAAGACAAGTCATATAAAACTAATTTTCTGTATTTTAAGCTTTAACCATGGAGAAGGTTGAGACTTTCGCAACTTAAATATATCTTAAATATAAAAATTATAAAGTAGCTCATTCACCGGATTTGAATAAACTCATGCACTTGAATTAGTCTAATGAGCTTAAATGAGCTCTTACAAAATCCCATTTGAAAATAATAAACTACGAAGATTTTCCGGGTCACTTTAGTAACTCCTAAAAGTTTGAACATTAACACCGTCAAAATATTTCATCCCAGGAACACAAACATTCTCAATTCGGAAGTCTCGTTGTAAAGAAATGAGAGAACGATTCACTTCATTTTCTCTGAAATATCCGTCCTAAAAATACCAATATCCAACTGAACACGAAAAGCTCCTCAATGTTCTTAAACTTTTTCTATAGCTCCCTTGGAACCAAACATCAAGTTAAATTTGAATAACTTATAACTTTCTATTACAGCAACCCAACACTTTTATACTCAGACTAACACTTTCACAGAAACCATTGCCAGCTAACACTGAATCGTACTTGTGACTTTAACACTTCTAACCAAACACTCCATGGACAGCTAGATATGATTTTGAGCGCGTGTAAGCTAAAGGAATTGCGTTAGGCCTCACATCGGACAAGATCTGTGTAAGTAAAAGAGAAAAAATAATAATAATAATCACCGAATAAAATATATTCCCATTTTAAATAGTTCAAAACAAATTTTTTTTTTTTTTTTTTTTTTTTTTTTTTTGACAGATTGAAATGTAATTTTAAGTAATTTTCTGTAGTTTTAGCAAATAGTTTTTGTACACTTTATTTATATTTTTTATGCCATTATATTTCCTAAACAGAGCATTTTTAACCGACTTCAAAAAAGAAGGAAGGTTCTCAATTCAAACCGTATGTTTTTTTTATGTTTGTTAGCTCATAACTTCTGAACGGATGCTCCGATTTTGACACTTTTTGTATTGTTGAAAAGGTCTTGGTCTGCAATAGGTCCCATTCTAATATCTTTACAATCTAAAGAAAATACAGGGTGCCCCAAAAAATCAGTCCCAACTCTTTTAACTGTTAAACGGCTGCAGCTATAGTGTTAAAAATGGTATGTAAGTATAGCAAAGTGGCCATGCAGTACAAGGTTAAACTGCTTGCAGCGCCACCTGGTGGAAAATAGCGGAGTCAGTGTTACTATCTAAAAATCAGTTCTAGAGAAAAAAGTGAATTAAAAAGTTGAAAAGTATCATCGATTTAGTACAAAAAGATAGTTTAGACATTCATGCTAGCGTTCCTATATCGGAAACGGTTCATACAGGGGGAAAAAGTTAATTATAAAATTGCAGGGCATCATCGATTTAGTACGAAAAGACAGTTTAGACATCGATGCTAAAAATACAATGCTAAAAACGTGCATTTGTTTGTTCGCAATTTCTTACAGTATGCACACTTGAGCTACATTGCACACATTGTAGCGTAGCGGTGAGACATACGTTATATAGTTCAAAATACGGTTACTTGATACTTTTTGTTTTGTTGTAAAGATCTTGGTCTGAAGTAGGTCCCATTGTAATATGTTTACAATCTAAAGAAAATAAAACGCCATCTGGTGAAAAACAGCGGAATCAGCGCTCCTATCTCAAAAACGGTTCAAGATGGGGGAAAAGTTAATTACGAAGTTGTAGAGTATCATCGATTTACTAAGAAAAGACAGTTTTTAGACATTATTGCTAAAAATAGAACGCTTAAAACATGCAGTTGTTTCTTCGAAATTTCCTACACTGTTCACACTTGAACTACGTTGCACACTTTGCAGCGCAGCGGATGACACATATACTTTGTGGTTCAAAGTACTGTTACTGTAAGCGGTCACATTGATTAGCGCAAAGTCGTTTTCAACCAATTTCAGAAAAGAGGGTGTTCTTAATTCGAGCTATGTGTTGTTGTTGGTGTTTGTAAGCTTATAACTTCGTAAGAGACGCTCTAATTAGCCGACTTCAAATAGGAAGTGGTTCTCAATTCATGCCGTATGTATTTTTTTGTTTGTTAGCTGATAACTTCTGGACAGATAATCCGATTTTGGTACTTTTTGTTTTATTGTAAAGGTCTTGGTCTCAAATAGGTCCTATTGCAATATCTTTACGATCAAAAGAAAAATACCGGGTGCCTAAAAAAGTCAGACCCGAATCTTTTAACTGCTGAACAGATGCAGCTATAGTCATAAAAGTGGTATGTAGGTATAGTAAAGTGGATATGTGCTGCGTGATTCAACCGCCTACAGTGCCATCTGGTGGGAAACAGTGGAGTTAGCGTTCCTATCTCGGAAACAGTTCAAGACAGGGGGGAAAAGTGAATTATAAAATTGCAGAGCATCATCGATTTATTACGAAAAGATAGTTTAGACGTTAATGCTAAAATCAGATCGCTTAAAACGTGCATTTGTTTGTTCACAATCTCCTATTTTGTGCACACTTGAATGACATTGCATATGTTGTAGCGTACCGGGTGACAATTTATGCTATGTAAAATTCAAAGTATGGTTGTTGTAAGCGGTCGCATCGATTAACACATAGACGCTTTAAACCGACTTCATAAAGGAAGAGGTTCTCAATACAAACCATGTTTCTTATTGTTGTTGTTGTTGTTGAAATTTGTTAGCTTATAACTTCGTAAGAGATGATTTAATTTTAATACTTTTTTTTTGTCGTAATGATCTTGGCCTGAAATAGGCTTCATTATGATTTCATTAAGATATAAACAAATTACAGGATACTCACAAAAGTCTGTTCTCACTTTAACTGCTGAACGCATGCAGCTACACTGGTAAAAGCAGTATGTAAGTATCGATGTTGAAACTTCTGTCCGTCAGCTGCAAAGCATATTTTGCTCTTTGTTTGAACTTTACGCTGAGCAATTTTCAGCGCAGCGAGTGACAAATATTCAGTGTAAAGTTCAATATATATGCCTAACAGAATTTTTGGTTACGAATACAGCGTATCCGTTCTTTACATTTCTAAAGACTTTTTAACTTAACGTATGTTCATTCAGTAGTTTTTTGCTCATATCCGATAAAGGCAAGAAAAGTGACACAACTTAAAATTGCAGCATTTGAGAAAAATCAGTTTAAAAATAACTTGACTAGAATAAAACTGGTACAAACTGGATAACTTTCTAGATGGAGATGTAACTTATTTTTTCACATTGGGTGCATTTCATGTATTTTTCAGTGACATAAACCATTTTTTGAGTTATGTCACTTTTCTTGGAAGTTGTGATTTGTGAAACTGCCGTCGAACGTCTTTTGATGTTCTGTTATATGAATAAGATTTTTACTGAAAAGAGAAAAATAAAATCTTTTTGTAAAAAAATAGAACCGACTCCAAAAAGCAACTACTATTCAAACAAATAATAATAATAAAAAATAATTGTATGAAATGAAACTAAATTGCGCCTAAAAGAATAAAATAATTTCCTTCGCCAAACAACCTACAGTGCGTTGCATGAATATAAACGCACCTTAGCTTTAAGAATTAGAATATTAAAGAAGAGTAATAAAAAAATATGAATAGGTGACACTTGATGCAAACTGTATGTGTATGATTCAAGAAATGAAAATACGAGTCAAAACAATGAAAGACTAATATGATTTTTTAGAAAATAATTTTATTGAATTTACGACAAAAATACATGTTGCATGAATTTAAACGCACATGTAAAAAATAAATAACTGAGTAATAAATACTGTATCTAATACTTTGTAAAGCCACCATGGGCTTTTAGAACAGCCAGTAAAGGACTTGACATTGACTTATATGGTGACATGAGGTCATCCAAGCTGATTGTCTTCCAAGCTAAAAGAATGGCCGATTTTAATTCATTTTTCGTGTTAAACTGCCTTCCGTTTACGTAAACAAGGCGAACAAGAATCCCTCATACATTCTACATTATGTTTAAATCGGGGCTTTTTAAGGGCCAATCCAGAACTTTAATTTTATCGTCACGGAACCATTTTTTCGCGATATGTGCTGTATGTACAGACGCACAGTCTTGCTGAAAAATATAATTTCTTCCAGTTTTCTTGACTGCTTGACGGCGGAGGTTCCTTGTAAGCATCTGGACATAATCTACAGAGTTCATAGTGTTCTCCACGAACTCTAATTCGAAAGTCTCTTAAAAATCTATGGCTGCCCTCGCCATGACAGACCCACCTCCAGATTGACGTTTTGAACAGTACATTTCTTCGGTTCTCAAATCATGCCAGTAACTATGAAATCCGTCCGGGCCATCGAGATTAAACGTTTTTTCATCTAAGAAGATGACTTTTTCCCAATTTAGTCCATCTAGAATCTATTTTCTTGCCCATTCCAGCCACATATCTTAGTGCTTTTGATTGAGGGGTGGTTTCGCTTTCTTTTTCTTAAATTTAATGAATGTTGAAGCTTTGATAGTTCTCCATATGGTTTTCCAATGAACACCCAGCTTGTATTGGCCTTTACCTTCGCACAGGAAATATTCTTATTCTTTGCAGAGTTGCATATTCGACGTTTGTCGTAACTGGTGAGCTTTCCTGTTCGCTTCTTATACTATTTTTTCCGTAATTTGCTCCTTTCTTTATATAATTTCAAACAACACTCTCACTTCTTCCGATTCGGAGCCTAATTTCACGATTGCAAAAGCCTTTTTCATGCATAAAGTCGATTTTTATCCTATCGTCTACTGTCAAAGTTTTTCCTCTTGCCATCCTGAACAAACTCCGTAAATTTTGCACTCAAGCATTAAAACTGCTTTAAGAGAACTTTAGCAACACGACTGTCTGTGTTTTAATTTAATTCCGGTGGCTCTGTTAAATTTTAAACTCAAAATAGAGAGTGCGTTTAATTTCGCGCAACAAACAAAAAACAGTGAAAAATAATAAAATGCTTAAACACTCGTTTACATAAGCTTGCATGAGAACTAAACATACGTGCTCAAAGCATCTTATTAAGTTGTTAGTCATATGCAATAACTGTAAGTTATATTCCTTCTTTTAAAATTTTAAAAATTCTATTTCTGGTCATTGAAAAAGGTGCGTTTATATTCACTCAACGCACTGTATAACACTACAATTAATCATAACTTTTGAAGTCGGCGCAAAATTAAATAAAAATTGATACTTTTATTCAATACAAATATCAAATCCTATTCAAAATACACATCTCACATTGTCACCTGCAAAACGCAGCTGAAAACTATTCAAGAAAACAAATGAGATTTCGTAAGCAGGAAAAGTTGGCGAAGATGCTGGTATCTGACGTCCTTGGTGAAAGAAAAATCTTAAAATTATCTGGCAAACATATTTAATTTCTTTAGGATATCATGATTAATTTGATACGGTATATTAAGAGAGTAATCAAGAATATGAAACAATACTTCGTACAAAATATATTATGAAAATATACATCTTGCGTGTGTATTTTTGCAATACGTTTTGAACGCCAAATCCAAATGCCACCAAGGATTATAGTTATCAAAGATATATCAAATATGCAAAGGAAACTCTAACTTCGTAGAAACATAAATACCGCATTGTGAAGAATGTTGACTGTTCTGTGTAGATACTACCAATGGACCAATTGTATACAGTGATAAAATAATAAATGAAACATGAAAATGGATTATTCGAGCATTTATTGCTACCGACCTAAAAACTAATTAATTTTTTTTAATTTTGCGCCGACTTCAAAAGTTATGATTAATTGTAGTGTTATAGGTTGTTTGGCGAAGGAAATTATTTTATTCTTTTAGGCGCAATTTAGTTTCATTTCATACAATTATTATTTATTATTATTATTTGTTTGAATAGTAGTTGCTTTTTGGAGTCGGTTCTATTTTTTTACAAAAAGATTTTATTGATAACAGGTTCTACTAAACGCACCTTCCTTATTATTTTTTTTCTGACTTTACAATTAAATTTGAATTTCCTAAGCTGTATCTGTGCCCTTCACGGCCGAGTAGTTATGTCACCACACTACTAATCGCCCTCGAGTGTACGAGAGCGGGTTCAATTCCCGTGCTGGCCCTAGGTGTTTTTCCAATTCTTCGTATTGTAATTCTGTTATGTGCTATCTGTCTTTATCTGACGAAGATATACAAGCGAACTTCGAGTCAGGCACACAAATCTGCTGTATATGTGTTATCAATAAACAAACAAACAAAGCTATATCTAATAACATCATATGAACACCAGGGATGGAACACGGGCGCAGAACTTCTACCACTACCAATCTAACAAAATTTTCTACTTCTTAAATCAAAGATATTATAGGTAGAGAAATTTCTTTAAAAATAACCGGTATGAATTTTGCGTCCGTGTTCCGTTCCTGGAACACACGCACGCGCATACAACGTTAGAAATATTATCTAAAAAGAAATTTTTCGAAAATTCTTCTATTTCCAATATATGATAAATTTTCTAATTTTGTCGGATTGGAAAAGAACATTTAAATGTAACATCTGTGGAAGGATTTTGGAAGAATTTAAAATGAGCAGAAGGATTAATTAGAATCTGGAAAATAACATAAAAGCAGTGAAACGAATGATTTATTGCAGTGGCTTTGGAAGCATTACGTCATTTTCAGATGAATAGCCTTAATTATCTTCATTTCAGAATAATATTCGGGTTGTTTAAGCCAAATGATTGATTATTATATTGGAGCTATACCTTTATGCTTTAAAATTTGTTAAATTAAAAGCATGAAACAAACTTCAATTATCGTGATTTATGTCCCCTTTATGGTTTGTTCGTATAGTCCGTTAAATGTCATTGACTGAAAGTCATTTTACAAACATTTGTCATTTTGTCGACTTTAACATTTAATTGTAGTATTTAATTTTGTTATAAGTTTTGAAAAGCAGGTATGTATTAAAGATTCGTCGTATTATAATCAAACAGCTGTGCTACAGATTTACTTTAAAGATTTCATATGAAAAATTCTCTCCCTCTTTATTTTTCCGGTGCTTTACTCTGAAAAATATCTGTCTTTGCTCATATTTTATCAGAGAAAAATATCTAAAATTAAATCTTTTTTTTTTTTTCCCGATGGAGGTAAGCATTGGTTGCAAACACACGCAGGCGCTCCGAAGCCTACACGTTAACGTTGACATTGTTATACTCTAGACTTTGCGAAATAATGTTTAATTTTAATTAAGATATATCAGAAAAAAATAGGGATGTTAAAAAAAAAAAAAAAAAAATAGAATTTATTTTAAAAGAATATTTATTTTATAAAATTTTAATCAAGATTTCTTATGATATATTTCTTTTTTATTTATTTTTTTTTTTTAAATGCATTGACACTTACGTTTATTGTTTAGGTTTCCTGTACCTTTTTTTCTATTTTAAAAGAAGTATATTTAGAAACACTCGTGTTTTGAAGAGACTTGCAATGGAGTTTAATATAAGGGTAAGCAATATAAATATGGCCATCCCGCAATAGTGTTATTAATTTCACTGAAATTTAAAATATGGCGCTTAAATTTAGTCGATCGAAGTCATAAGAACATAGTTTAGTACTGCATTACCCACAATATTTGATCACATGCACGGGGGGGGGGGGTAGTCATTGTCGATTTGTTGTAAGCTGAATTGGCATTTTATGAATTTCTTTCTGGTAAGTTGTAAGCTTCTTACTTTTCTTGTTGAAACAAAATATCTATATTTACTATTATACATAATATTGTATCTGGTTTAATGGTCATTTCAAATAAATTTCAATAGCTAAGTTTACAGATAGAATTGTGAACGTTTTTTTATAACTCGCTATTGTTGGCTTGCACGTATCAAATTTTGAACCACAAGAGCGCTGATTTTGGGACAAACCAACCATGAAAACACTACAAAAGCTCGATTTGGAAGAATATTTTGTCCAGTTTGGGACAAATCTATAACATCGTCCAGCGTTACAGGTGGCTTTTCAAAGGGACAGGATATACCTGTCAATCTTATCCTGTCAATCCTGTAAACGTAATTCCTAAAGAAGTGTCTGCTCCAAGTTCTGTTTCTGAAAACTCCCCTTAGTGCCAAAAGAAGAAAACAAATTTCTACCCGAGGGACATCGTCTGAAAAAATAGTCCGCCATACTCCTTGTCCTTCAAGTATTCATGGCTCTTCTTCAGACTACGACTGTCATTCTTCATCGTCTGAAGATAATGTTAAAAATGGTGCTTCTGTTGATGACTCATCAAACATCACTGGCATCACTAACAAGAAAAAAAAGTAAAATAACTCGTGTCATAAAACTTGCAATGATATATCGTGCCCTAATTTTGAAAAAAGACCTTTTTCCCAGACTTTCTCAAAGTAATACTGAAGACACTTAACCCCTTAACGCGCGCTGTCCTCGCTGCGAGGACGCAAAATTTAAGATCCAGCTGCAAAAATTCATCCCGGAAAATTTTTAGGAAAAATTTACGTTTATAACATATCAGAAAAAGCCGTTTTTTTAACCTTAAAATTTAAAATTTCTTTTAGTTTAATTTAGTTCATGAATTCCGGTGGCAGTATAATTTAAATGATCCGAATTGTCTTGCGCCGCAAAGGGTTAAACATCCCGACAGCGATTAAAAAAACTCAGTCTACAAAGAATGGCGGAGAAGGTTCCCGAGCAAAGAAAGGTGATAAAGAAAGTTGGTTTAGCGGTATTTGCTACAAGAAAAAGGTTGTGGATATCAGATTGTATGTTGTGTGTTTTTATATGCGAAGTTAAAATAAATTAAAGACATTTTTTTTTAAGTTTAAAATTGTTTTAAAAAATGCTAAAAATATCTTAAAACGATTTATAATTACTTAACATTTGTTCTAAATTTTCTTCTTTCTTACTTTTTCATTAATTTTGTAAAGTTTAAAAAAATAAATTCGGTTTTGTAACAATTGCTGTATTTGCTTGCGTTAAGTATTAATATATTCATTGTATTTCACCTATGTGCATATTAACTGCACATGGGATAAATACCTTCACCAACTAGACAATTTTTTAAAATCGCTAAAAAAATTCTATCCTTAAGGTGACCATATTACCTGCATTTACATTATTACAAATTGCAAAAGGGATTACGACCACTAAATTTATTATTTAAAATCTCGCAGACCACCAAGTTTATTTAGTAAGAAATTTAAATATGTATTTTCAGAGTAACAGGCAGAGAAATACAATTTTTAAATATGAAATAGAACTATTTATTTTACAACACTGCAAAATCAAAATGTAAATACATACTTAATAATAAAAACGATGCTTAAAGTTTGTTTAATTGTAATAATACAATTATAAGGGAAGAACATAAAAACACTTTTATTGCTTTCATATTATATGAAACACACACAAATGATTTATGTATAGTGAAGAATTACTATGCATGTATAAAACTGTATTTACTAAACTTGTAAGGTTGAGACGTCAGAACGTCACCACAGTGGTTTCAGTTAAGCTGGATCCAGCAAAGTAGGAAGTGGGGACGGTTAAAATCACTCCGTCGCCAGTGGCTCGGTGACCGTTGAGGTCGAGATAGTTTTGTGTCGGAAGGTGCTGCATTAAAAGACTTAGATTTTGAATATTAGTTAAATTAGAAGTGATTTTTAAAAGTACGGATTGAAATGTAGTGAAAGGAGGGTGTAGGAAGAAGTATAAAAATAGAGATGGTTTTAGTAGATGGTGTGGATGTTGGAGGATCGTATAGTGGATGTTGGAGGATCTTATAGCGAATGTGATGATTCTTATTTTGGTGAATATCGAAAGTAGAGTAGAGGAGATTTAGTGGCGTGAAGTTAAGTAGCGTTGAGTGTTGGTGAGTGTCTACTAGTTTTCGGAAGGTTCAAGCTGGGATAGAAGGGAATCCTCTGTCCCATAGTGAAGCAGTATTAGTGAAGTACGAGTGCAATCGTCTCTACACCTTCGGTTATCTGCTGTGGTGAGATATTTAAGATTATATCTACTTAAATTGTTGATTCATATATTTTGATTAAGTAAAACGTTGACTGAGCTAAGCTTTAGTACCAGGCCGCCCTCCCATTAATCTGCTCAAATAAACTTTAGTTATTATTATTTAAAGTCTTGTGTTCTCTTAGTAATCTAAGTATTTAAGTTAAGATGTTTGCAGGAGCGCGAACTCCACAGTGGCGCCCAAATCAGTTCGACATCCCCCCCACTCGGGTTTATTTTACTGGCTCAAACAATGTACTTAAATTTTTTGAAGATCTTGAACAGTATTTTGATATATGTAAAATTGACGAGAATGATAAATTTAATTTATTAAAATACTCCTTAAAAGGAGATGCTAAAATCTGGTATGACACCATTGCCTCTAGAACTCTAGGCCAAAATCCTACGTATGAGGATTTGAAGCTCCGTCAAGAACTCCGTCAAGAACTTTATACGACAAAGATGTCGTTTTATGACAAACCTACCACCTTTTTATTACGTAAATTCGACATTATAAAGCAGCGGGATTTAGTTTTATCTTTTGCCGCTGCAATGGAAATCATAACCCACCCCGCTTTTGACTATTCCTATTCAAGATTACCTTGATCTGAAACCTGTCACCTCTTACGACAGTCTATTTCAAACCTTAGCTAAATATCAAGAACGACACCCTCCAAGGGCGGAAAACACCTTTAATCGACAACGGGGTAATGGAAATATGCAAAATTCTAGGCGTGAAAATTTCACCCCCCCTCAAAATTTCAATCGCTATCAGCAAGAACGTCAATCGCCGCAGAGAAGGCGTAATAACTTTCAAAATTCTCGGAACGATCGTTCTAATCAAAATCAGTCTCAAAACTTTTCTCGAGCTGATAGAAATAACAGAAATTTTCGTAACTCTCGTAATAACCAGAGTCGTCAGTTAAACGAGTAAGTGGCTCTTGTGAGGAGGGTCAACAGCCACTGAATAACTCAACCACCTCCATATGTTTAGACACAATTTGTATCAGTCCGGTGGACCTTCCTAATTTAAATGCAATAATTCATGATACTTTCATACCTACTTATTGGGACACTGGTGCTGAACGTTCCTTTCTAGCACATGAAACTTATAAAAAGTATTTTGACTTTAAACCTTTAAAGCGGACAAATTTAAATATTACAACGGCTCAAGGCAAGTCCTGTGTTAATAGAGGCGAAGTCAGCCTGAATGTTAAAATTCATAATTTAAGTGTTAATTGGCCTTTTTATGTCATCGACAATCTTCAGCATCCCTGCATTATAGGGTTAGATTTTATGAAAGCAAATAATGTTGAAATTAATTTTGCCAATAGATCTTTACATATTGATGATTCTAAGTCAATTTCTAAACCTGTCGAGCCGACAGAGTTAATTGTTAATTTAGAGGAAAGTGCCCTCACTCATATTGAAAAAATTGATTTTGTTAATTTTCTTAATCAGTTTAAACAGTTATTTTCTGATACACCTGGCTTAACCCATGTTGTTTGCCATGAAATTGACACTGGAACTAATAAACCAGTCTTTAGTAAGCCTTATCGTTATGATCAAGCCAAACAAGATATTATAAATTGGCATATTGAAAAAATGTTGCAAAATGATATTATTATGCCTGTAACTTCTCTTTATGCATCTCCTGTTGTTTTATGTCGTAAGAAAAATG
Organism: Salticus scenicus; assembly: GCA_963930645.1. NCBI lineage: Eukaryota > Metazoa > Arthropoda > Arachnida > Araneae > Salticidae > Salticus > Salticus scenicus. The sequence continues at coordinate 196,640,876 of OZ005653.1, forward strand.
GTAAACCTATTAGTGATCCTGAGGCATGGAGATTTGCAATCGATTATCGTAGGCTAAATTCTATTACACAATATCCTCAGTATCCCTTGCCTATAATTGATGATTTGTTAGCACATATAACAACGACAAATTTTATGTCTACTCTCGATCTGACATCGGGTTACTTTCAAATTGCAATGAAACCCGCTGATATATCAAAAACAGCGTTTATAACTAAAAATGGCACGTTTGGTTTTAAACGAATGCCTTTCGGATGTTCAGGGGCTGTGGCGACATTCCAAAAAGCCATGGAAACTATTCTTAAACCTGTTTTGAATAAATTTGTACATGTTTATCTCGATGATATAATAATCACGTCCTCATCTTACAATGAACATTTAGATCATTTAAAAACTGTTTTTACTCTACTGCAAAATGCAGGATTAACTTTAAATTCCTCTAAGTGCCATTTTGCACGACAGGAAATTAAGTACCTAGGCGTCAAAATAACGCCTGCTGGTATTTCTGTAGATAATGAAAAAGTTCAGCCAGTTTTAAACATGCCCCCTCCTACTACGTCAGTAGATACAAATGAGCAACTTTGGCTCAGGGTCAATGACCTCGTCGGGGGTGAATGACTTTACGTTTTATAAAACGCTATACTTTGACTCAGGTCAATGACCTTGTTTTATTTTGTACACAATGTTTCGCTTCATTGTTCTTACCTTTTTCGGCAAGGTTGTGAAAAGGGTTACGTATAACATCTGTCGTTTATGGCTTATGTCTGGGAAACAAAAGGATTGAAATATGTATCGGGGAAAAAAGGGTGAACAGGTTGCAAGCGTGTGCGTATTTTGATTTTTTAAATATGTTTGATGGAGTCGCATGCGCTTATCGTCTGTTATATTTTCTCTATTGTTTAATTTTCGGTCGATATAATTGTATAAAACATATGTATTTCGGCGGGTTACTTTTGATAATACAAAATATAACAGATGTGTAACGGGATGAGAAAAAATTTATATAAACCATTTGTTTTATTTGATCGGAAAAAGCATTTTAATAAAAGAATTAAAAATAACGAACAGTGTAAGGGAAAAGATTTTAAACGCATATGAAACATCTGCTTTTTATTTTTTATATTGCATCGAATACAATATGTTACATCCTTTCACACACGATTTACAACTGTTATTGCAGGTGTGATATGAGAAAAGGGTTATCCCATCGAATACTGTATGTTATATCTTTTCACCCTCGATTCACAACTGTTATGACATCTGTGTGATGAGGAAAGGGTTTTTCATATATATAGATTAAAACGTTAACTTAACATCATTTCATTGCAAAATTTGTGTGTGCCAGTGTTGGTGTTTGTTCCTGTGCTTTTTTGGATACACTATTAGTTTAGCGTATTTTCTTTTACTTGGATTACAAAGATGTCGTCTATTGGTAAGTTTTTTAAATTCATTTTTACCCATTTTGGAGGGGATTTAAACATTTTTCAAAATAATATTTTTACTAATTAAAATTATTCATATTTTAATTTTGTATTATTGCTTCATTGAATTCTTATATTATTTTTGTTTTTATTAAATTTGTATTTAAAAATATTTTAAAAATCAGGGGGTAACAAATTTACATTTAAAAATTAAAAAAATAATTTTTTACTTTAAAAATATAATTAAAAAATTAAATTTTTTTAATTTTTTCTTAGATAGAATTGATCGAAATTTTTCGATTAAAAAAAGAAAAATTAGTGCCATTAATTTAAGTGATAATGAAGACGAGCATCTGGGTGGGATGACTCAACCGTTCCCAACTTGCACCCTTACACCATCTAAATTAGACACGAAGAAAAAAACGAAAAATAGCACTAAGGAGCCCATTTGCATTGACCTGTCCCCCAACGAAAAAGAAGATGCATGTGATATCCCCTTCATTTCAATCCATATAGGGAAGGGCCTATATGTTGAGACTGCAGTATTTAGAAACGTGAATTATATCTGTCTGTATCGTAAAGAGAATGAGCAAATACGTAATCGCTTCAACATCCCGTTGGAGCAGATTGATTTTTTGAAAAAAGCTCTTAACAATATAGAAGAGCGCATTTAAAAAAATTCAATGGATTTTTTTATATTATTTGATGTTTATTTTTTTTAATTTTAATTTTAATGTAGATGTTTTTGCACAACAAAAAATTTTTATACTATCATTTCAATACTTATTTTTATATATAATTAAAGTATGAACTTTTAAAAGATTTTTAAACATCTTTAATATCTTAATTAAATGTATTAACTTATATATACTATTGTAAAAAAAACACATATCTAAAAAAATGATAAGATTTTCATTATTAGATTGAGCACACAGGGGGTTTTTACGCTCATATCGTGCATATTTACATAATTATCGTGATCCTTATACTGTTTTCATTCATTCCTTTCATTTAATAATGAATATTTTAAACACACATTTACTTTTAAGACTGAGATTTCTTTTATGCCTAAACATATTATTTGTAAAAAATGAAGGTACGCCTAATGAAAAACAACAAAACTTTTATTTTTGCTCTAATTGTGAACGAGTGTTGAGTTCTTATCAATTACAAAGCGCTATCATAAACGCGTTTAACAAAATTTTCTTTAGTATTGATGAATTCGTAAGAAATGGTAGCGGTTGGACAATCAAACGGATCATTTTTTTAGATTTACATCTGGGTCAATATAGAGATTTAAGGGGCGGGTGTAAAAATATTGAGTTACCGGCGGGTTTGAAAAATAAACACGCGATATTAAATATACATTGCGAAGATAATTTATGCTTTATTTATAGCATTATTGCACATTTATTTCCTCAAAAAAAAAATTGTAACCGAACTAGTAGTTATAAAAGATATATAAAATATTTTAAATTAAAAAATATTTCGTTTCCTATGTCCTTTAAAAATATCCCCATATTTGAGAATTTAAATGATATAAAAATCAATATCTTCGGTTACGAAGATAATGAAATATATCCTATTAGAATTTCAGAAAAAAAAGAGAATTTTAAAAACGTTGTAGATTTATTTTTTTATCAAAATCATTTCTTTCTGATAAAATCTTTAAATAGGTTACTCAGTAGTAAACAAAAACAGGGGTTTTTTTGTCGACTTTGTCTTAACCCCTTTAAAAGAAGAACGACGTTAAAATTACATGAAGAAATTTGCGTTTTTAATAAACCTCAAAAAACATCCGTACCATATAATTTAACTTTGAAATTTAAAAATTTTGCTAAAATGTTGTATCATCCTTTTTGCGTCTTTGCCGATTTCGAATGTTTGACACAAAAATTACATCATGCTTTACCACATTCCAGCCAAAGTTTTACAGAACCTATCGAAAAACATGTGCCAATAAGTTATTCAATAATAGCTACAGATATAAATGATAAAGCTATATTTCATGAATATTATTGTGGGGAGGATGCTGTACTAATATTTTTAGAAACTATGAAAAAGCTTTGTAAAAAATTAATTGCAGAAATAAAAAAAATTAATCCTATTGATGAAAATTTGCCGTTTAATTTTGATGTAAATTATTGCAATATATGTAAAAAAAGATTTAAACCTGGAGAAATACGCGTACGCGATCATTGTCATTGGGGCGACGGAAGTGTAAGAGGTTTAGCTCATCAAGGATGTAATTTAAATTATCGTTCTACATATTTTATACCCGTTATAATTCATAATCTTCGTAATTATGATAGCCATCTGATATTAAAAAATTTACCGGCAAATTATGCAAAGCATGTTGAAATTATTCCTACGAATATTGAGAAATTTACAATGTTTACTTTAAATGAGATCAAATTTTTAGATTCATTCATGTTTCTTGACACTTCTTTAGATAACTTAGTTGAAAACTTAAAAAAGTCACAACATAATTTTCCTATTTTTAATTCTTTTTTTAACGATTATGGTCCTTGTAAAAGTTTATTGCTGAGAAAAGGAATATTTCCATATTCTTATTTTAGCACGACAGATGTGTTAGCAGAAACTAATTTACCGCCTAAATCCGCGTTTTATAACGTATTAAACGATTCGAGTATTAGTGATGAAGAATATCAGCATGCATTATTAGTTTTTAGTTCATTTCATTGTAAAACCTTTGCTGATTACCTTGAGCTTTATCAAAATGTGGACACTGTGTTGCTTGCAGAAGTTTTTCTTTATTTTCGTCGAACGTCTTTAAAGTATTATAATTTAGATCCTGTACATTTTATAACGAGTGCACAGTTAACATGGGATGCTGGTTTGAAATATAGTCAAGTAGAATTAAAATTATTCAGTAACGTGACCGAATATGTTTGGTTAGAACGTCAAATGAGGGGTGGGATTTCGCTGTTAGGTAAACGATATGTACGAGCTAATAATACTTTCTTACCAGAATTTTTTGATTCAAATTTACCGAGTAATTTTATACTTGCAGTTGATTGCAATAATTTATATGGCCACATCATGAGCCAACCGTTAGGTGTAGGAGATTTTTATTGGTTAAGTAAAGAGGAAATAAACAATTTTGATATTTTAAGCCTTGACGAAAACTCTAATGTTGGCTATTTTCTTGAAGTAGACCTTTATTATCCCCCTGCGTTACATGATTTACATGATGACTTACCCATGGCACCTGAACATTTAGATATTACTTATGAAATGCTTTCTCCATATATGCAGAAGTTATGTGATCAATTTAATATACGATCTACATTTCCGTGTAAAAAATTAACCCCTAATTTTTATGATAAACAAAATTATGTCACGCATTATCTTAATTTAAAATTTTATGTGGAACATGGGTTGGTTATTAAAAAAATTCATAATATTTTAGCGTTTTCTCAGTATCCATTTTTGAAATCTTATGTAAATTTTAATAATGAGAAAAGGGCAAAAGCAGAAAATGATTTTGAAAAAGCATTTTTTAAAAAGATGAATAATTCTTTTTACGGGAAAACGATTCAAAACGTACGTAAGCGAATGAATGTAAAAGCTGGACTAAATGAAAATGATTGTAAAAAATATTTAGCGAGCCCTTTATTAGAAAACTTTCAAATAATAAACGAGAATTTTTCTGTTTATAATTTAAAAAGACCTAAATTATACCTCGATAAACCCATTTATGTAGGTTTTGCGGTTCTCGAACTTAGCAAGTTACACATGTATAAAATGTACTATTCACATTTTAAAAAAATTTATCAGGATAAGGTTCATTTAGCATATATAGATACTGATAGCCTCTACATGGAAATACAAACAACAAATGTATATAAAGATATAAAGAAATACTTTGGGGATATTACTGATTTAAGTAATTTTCCAAAAGGACACGTTTTGCACGATGAGACGAATAAATCAAAATTAGGATTTTTAAAATGTGAAACAATTGATCATATTAAAGAATTCGTGGGTTTAAAATCAAAAATGTATGCATTTTCTTATGCCGATACTTGTAAAAAAACAGCAAAGGGTGTTAAAAAAAATACCTTAAAATCATTTACTGTCGACATGTATAGAGAAATTTTGTTAAATAAGACATTTACTAGGGAACAACAATACAGTATAGTATCTAAAAATCATAATATTAACACAATTGCCCAAAATAAAGTTGGACTTTCTGCTTTCTATGATAAGAAATTTGTTTTAAATGACGAGTTAAATTCAAGATGTTATGGTCATTATAAAAATATGTATGAAGATATAGATAGCGATTGATAATTTAGATGTGTGTTTTTTATATTTTATATAAAAAATGTTTTTTACTTATGTTATTTTTAAAATATTTGTATATGTATTTTTTATAGATCAATTATCATCCTCATGCAAATGCGTACGAACTGTAAATATAATTAAACATGAAATAGACTCTCCTTTGAAAAAAGAAAAATTAAACATAAAAATTGCAGTATGCAACAACTGCATTTACAATCAGCAAATTTCTTACGAAAATACTATTATTGAAATTTTTAAATTTGTAGAAAATTGTAAAAAATAATGCATAAATAATAGTATAAATAATAATGTATTTTTAATATGTTCATTTTTTTTAATTGTATTCTTTAATGTATTTTTTACTATTTTATCACTGCATTGCACTTATATCTAATTCATCATATCACATTGCATTGTATTGTATTGTATTGTATTGTATTTTAACTAAATGTTTGTATTATGTCGTATTTTGTTTGTGATGTAAATTTTTCAGTAAAAATAAAGAAAGAAGTAGGACTCTTCATAAGAAAAAAGAGAAAAAAAAATGGTGGAGGAGTCCTGCCGTTAGGTGATGAGTGATTAGTGTAAAATTTAATATCATTAGTCACTCGTTACAATCACGGTCGGACCGAATAAAGACCGGAGGAGTCGGACCTAGAAACATTGTACAAAGCTCTACTAAACATAAGTATATATTTTTTTAATTTTTTGTTTACTTTCGTATTTTTATGTATTGCATTTTTATAAAAATTTTTTAATAAAATGTAACAAAGTTATAAAGAAAAAAAGAAGAAAAAAAAAAGTAAGTATATATCTAACAAGTTTATATCTAAAAGTAAAAGTGTATCTTATTTTTAAATATTTTTCATTTTTACAGGTATTTTTCATTTTTTTAATATTTCTTATTAATCTATTTTTTGTTTTTAAATATTTTTATGATAGTAAAATATATATAATAAAAAACACATTATAATATAAAAATTTTTTATTACGTATAAAAAAATACATATTTTTTTAAAAAGTAAAAAATATAAGCATTACATTTAAAAATATCATATTAGATGTAAAAGCAAAAGATATACATTTTTTTTCTTTTTTTAAACGCGTTATATAATAACGCTAATTTTTATATATCTTTAATGCATCAATTACAGTTTTTTTGCAGTTCTATTAAAATATCATCGTCTTTTAGCAAAATATAATATGCTAATTTAATGTTGTCAGCTTCTGTCGACTCCTTCATACATGCGAGGCTTGATGTTTGATGACATTTTTGAGATGAAACACAATCTAGCATTGTGTTATATAACACATTGCAATGAGAAAATAAATTAATTTTCCCATGCTGTGTTTCTTTAAGGTAGAAATATCCATACAAATGATCATTATTTTTATCATGAATAAGACGCACCACATCTGCAGACTTTAAAATTTTTAAATATTGAAGTGATCCATTTTCATTCTCAGGTTTGAAATTAAGAGCATTGCAAATACAATTTTTCAAATTTTTAAAAAAAAATTTATGAATATGTTCAATGTTTAATTTTTTTGTAGTAAAATGAGACTCGTTTTCTCCCACTTCGTTCACAAAAAAATAACCGTAGCGTTCCATGGTTAGAAAAACAATGATTAATGTTTATGACTGTTCTGCATATTTATCCACGACACACATTTCTGTTTTTTTCTGTGAGAAAAATGGCAACACGTGCGCTCTTTAAAGTTTTGACGCACAAATGATACAATGAAGGTTTCGTTTTTGTCTTTATTTTTAGCATCAAGGTCTTCTAAATTTAAAAATCGAACAGAACGAAAAAGAAAATACAAACAAAAATATCCACAAGTCATCGTAAAGTTTTGTTGAAAGCATTGTTCGTTAAAATTTATTTCGTTAGAGTTTCTTTTTAAAAAACGTAATATATTTCTGTTGGTAGGTGCTAATCCAAAAGAATCAAAGTAATAAGCTTTTTTTCCATCAAATTTAATAGCGACCCAATGTGTTCCAGGTAACGAATGTGGATCTAAATTCACAATAAATGATGAGAATTTTTTTTTCAATAATGGTAAAGTATCAGAAGCATATACACCTCCAAAAGTTTTTTTTATTTGTATATCGCTGCAGGCAAAACGACAGAGAGTTAGAGTGTCCATTTTTCTATAAAATGCAAATTGATATACAAAACACTAAATAAGTCTTTAAGAACTTCAGGTTTTTCTCTTGGATATGTTTTAATAAGAATTTTAGAAAACGCTATTAAAAATGCAATACGAGTAACAGTAATTTTATCTGAAAACATTTCGTTACCAACGCGTAAAATTACATGCTTTTCTCCTTTACATTTTTTTACCATTTGAAGCATTTCATTTTCATATAACTTCAGAATTTCATCCATATTTTAGTAATCTGTAATGACACCACGAGATTTGTCAATTTCTATTGTATTTCTATATTCGGCATACACGATTAGAGTGACTGTCTCTGGCAATGCTTTAGCAAATTTAATGTCGATAGCGATGTTACCATTTTTTATGACGCTTATATGGCTTTCTCCTGCTCCCATATCTGGCGTCAAATCGATTGCGAAGAGCGTGTAACCTTCTTTATATTCTTTAAAATTTATATTAATGTTTGGAGAAGTGTGATATCGATTTAAATCTGTAAATAAACTTAAATAACTTCGTGCATACAAATTTTTATCGAAATCTGGTTGATAAGGTTTAGCAGGAATGGTCTGGCTTCCACTTAAAATACTTAAATAATTAAGATCATAATGATCGAATTTAAATGGATTTCTAGATATACTTCCATTATAAGCTTCGTTGGAGACAAAACCTAAAATCATTCGAGCAGGTAATTGTCCAATAAATGCGTTTGCTATTGTGGTAGATTGTAAACCGTTCGACAATGCAAATGTTTTTACATCTACTCTTCGAATCGGCATTTTAACTACACCTTTTTCTAATGCTTTTTCGTGTGCTATTATGATAGAAGGAACAACGTTGATTTTTCTAACATAAAGACTTGCTGCCTGAATATGAATTTTAAAGGTGTCATTTGCCGACATTAATGAAAAAGAATCTTTATTTCGTTCGAGTTTAATTCGAACATTAACACCGTTAATTAACAATTTAGGTTGCGTGGATAGATCAAAATGCAAAGCACCTACAAGATCCACTACTTTACTAAGTTTGCATAAATTTTTACGTGAATTATATCCTGCATTTGCCGAATTTGCAGTAGCCGAATCGTGTAGTCCAGCGGTGTCTTTAAAAAATAAAGCAGACGACAGTAAGCTATCCTGCGTAGATTTAGAAGTGAGCAGCAAACTTTCCAAAATTGCTCTATAAGAATAATTAACTTGTGATGAAACTTGTTTATCGTTTAAAAATACGGAACATTCCGAAAAAATTGTGTTCAAAATATAGTTGACAGGTGCCACTTCATCTGTCGCAGCTAAATCTGCTCCAGTATTCTTTTGAATTTGAATTTTTAAATGTAAAATAGTATGCGAAAGGTCTAAATAGTGTTCACCATTTCCGCTTATGTAAAATTCAATAGGAGTTTTATTAGTTAGGGAGGCTATTGGATGTATTTCTACAAAAGCAGAAGCATCAATACCCATTTGAATGGGAACATCGTTAAAAAGATCTAATTCACTTTTAAGACACATAATATTATTTTTCTCCATAATATTTTTTTAATTTTATCAGTTTTACGAAAAAATATCACCGTGCTTGGTTTTACAACGTTTCTTCTTGGACTGACAGGATTTTTTCTGGCGTTTCCTTTTTATACCCTTACCGTGTTGTTGTAATTTTTCAATCACGTCGTCTTTTATTTTTTTTGTTGTTTCACTCATCCTGTTTCGCGCCGAATCACGGAAAGACGTGCCTGCCGAAACATCGCTAATAACATTTTTACCTGCTTGAAATATCTGTTTTCCCAAATATCGCCCTGCTTTAATAACTATAGGTGTAAGGTATCTTCTTAGGTCTCCAAATATTGAATACCCCCTTTGATAGCCTACTCCCGAAAAATAATTAGGATTACTTCCTCCTACTTGGGAGCAGTAATAATTTTCAATATCTTTCGCGTTCAAATACATCTTTTAAAATGATGTTACTATAGTAATGTTTTTTCATTTTATACTCTTTTACGACGAAAAGACAGAATAACAAAAGTTCTTCCCCCAGTAAAAGTAATATTTTTACCCGTTGCTGTTTTTATTTCTATTTCAATGGTGTCTATAAAATTTTTCCGCAATGGAAAATAAATGGGTGTATCATAATTTTTCACAATTTGTTCATTTTTTTCATTCAAACAAGGAATAGTTCTCAGTAACGGTGCATACGTGTCGCCTATATAATTAGATTGAATCAAGTCACTATAAATAAAAAGTTCTGAAATTCCAGCGTTTAACTCTAAGGGATATTCACTGATATATCTTCCGTCTGTAAATTTGTTTTGTACAAAACCCAACATATCTGCTAATCCTTTACCGAAATGTATTTCGCAGTTAACTGGTACGTCTAATAATACTTTTGAATCTGGAAGTTGTTTCAAACTGACATGTTCGAATTGTTGAAACAAATCTTCAGCGGATTTGTATATCCCAATATTTAAGTGAAATTGTTTTATTTCTTTTTCAGTTTTAGATGTTTTAGTATATTCTTTTATAATTAAATTTAAAGAATCAGAATTATCGTAGTTTATGAGCGGGTTTATTCTAAAAATTTTTTTCCCTTTTATAATAAGATCTCCTTGATGATTTAATATACGCAAAAACGAACTTGACTTGGCTTCCGTTATTTGTAATTCTGCATAATCAGATACTTTTATTTCCAATATATTTCTTATTGGTTCGTATGTAAAAGTTACGAAGTTTTCTAAACTTAAAAATTCGATATTTTTTGTTATATTAGAAAAAAATTTTTCCTTTATCCTTCTGAAATGTTAATTGTTATATTTTCACCGTCCGGGTCGGGTTCGAAATAAACAGAATATTTCTTTAAATTTTTTTCGATAAGTTGATTAATATCATAAAAATTATCAATAATATTTTTTTCAGCATCATATGCATATGTTATAGTATGTTCCATACTGTCGTTAATGCTAATTTTTTCAAATTCGGTATATATTGCATATTCGTTATTGTCACTGTCGATATTAAACCAATTTCTAGGAGCAAAAAATTGTGCCAAACCAACTTCCCATTCTCCGCTCAACATGAGAGGAGATATTAATTTTGTACGATATGATGATTGAGTGTTGTTTGGAAAATATTCCATACTAGAATTACTAGGCAAAGTTACATAAAAATCGCTCATCATTTCATCCATGATGCCTTAACCCAAGAATTAAACTTTGAATCGAATCCTTTCCACTTAACAAAATATTCTTTTTTGGAACCACGTCCTTTTGTTTTTAAAATTTGTTCTACTCTCCAAAAATCGCTAGAAACTTTTAACACCTTTTGTAACTCCTCTTCATAAAACCTTCCCTTGAGATCTGCACCTTTCAAATCTTGAAGTATGTATGTCGGAGGATATGTCGGATACCTTTTATTTATAATGAATACTTCGTCTGTCCAATTAGGTAAATATCCTTTGCGAAATATTTGTTTAGCTTTTGAAATTCGCACGCGATCACCCAATTCAAATCTAAACTTTATATTCCTAGAATATCCGTAAACCTTTTTAAAAATAAGAGGTTCTAAATCTGTTGTTACGTTTATGGGAGCAAAACCTGTTGTGCTATGTATGCTCAAATTATAAGCTTTTAAAACAGATTTTAAAATGTGTACTTATTTATAAGAATTTGTGTGAGTAAAAATACGATAAAGCCTCGATTTAAGAGTTCGATTGAATCTTTCTACAACGCTCGCTTTATATTCGCTATTTGTAGAATAGTGGTGAACTTTATTGCGCTTAAATAAGTCTTGAACTTTTTTATTGTAGAATTCTTTTCCAGCATCGGTCTGCAAGTTTATTGGAGGTTTTGATTCTTTAAATAATTTTTTAAAACCCTCCAACATTGAATCCGAATTTTTATATTTTAACGGTATGGCGTATGCATATTTAGAAAATACGTCAATAGCAGTTAATAAGTATTTCACTCCGTTATTATATTTAGACAATTTAGACATATCAACCAAATCACATTGCATTAATTCTCCGATTCCAAAAGCTATCACTTTACGACGCTTGAATTTAAATCGCACTGGTTTATGCAACGAATATGTGTCTTGGGATTGAAGCCACTGTTTTGTAAGTTTAATAGGCACTCCGCTTGCTTTGGATAATCTTTTTACACCGCCATAAGAACCAGGATCTTCTGCATCGTAATAATGTTTTTCTAACTTTTTCTTCACCAATTCTGCCATTTAGATACAGGCGACCTCTCCTTTTTTCCTGACATATATGATTTGTGGCTTTTACTACGTCGCCTTTTCTTTTCAAAATTTAGCATGTATTCTTCTGGCTTTATAAAACCCTCGTTTGGTGAATCCGGAATGTCTATCTGCGCCAAAACATTTTTATTTCCTATCCATCCGCGTGGGATATTAATTTCTCGAATGGCTTTCAAAAAATATTCATAATATTTAGGCATTTCCATGCTTTTAACATTTCTCATGGTGTATGAAAAAAAATCTATCATACTTGAACCTCTGATTGGTTTATCATCTATTGTCATTTCTCCTTTATCGTTACAAGAATATTGTCTTGATTTTAACTTTTCAACAATCATTTTAACAAATTTAGATAAGTTTCGCGGTACCGATATCATAATTGCATTTAACACTTTGTCATCAGAAATTGCAGCCCGATTTTCATCTATTTCTTCTTTTATTTCTGACGATTTTTGTTCGTTTACAATGTTTACGTCTATTGGTTCTGGAGGTGCGTGCATAGTTCTATGATAACGCATTATAAGTTGTCCTAATAACTTTGCTTTCATGTCATCGGGTAAATTTGCTTTTTTTAACAGTGAATCGATATCGTCTTCTAACCTTAATTCGGGCTTTTGAAAGTTATAAGAAGACACCAGTTCTTCGGGTATAAGAGCCACTCTTTTCGACATGATCTAAATCTTTACGCGCGTTGATTCGAAATGATATCGTATTAAAGTCCATTAGAGTTTTTTACTGATTACTCGCCCCAAAATACCGCCGAGGGCTGAAATTATGGCGGGAGCTAAAATGGGTAAAAACCCTCCTGATTGGTTGATCAACATTTTTCTTTTTTGTTAAATACTTGAATTTTTTTTTGCAAGTTTCCTCATGATGTTTTTATATTTTTTCATTTTTTTAATATTAACAGGTATATTTCCTTTTAATATGTTTAAACATATTTCGCACAAAGATTCCATTTGTGCATTATTAGAAGTTTTCAATATTGCTTTTTTTTGTGACGGATGGGCTCTAGCGAGAACTTGCAAAAAATGATAATGTTTTTTCAATTTTTCTTTTGTCATTTCGGATGATAAACCCAATATAATCCTCGTTCGTCTGGAAAAATACTATCTATTAAGCGAAACGCTTCCTCCGTTTCCGGATGTAAATCTATAAATAAATAACCGTACGGTTTTGTAGTTGATTTTATATAAGCATCTGACAAATAATGACAATTTCGAGGATATATTTGGCGGGCTAAACAATTTATTTGAGACGCGTCTCTCGCATTTCTAAATAAAATTATGTAATGAGCGTTCAGACTAATATCTCTCATGACTCTAATTCGCGGAAATAAATTTTGCAATATTAATATTACGCTGACAACGCAATGATGTGATGCGGCAGTAAATAGATCAGCAATTTTTTCATTCAGTCGATGCATCATATCATCTATGACGATCAAATCTCCTTTTTCATACGAATCTGGAATACCTTGTATAAATTCTATATCGGCTTCTTCCAAAAACCATTGCGAAGAATAAGAATAACACCACTTTACCTTCTTAATATTTGGTTCATACTTGCAAAGTCGAATTATTTTACGTACTAAAGAAGTTTTACCCGATTGACTCGGACCTACGATTAAACAACAACTAGGATGCTTTAATTTCATTCTACCGTTAGTTACATGCTATGTGAAAATAAAAAAATTAAGTGGATCGAAAATCTATTAATATAAGTAGATAGGTATTTACTTTTGTCAACGCCCTCTAGTAAAATATATGTGCAAACATATCTGTATGCAGAAAAAGCAACACAAAATAAAAAACAAGAGATTTTACAGTAAAAAATTCTTTTATTTTAAATTTTTTACATTAAAATAAGCATTACATATTTTTGAAAATTCTCCAGGTGTTATCTGAACACCTATAACACTTGCTTTTAAAACAGCATCGTTGTTTATAATTTTATTATTATTGTTATTGTTATTAAAAACATCATCTTTCCAAAAATAACGTAAATCGTATACAGTTTTATGTTCTTTTATGCATTTGTGAAAAAAGAGTTTTCTTCCAATATATTCGGAATATATGCAAGAAGTGTTTGTAAGATTCACATAGGGTTCGTTGTTCACCTCGTCAAACGTGACACATATCGATACTGTGAGAATGACAATCAATAATAATATTGTAGATGTGAAAAAAACACACATCAACTTTGTATTCATGGTTTTTTAGTTCTAAAAAATATTTTTTAACTGTCGTTTAAAAAATGTTTGTTTTAGAGTCTTTAATAATTTTTCAAAGATTTGCAAATATTTCTCAAGAAATGCAAAACCCAACGTTTATAAACAATATTCAAAGCTGTTTGAGATATGTTATCATTGAGAACGAGCACGTCACAAACATCCTCACCGGATTCCAATTCTTGAATGTGATCTAATACAAATTTATCAGACAACTCCTGATAACGAAAAATATTTTTCATTTCTAAATGATCTTTGAGAGCTTCGATTGCACCCATATCCAATTTTTGATGACGGCTCACCAATTTCATATCCAATCGTTGTACATTATTGTATATAAATCGTCCACTCAGGGTTTGATACTGGGATATCTTTTCCCAATCTAATCGATCGCCAAATTCAATTATAAATTCTTCTCCCAGATTTTGGTGTTGAGATATTTTTTTCCAATTAACTTTGTTTGCATTTTTTCTTAAAAACTTTTCCGAAAGATGTTGATATTCTGAGATCAAATCCCAATTCACTTTGTGTTCAAACTCTTCTATGAGATTTTCACTCAATTTTTGATATTTCGACACATCGTCCCAATCTAAAACACTCGCTAATATTCTAATTGTTTCTTCGTTCAATACTGAATCGCGAACGACTTTAGACCAGTCTGCTCCTTCCATTTCCACTGATTTCGGAACAATAAACTTTTCTGATTTTACAAAAAATATTTATCTCTTTATAATTGCATGACTTGTCATTTCCGGAACAGGTTTAGACTTGCACGAAACATACTTAATTACACAATTATCCTACCATCATATTCGTTCAAGCGTGACGAAAATAAACTCAAACCAAAACGACCTTCAACCAAAACGACCTTGAAAAAACACATAACTTCCGAGATCAATGACATGAGTCAAAGTAGCTCATTTCTCAACACGTAAGGTCATTCACCCCTGATAAGGTCATTAACCTTTGCAGGTAAGGTCATTCACCCTGAGCCAAAGTTGCTCATTTGTATCTACTTACGTCCAAGCAAGTTTCGAGATTTCTAGGCATGTGTGCTTGGTATGGGAAATTTATATCTAATTTTGCTCACATATGCGAGCCCCTCTTTAAACTCAAAAGGAAAAGAGTTAAATTTCACTGGTCAAATGAAGCACAAGAAGCATTTGATAACTTAAAAACTATACTTAGCGCTCCTCCTGTACTAGCTCATCCTAATTATAATATTAAATTTCAAGTAGCTACGGATGCTTCTTCGTACGGCATTGGTGCCGTTTTAAGCTAAAAAGGCCGCCCAATAGAATATGCGTCCCGTACGCTGAACACTGCAGAAAGAAATTATCCAGTAACTGAACGTGAATGTTTAGCAGTGCTTTGGGGACTGCAAAAATTTCGTTTATATTTTACGCAACTTCCAGTAACAGTTGTTACGGATCATGCGGCATTAACTCGGTTAACAACTGGAAAGAATCTCTCCCCTCGCATGATTCGATGGACTCTTAGGTTATCTAAGTTTAATATAAACATCGAACACCGACCTGGTTCTGACAATATCGTAGCTGACGTTCTTTCACGTACTACTCAAACTCAAGAAAATACGATGGAATCTAAGTGGTCAAATCAATCCCTTGCTTTACATGAAAAGAATGATCAGTTAAATTCTACTGTTAAAGCCTCATATATTTATCATTCGCATTTCAAGGCTGAACCGGTTCAATCCGAAGTATTATCAAACGTGACTGAAACTTGTGTAAAGGAAATTGAAAGTGAACCAGTAAACCAAGGTGCGTCTACAAATCTAGTCAATACTTTAAACGATAAATTTGTATCTGATCAGGAAAAAGTAGCTTTAGCGCTTATGCCAGCATCTGTGTTAAATTCAAGAGATCAATTAATATAAGAACAAAAAAATGATCCCGAATTTGGATTAATCTATAAGTATTTAGACGACCCTGAGTCAGTTTTATTAATTGAATCAGCCATTGCCTTAAACTGGTCCCAATCTTTTTCTTTAATCAATGGCTTGCTTTTTTATTCAAAATTATTATCATCTTATGGCGAATTACGAGTTGTAATTCCCCAATCTCTTCGTCAAGCCATCCTATTTGAGTTTCATGACTCTCCAATTTCGGGGCACTTTGGCATTAGGAAAACTTATAAAAAGCTCAAAGATGCCTGTTACTTTCCTAAAATGAGGAAGCTTGTTAATGAATATGTTTCGAGTTGTCGCTTGTGCCAGCAATATAATTATAAAAATGTAAAGCCGGCCGGTAAATTAATTCCTATTAAAGTTGATTTTCCAAATCAAATTCTTGGACTCGACTTAATCGGTCCTTACCCCCTCTCTAAACCAAATAGATTTCGTTATGTGTTAGTTATGGTGGATTATTTTAGTAAATGGGTTGAATTTGTGCCTTTACGTAAAGCTTCGGTACAAGCAGTGGCCACTGCCTTCTTTAATAATTATATTTCTCGTTACGGCGCCCCCCTTCAAATTGTAACGGACCATGGTCCTCAATTTATAAGTAATGTTTTTAAGGCACTTTGCGATACACTCGAAATTAGACATGTCTTCACGGTTCCATATCGGCCGCAAGCTAATCAGGCCGAACGTGTTAATAGAACGTTAATCAATATGACTGCGACGTTCATTGGTCAAAATCATGAAAATTGGGATCAGTTTCTCTATCATTTTGGCTATGCAATTCGTACAGCGGTAAGTGATGCAACAGGAAAAACTCCCGCTGAATTGTTTTTGGGCAGAAAGATTCTGACCCCCTTTCAAAAACTGGTATTAGTACAGCAAAACGCATCTCAATTTATTACGCGAAATATTGAAAAATTGCTACCAGAAGTTCAGAGAAATTTGAGAAAAGCTCAAGAGCAGCAGACTGTATATTATAACCTTAAACGTAGAATTTTAGAAGTAAAAGTGGGAGATAAAATGCTCCTAGAATCACATTTTCTTAGCTCTAAAAAAGATTCTAAAGTAGCAAAATTTGGGCCAAAATTCATTGGGCCTTTCTCTGTTTTAAAGGTAGAACATAATAATCTGACAATCGATTTTAACGGCACCCCAACTACAATAAATGTTGACCAGATACGCATTTTTAAAGAGCGCACTCAATCATGTACTGAAACTCTTGATAGTGATAGCGTGCCGGGTTCAAACCCACCTGACGAACAGTCCGTCCTTACGCCTAACCTCACTCCCCAGCCTAGTGCTCCTGATTCTTGTACAGCTGATGAACTACCTACTCCTACAACACCCGAACTATCTGTTCAGGGCACTTCCACTGATCAATCTAGTGTTAGCAGACCCGTCGCACAAAAGAGAGCTCGTAGTGGGTCATCAAACCATTCTAATGTGAAATTTCCTAGGCAAACTGGTCGCAAACGCGACTATTATTTTACTAATGGCTCTTTTATACCACAGATTAAAAAGAAAAATGCTTGGAACAAAGGTTTAAAACGCCCACAAGCTCCCTCCTCAAAGTCCTCTGGAACACATCGCCCACAGAAGGTACTAGCAGTTCCAGATTCAGTGCACACCGACACTTTCCGACCTAGGAGAAAGGCAAGGATTCGAAAAAGACCTCCACCCTCTTCATCAGCTAGCGGACGGCACATGGAGAAATTCCTAGCAGCTCCTGACTCGATCGGCAAAGACGAGTTCTCTTCACACCACCGATTGAATACTCGGCGTCAAGCCAGACTCCGACAACAGGCTCAGCCATATAAATCACCTGCCGGGCAAGCCTTTGTACAAGCCTTTTGGGATAAAATGGCCCTAGACCCCGGTCTGAAAGCCTCCAACCCTGTGGCCTAGCTGACGAGTACTCCGAGCACATTCGACAAGACCTCTAACCTTGCTGAAGTTACAGCTGCAAATTCACATCAGGTGATACCGTTTTCTATTTTTTTTTTTCTATTACAAGTGCATTTCTGTCAGAGCTGTACAAAATGTTCGACGTACCTTGAAGCCTTTTTGGGACTTTATATTTTAAAAACTCTTACGAAAGTTATGGACTTTCCCAAACTAAAAATACAAAATTTAATTTAGCCATGAACTTTCAAATCAAAATTAATGTTCTGCTTCAATGTCAACATTTTTGTTCTCTCTTAAATATCTATTTTATATATGTATTAAGTCTCTTACCTTGTAGCCATCTCCTGCAGAAAGCTGGTAATATAAACTGTTTTTTTGGCCCCTTTGTAAATTCCCCCCCCCCTTTTTCTTTTGTCTTTCTATAAATGATGTATTTATAAACTGCATATTTGTATTTGTAAAACTTTTGAATATTTGTCTAAAAGTTTATCTGTATGTACTTTTAGAGGGGAAAAAAACTGTTTTTTTTAGCTATAAGCATAAAAGTCGTGTTTAACTATATAACATTAAAAAGACTAACTGTTCAGTTTTTTCCGCTTATGCTTTAGCTAAGAAGGGAGAAATATTTCTGTATGTAACCTATCTATTATGTTAATAGAGACGAACATGTCTCAGTTTCTTCCAGAGATGAATTCTAACTTTTTTTTTTACTATGCATACTGTAAAAGTTTTTCCCATTTCAGACACACTCTGATGGACTATTCCTCTTAATCTGATGTTAAAAGTATTTTTATCTGAAGTGAAAGATCTCTTAATTTGATGTCAAAAAGTTCTTTTTTCTGGATGTGGACAGCCTGCCCATTCCGACGTCTGCTCTAGTATGAAGAAAGTTCATCCTATTCTTCGTTTAGTCATCTCCCTTGCAGACGTAATGCTCCAGATACCAGTCCAGCCAGTACACTCCTGCTAATAAAGATTTTCTCATGTTTTTCTTTAAAAAGAACTATTATTCTTGTGATTATAACAAACTTTAAATGTCGCATTGGTCCCAAGCGACTTACTATGTAAAGACACGCAACATCAAGTTTGAATTTAATATATTGCCATCCTGGCCTAACAGGGAGACGTGTGTAAATCCTACTGTAAGCCTGGTTTTAGCTCAGTCAGAGTCCCGGAGTTCTCGGGGTAAATGTACGCCTTTTATTTAAAATTTTAAATTAATTTTTTTTGCGTCCCCGAGTTTTCGCTCAGGGACTTAACAAATTTTTAAGTTTTTCTCACCCGGTTAAAATTTAACTGACGGCTGCACTCACACTTCAGAGATTGTAGATAGTTAGAGGTGGAATGAAGCTATTTAAATTTACTCTATCAAATCCGTTGGGGATTTTCCCGACTAAATTTTTTTTCTTGGAGGGGGACTGTGAGGTTGAGACGTCAGAACGTCACCACAGTGGTTTCAATTAAGCTGGATCCAGCAAAGTAGGAAGTGGGGACGGTTAAAATCACTCCGTTGCCAGTGGCACGGTGACGGTTGAGGTCGAGATAGTTTTGTGTCGGCAGGGTGCTGCATTAAAAGACTTAGATTTTGAATATTAGTTAAATTAGAAGTGATTTTTAAAAGTACGGATTGAAATGTAGTGAAAGGAGGGTGTAGGAAGAAGTATAAAAATAGAGATGGTTTTAGTAGATGGTGTGGCTGTTGGAGGATCGTATAGTGGATGTTGGAGGATCTTATAGCGAATGTGATGATTCTTATTTTGGTGAATATCGAAAGTAGAGTAGAGGAGATTTAGTGGCGTGAAGTTAAGTAGCGTTGAGTGTTGGTGAGTGTCTACTAGTTTTCGGAAGGTTCAAGCTGGGATAGAAGAAATCCTCTGTCCCATAGTGAAGCAGTATTAGTGAAGTACGAGTGCAATCGTCTCTACACCTTCGGTTATCTGCTGTGGTGAGATATTTAAGATTATATCTACTTAAATTGTTGATTCATATATTTTGATTAAGTAAAACGTTGACTGAGCTAAGCTTTAGTACCAGGCCGCCCTCCCATTAATCTGCTCAAATAAACTTTAGTTATTATTATTTAAAGCCATGTGTTATCTTAGTAATCTAAGTATTTAAGTTAAGATGGAGTTTGCAGGAGCGCGAACTCCACAAACTGTATTTACGAAACTCATAATATGCATATGATATTATTAAATTATTAAACTCCAACGGGAAATTATATTTACTAGCGAGCTTCGCCCGCTAGCGGGTCAGTATTTTTAAATGAATCACTAAAATTAATGAATCACTAACAGTAACTTTTAGTGTCAAGAAAAGAAAAAAAAAATCATTTCTGATTGGGTAAAAAGTCGGCCCGGGTCCCCACTGCCCTCGGCAGCAATGCCCCGTGCGCGCTGCGCGCGCGTGTTCCTTCCCTGACCCTTCGTACCCCCCTTCAAAAAAAATTCTGATCGGGTAAAAACTCACACCGGGTCCCCACGGCCTTCGGCAGCGAAGACCCATGCGCGCTGCGCGCGCACGTGTGAGAGTATACGTGCGCTGCGCGCACATATTCCTTCTCAGATCAAATTTTTATTCTTAGAAAAGAAAATAAAAAAAAAACATTTCTCATCGGGTACAAAGTCGGACCGGGTCCTCACTGCCTACGGCAGCGCAGTCCCGTACGCGCTGCGCGCGCTCAAGTCAAGGAGTACACGCGCTGCGCGCGTATTCCTTCCCTGATCCTTCGTGCCTCCTAAAAAATCATTTCTGATCGGGTAAAAACTCACACCGTGTCCCCACTGCGTTCGGCAGCGCAGACCCATGCGCGCTGCCCGCGCACGTGTGAAGGTATACGCGCGCTACACGCACATATTCCTTCTCAAATTAAATTTTTATTCTTAAGAAAAGAAAATGAAAAAAAAAAATTATTTCTCATCGATTAAAAAGTCGGACCGGGTCCCCACTGCCTTCGGCAGCGCTGTCCCGTGCGCGCGGTGCACGCCTATATCTTCCCCACCATTTCAGCCCTTCCCAATTAACCTACATATACCAATTTTGAACGGTCTAACTGAATTAGCTGAGATGCAAAAAAAAACCTAATCAGAACGCCTCAAAACGTGTAAATCTGGTGAAAACTTTCGATAATATAAATAAACTTTAAAATATCTTTCGAATGATGTATTAAAAATAATTTAATCATAATTAGAAATTGAAATATTGAAATTTGAAAATATTACAGCGCCATCTGGCGGTACAAATTTCTGTAATCTACTATTCGATTACAAATCAACAAAGCTATCTAATGATGTATTACTTATGAAATTATTTTAATTAGTAGCTGAGATACAAAAGAAAACCGATTCAGGAGACCTCAAAACGTGTAAATGAAGCGAAATCTTGAATCCCACTTTCGATAATATAAAAGTACTTTAAAATATCAGTAGTGAGAGAATGTCTGTTCTGCAACAAGAGGTGGTGAGGTGGGATGTGCTGATGTGTTGATATGCCAATGGTACGCAACATTCCCATTCACTACTACCTATTTGTATGATACAAGCTTGAAACTAGCCTTCTATAATATATAACATACCAATTTTAGGTATTGCATCATATTTTTGTGTTTAAAAATAATTTTTAAAAACTTATTATCAATTATAAAGTTTATAAAATTACTTTTCCTAATATATTTTTTCCGCTAAAATTTTCATAAATCAATTTCCCCTTTTCTTTTTATAATATTTCATAAATCAATTTCCCCTTTTCTTTTTATGATATTTCAAAATAATTCACACACACTCTAAAAAATGCTGACTTTGAAATAAAACAGACACAGTTTACAGTTAATAAAAAACCTTTATTTTTTACAATATTTACAAGTATTACTCATCTAATAAGTATTGAATATAATTTCATCAATAAAATTAAGTTTGCAATATTAAATCTTAATCAATTTCGCAATGTCCATATGCTAAACTTGTTATTCCATCTTCAGCAATGTATCGTTTGTCATCAAACGGACTGAGACTGATTTTATTTTGACAGATTGTATATAGTTTATGTTTTTCTTGGCCTATTTTTAATTGTTTTTCTATGCATGTTTTCTGTTGCAATAAGCACTGTAAATAGTCTTCATGACTAATTTTATGTCTAACAACCCTGGTTGACACACCTTTAGCTCTCTTTTTTTCACTTTTACTTGATTTGATAGAGTACATTTTAGCCTTCAGTCCTACAAATTCCAATGCTATTTCACCACTCAATTCATCTTTAAATTTCCCTATAACTTTTTTATTAACATCGGAATAAAGCGGGTGAGTTTCGGGATAGTCAGAAAAGTCAAATTCAGATGAATAATTTTTCATGTCTTTATATATATCATCGGTAGTAATATGGTATGTAAGCGAGTCTGTATCTGTAAATAACAGTACAGCTTGATTGTTATACATTGGTTTTATATAATTATAATGAAAATTATACATTAGGAGTTTTGATAATTCGAGTATTGTAAACCCAACGTAAATAGGTCGGTTCATCAGAATGCTTGTTTTAAGTCTTTCTACAGCGGTTAAATCTTCATCGTACGTTTTAAACGATTTAAAAGTAGGTGATGCTATCAATTTTAATGCTCTCTTAGAGGTATTATTACAAAGTTCTATATTACGTCTTTTTCGCAAGTTTTCCATAGTCTTGCCGTATACACTATAATTAAGAAGTTTAAAAAAGTCTTTTTCAAAGGATGATGTTGCTTCTTTCCTTTTATTGGTGTTAAATAGTATATAATTTTTCAACCATGGTGCTTGTTTAAATTGAATGGCTTTATGCACTGCTGTAACTTTTAATCCCAGTTGCAGATAAAGTTTTAAATTTCTATAGTGCACAACATAATTCTTTTTATTACATAAGTTAGGTATTAACTTGGGTGTACCAACATATTTTCTGTTTTGCAGCATACTTTTAGCATAAGGTGATAGCATTTCTTCATTCAAGGTTAATCTTTCAGGGGCAAGCGGATAATCGTTATGTAATGTATGAAGGTGGTTAGGATAATGCAGATCAATTTCAAATATATACCCTATATCTGATTCATCGTCAAGGGATAAAATCCATTCTTCATTAATATTATGTATATCAACCCATTCAAAGTTGCCATAAGGTAGGTACTGGGACATAGCCCAACCGTAAAGGTTGTTCGCGTCCCAGTACATGATATAACTATTAGGCTCATTCGGGTTATAGTCGTTCATATAGGGATTATTTGCTCTAGCCAATCTTCGACTAATCATGCTAATACCACCTCGTATCCCTTTTTCTATAAGCAGCAACATGTTAATATCTGTTAAGAGCTCTAAAGGTGTTTCAGTCATTTTCAGGCACGCTTGCCATGCAAGTCCTGGAGTTGTAAAAAGATGCGCGCAATCAATTTCGTAGTATTGCTGACATAAAGTTCTAAAATTTTGAAATACATCCGCGAGTAACAAAACATCAGTTTTTACATATAAATTATGATAATCACCCAATGTCTTCATATTAAACGTGTTCCAAATAGTTTTGGCGTGTTGATAATCATCATCATCGATAATTTCATCATTCAATGTATTATAAAAGGCGCATGCTGGAGGTAGTTCGGTTTCTTCAAACTTATCAAAAGAAGTAAAGTATTCATATGGATAGACTCCTTTCCTCGTTAGCATATTCAACGGTGTATTAACAGGGAAATTCTCTTTCAAAATATTAAACTGGGATGAATCAAGATTTTTTACTAGTTTTTCTAGCGATGTAGGTAGGAATTGAAAGCTGTCTAAAAAGACTAATTGTACAGGATCCTTAGGTTTCTTCAATCTGAATGTAATATAGTTTTCCAAACTTGTAGCAATAACCTCTATCTGATGATTGTTATACTTGCCTAGTTTCGTCATGATGTGATGTCCATCGTAGTTTTTTAAATTATGAAAGATAATCGGTATTTTTTTAGATAATTTGAAATTCAAGTTGCAGGCGTTATGGGCTGCACCCCTAAATTCTCCTGAAATGTGACAATGATCTCTTCGACGATCCTCAGCTAACTGTTTATGGCATATATAACATACTTTAGCTTCTTGAAACTCCTTTTCCTGTGCTTCCGTTAAGACTATAGGCTTGATTTGTGATAAAATCTTGGTAAGTTCTTCCTTTTCAGTCATCATCTTTTCTAAAAAGTGTTCCACAGCGTCTTCTCCTCTATATACTTGAATTGGTTTAACGGAGCGTCCATCTGGCCCGATAATAACATATGCATATCCACAAGGTACATGATAGGCAATTTTTTCACTATGTGAATTATCAGATGACGGTGAAACCGAACTAACAGGAACAAGAAGGCTTTCGAAATCTGCATAAATACAGTAAGCGACAGGATGTTGTAAGTGCGTACCTGTAAATTTTAAAATGTTATCTTCCTCAGAAGGCATTTTAACAACTTGCACTTCATGTTCTTGACAGTACTGAAGGTGGGTTTTCAATAAATCCTCTCTGGTAAATCGATGTAGACATCTGAAACAATAATGGGCTTTTAGACAGTGTTGGGTTAAATCACCAAGCAGACGTGAAAAGTTTCGAATCAGGCAATAATGTTGCCTTTCTTCATCAGAAATTAATAATAAGTTGATAACATCACAATCATTTTTTGGCGAAATATAGAGTGGACACACTTCATTGTCTTCAAAACCAAAGACATTGATCCGTAGATCATTTAATTTCTCAATAAGGGGTATCTTTGTTAATGGCACGGGACATGTCACATTACCTAGTTTAATGATATTTTCATATGGCAGGTAGTGAGATACACGATGGGGTTGATGATTACGATCTATATTCAGTTTATAGGCGATCAAACACCAAACAAGGCATTTTTGATCTTCGTTTTTGATATTTAGCACAGCCTTTTTCAAAGCAAGTTTCTGTGGTAGTTTAATATAGCTACTAGCAGCTAACGGATGGTATTTGGCCATTTTTAGTTCCAGATAATGAATTTTCTTAAAAATCCATCCAGATCCTCTTTGGATAAATTCATCTAGGGACTTATTAATCTTTGCATATCCTTCACGAATATGATGTTCAATAGTATTATCTAAAAGGTCAGTAAAACAACAACTTCTAAAAAAAGTTTGAATTTCTTCCATTTCGTCATTACCTCTTTTACGCTCCAAGCTCACTTTCATGACCATATACCACTTCAAAGCATTTTTTTCACGTATCTTATTCAAAAGTTTTTCATTTAATGCACCCTGTATATAGGTTTGAAATACTTCCATATCACATTCATTGCTTTCGTTTGGATAAAAAAGCTCTTAAACGCATTTGAAGTGTTAATCTGTTTTTTTAAATCTTTTAGATTTTACGACAGATGCAGCTATCTTCCGTTTTCCAGTAACAAGTTCATGCTCTTGTCGCTTATGGCATGTTAATTCTGCTTTCATATCAAACATTTTATCACATTCACTGCATGAATATCGTAAACTTTGGTGAAATTTTAAGTGCCTCTGCAAGTTATCCTCGCGCGTAAATACTTGCTCACAATGCTGACACTTTATCGGTGTTACTTCATCTTTACTGCGATGTATTAGCATATGTCGATTCAGTAACCATTTCTGGGCAAATTCTTTTTCACAAAGGGAGCAACTGAAATTTTCTGACACTCTCTTATCACTCGTTTCAGCAGATGAGGATTGATTTTTACGATTATGAATCATCGTATGCCGAATTAAGTTTGATTTTAACCCAAAGGCTTTTCCACACTCATCACACTTGAATAACTTTTCATCTGAATGGCTCATCAAATGACGATTCAGTAACCATTTCTGTGAAAATTCCTTATTACAAGAAGCGCAATAAAAACTTTCTGACACTCTCTTATCATTCATTTCAACAGATGAGGATTGATTTTTACGATTATTAATCATCGTATGCCGAATTAAGTTTGATTTTAACCCAAAGGCTTTTCCACACTCATCACACTTGAATAACTTTTCATCCGAATGGCTCATCAAATGACGATTCAGTAACCATTTCTGTGAAAATTCCTTATTACAAGAAGCGCAATAAAAACTTTCTGACACTCTCTTATCATTCATTTCAACAGATGAGGATTGATTTTTACGATTATGAATCATCGTATGCCGAATTAAGTTTGATTTTAACCCAAAGGCTTTTCCACACTCATCACACTTGAATAACTTTTCATCCGAATGGCTCATCAAATGACGATTCAGTAACCATTTCTGTGAAAATTCCTTATTTCATGTAGAACATCTAAAAACACTAATCATTTTCTTATCTAACGGTTCCATAACTTGACTCATTTTTTAAGAACAAGAGATAATCCAGACAACATTCATAAAATTTTTCATGCAAATGACTTAAAATTACAATCACCTTCAATTTATAGCATCGGAGTAAATACTTACTATTCTCTCATTGGCTAATTAAAGCTTCAATAAAAATCAGAGCTTTTGATTGGCTAATGAAATTCACATAACGTTAAAAATATTTGCATCTCCAATGCGCTTAATTTCATAACGTTAATAGTATGAATTAATGCTTCAATAAAATCAACGTTGTGATTGGTTGAAAAAATCACGTGACCTCGAAAAATATTCGCATTCATAAAATTCTTAATTTCATAATTCTAATACTATTAATTTACTTTTTAAAAAATCATTGCTTCTGATTGAGTTAAAAATGTTTACATAAAAAAAAAAACACATATGGCTAATAGCATGAATTAAAGCTTCAATAAAATCAGAGTTTGTGATTGGATGGTAAAAATCACGTGACCTTAAAAAATATATGTTTCTAAACACCACTTAATTCCACTAAATTCTTAATTTTATAATGGTAATATTAGGAATTCAAATCTCCCACATGAAAAACTTTCTAAAAAAATAAAAATAAAAATAAAAATAAAGGCACCTTAAAAGTATCTGTATAAAAAACACTTAATTTTATAATGATAATATTACGAGTTTAAGTTTCAGCTCTCTCACATACATAAGAATAATGAAAATGTTAGTTTTCGTTACGTCAGAAGGTTCTATCAGCGTATGATAAAACAATAGATAACTGTTATCTATCATTTCATCCTGCTCGCTAGAAAAACAAAGACGTGGTGCATCTACTCTAAAGGCAAGTCTTTTTAAAGTCTTATTAAACATATAGTATTTATTAAACATACATTATTTATTAAAATTCGGAATATAGTATCAAGATATTAATTTAAATATGCTTTATTTATCATCCATTCTACACATCAAAATAAAAAATTTCCATCAAGCGCTTCGTTAATTAGCTTAATTAATTTATTTATTCAACAAATCATTAACTTAAACAATCATGCTATTAAACTTTCTACACATTGAATTATATCACAATTTTTCTTTAAAAAATATTAATAAACTGCAAATTCATTACTTAATTACTTTAATCATGCGCTTAAGCAATCATGTTATTAAACTTTCTACATATTATATCACAATTTTTCATTAAAATTACTAATGAAACACCAAAAATAATGCTTAATCATATGGAAAAATACTTAAGCACCTTACTTGAACATAACTAACATAAAAAACCTCTATGAAATTAACTATCTATAGTATATACCACAGCAATTTTAGGTATCGCATCATATTTTACTGTTAAAAATAATTTTTAAAAACTTATAATCAATTATAAAAATTCATAAAATTACTTTTCCTGATATATTTTCCCGCTAAAATTTTTACAAAAACTCATAAGAATGTATATATATATATTTCATTACCACTTTTGTTAATATTTCATCACACTTGAAACAAAAACATATATTAAATTTTCTTAATATTTTAAATTTAGTCTAATTTCATTAATGTTTCATCTTATATGTACCCATTCTCTATACGAGTGTTCGATGTTCAAAGATGGTATACATTAAAAGTTTTCCAAGGTTTTCTCCAAAACTTGTGTAAATACAAACTTGAATCACTTAGAAGACCCAACCCATCCTCAAATTAATAATCTCACACAAGAAAATCATTTATTTTTATCGATTTTATTAATGTGAGACACTTTAAACAAAAAATGATAATAATTTATTTCATTAAATAAATAAAAAATACAAATTTTAATCATTTCGTTTTATTAAAAATGAAATTAGATTAATATTTTTATCATACATGCATCCATTCTACACATCAAAATAAAAATTTTCCATCAACCACTTCGTTAATCATCTGAAAATAATTAATTTCCTTAATTATGCACTAAAAATCTACAAAAAAGATTTGTTTTTTCATTAAAATCATTACTTAATCATCTGAAAAATAATTAATTTCCTTAATTACGCACTAAAAATCTACGAAAAAGATTTGTTTTTTCATTAAATTCATTACTTAAACATCTGAAAAATAGTTAATTGCTTTAATCAGTTTAGTTCATTAAACATTTAAATATTAATAATACATCGCTTAATTGTCTGAAAACTGCAATTAAACATTTTACATATCCGAATTATAACTCCATTTCTTATTTTAAATACTAATTAATTTCCTTAATTAATATTAAATATAGCTCTTAAACAACACCTTAATTAAGAAAAAACAAAATTTTAATCTTTAAAATAAAAAAAAATTCAAGATATAGTTCTAAATTCTCGGGACAGATGGCAGCACATTTTTGCAAATATTTTCACATTAGAAAAAATCTATTTTCCACAGATTTTTCTTATTATTTTCATCGCAAATTACCTTAAAAAATGTTAATTAAAATATTAATTATACACTAAAAAACTACATTTATCTATCTTTTAAGCAATTATTTCACTAATTTTTTCAAAAATCCTAATGGATATTAATTACAGCACTCAAAATAACTTCCATTTAAAACCAATTTCATCTTAAGACCGTACACAATTTTATAGAAATAAGAAATACATTTATTACGAAATCATAAAATAAATTACATTTAAAATCAACTAAATAAATACTAAATACCTTTTTAAAAATTACAAGTTTTCAAACAATTATGTCTCATAAAATCCTAATTAAAACATTCATCTCATCTCATCTTAATACGGTATTCAATTTTATAGAAATAAAAAATATATTTATTACGAAATCATAAAATAAATTACATTTGAAATCAACTAAATAAATACTAACTTTTTAAAAATTACAAGTTTTAATCAATTATGTCTCATAAAATCCCAATTAAAACATTCATCTCTAAAATAACTTGCATTTAAAGTCAATTTCATCTTAATCTCTAAATAAATAGCCTTTAAAATCAAAGTTCAACGGAATACGATACACTGAATATTCAAGAATCCCATTCACAAGTCTGGCTTGCTCAACGGTCAGAGCATTCGCTTGCTGAAACATAGGACCTCAGTTCGAATCCAGCTGCCGGCGAACGCTGAAAAACAAAATTTTTGAAAAAAAGAAGTTCAATAATTTCTCAATAGATGTCAGCACCAAACATATCCAGTAGAGAAGAAAAGAGAGTACTGCGCCGACGGAGGGTCCGGAAGTGAGGATCCCTCCTCCGTAGATAAGAGTCTGATCCCTCCTCCGTAGATAAGAGCCTGATCCCTCCTCCGTAGATAAGAGCAGTACTCTCTTTTCTTCTCTACTGGATATGTTTGGTGCTGACATCTATTGAGAAATTATTGAACTTCTTTTTTTCAAAAATTTTGTTTTTCAGCGTTCCCCGGCAGCTGGATTCGAACTGAGGTCCTATGTTTCAGCAAGCGAATGCTCTGACCGTTGAGCAAGCCAGACTTGTGAATGGGATTCTTGAATATTCAGTGTATCGTATTCCGTTGAACTTTGATTTTAAAGGCTATTTATTTAGAGATTAAGATGAAATTGACTTTAAATGCAAGTTATTTTAGAGATGAATGTTTTAATTGGGATTTTATGAGACATAATTGATTAAAACTTGTAATTTTTAAAAAGTTAGTATTTATTTAGTTGATTTCAAATGTAATTTATTTTATGATTTCGTAATAAATATATTTTTTATTTCTATAAAATTGAGTACCGTATTAAGATGAGATGAGATGAATGTTTTAATTAGGATTTTATGAGACATAATTGTTTGAAAACTTGTAATTTTTAAAAAGGTATTTAGTTTTTATTTAGTTGATTTTAAATGTAATTTATTTTATGATTTCGTAATAAATGTATTTCTTATTTCTATAAAATTGTGTACGGTCTTAAGATGAAATTGGTTTTAAATGGAAGTTATTTTGAGTGCTGTAATTAATATCAATTAGGATTTTTGAAAAAATTAGTGAAATAATTGCTTAAAAGATAGATAAATGTAGTTTTTTAGTGTATAATTAATATTTTAATTAACATTTTTAATGATAATTTGCGATGAAAATAATAAGAAAAATCTGTGGAAAATAGATTTTTTCTAATGTGAAAATATTTGCAAAAATGTGCTGCCATCTGTCCCGAGAATTTAGAACTATATCTTGAATTTTTTTTTATTTTAAAGATTAAAATTTTGTTTTTTCTTAATTAAGGTGTTGTTTAAGAGCTATATTTAATATTAATTAAGGAAATTAATTAGTATTTAAAATAAGAAATGGAGTTATAATTCGGATATGTAAAATGTTTAATTGCAGTTTTCAGACAATTAAGCGATGTATTATTAATATTTAAATGTTTAATGAACTAAACTGATTAAAGCAATTAACTATTTTTCAGATGTTTAAGTAATGAATTTGATGAAAAAACAAATCTTTTTCGTAGATTTTTAGTGCGTAATTAAGGAAATTAATTATTTTTCAGATGATTAAGTAATGATTTTAATGAAAAAACAAATCTTTTTTGTAGATTTTTAGTGCATAATTAAGGAAATTAATTATTTTCAGATGATTAACGAAGTGGTTGATGGAAAATTTTTATTTTGATGTGTAGAATGGATGCATGTATGATAAAAATATTAATCTAATTTCATTTTTAATAAAACGAAATGATTAAAATTTGTATTTTTTATTTATTTAATGAAATAAATTATTATCATTTTTTGTTTAAAGTGTCTCACATTAATAAAATCGATAAAAATAAATGATTTTCTTGTGTGAGATTATTAATTTGAGGATGGGTTGGGTCTTCTAAGTGATTCAAGTTTGTATTTACACAAGTTTTGGAAAAAACCTTGGAAAACTTTTAATGTATACCATCTTTGAACATCGAACACTCGTATAGAGAATGGGTACATATAAGATGAAACATTAATGAAATTAGACTAAATTTAAAATATTAAGAAAATTTAATATATGTTTTTGTTTCAAGTGTGATGAAATATTAACAAAAGTGGTAATGAAATATATATATATACATTCTTATGAGTTTTTGTAAAAATTTTAGCGGGAAAATATATCAGGAAAAGTAATTTTATGAATTTTTATAATTGATTATAAGTTTTTAAAAATTATTTTTAACAGTAAAATATGATGCGATACCTAAAATTGCTGTGGTATATACTATAGATAGTTAATTTCATAGAGGTTTTTTATGTTAGTTATGTTCAAGTAAGGTGCTTAAGTATTTTTCCATATGATTAAGCATTATTTTTGGTGTTTCATTAGTAATTTTAATGAAAAATTGTGATATAATATGTAGAAAGTTTAATAACATGATTGCTTAAGCGCATGATTAAAGTAATTAAGTAATGAATTTGCAGTTTATTAATATTTTTTAAAGAAAAATTGTGATATAATTCAATGTGTAGAAAGTTTAATAGCATGATTGTTTAAGTTAATGATTTGTTGAATAAATAAATTAATTAAGCTAATTAACGAAGCGCTTGATGGAAATTTTTTATTTTGATGTGTAGAATGGATGATAAATAAAGCATATTTAAATTAATATCTTGATACTATATTCCGAATTTTAATAAATAATGTATGTTTAATAAATACTATATGTTTAATAAGACTTTAAAAAGACTTGCCTTTAGAGTAGATGCACCACGTCTTTGTTTTTCTAGCGAGCAGGATGAAATGATAGATAACAGTTATCTATTGTTTTATCATACGCTGATAGAACCTTCTGACGTAACGAAAACTAACATTTTCATTATTCTTATGTATGTGAGAGAGCTGAAACTTAAACTCGTAATATTATCATTATAAAATTAAGTGTTTTTTATACAGATACTTTTAAGGTGCCTTTATTTTTATTTTTATTTTTATTTTTTTAGAAAGTTTTTCATGTGGGAGATTTGAATTCCTAATATTACCATTATAAAATTAAGAATTTAGTGGAATTAAGTGGTGTTTAGAAACATATATTTTTTAAGGTCACGTGATTTTTACCATCCAATCACAAACTCTGATTTTATTGAAGCTTTAATTCATGCTATTAGCCATATGTGTTTTTTTTTTTTTTATGTAAACATTTTTAACTCAATCAGAAGCAATGATTTTTTAAAAAGTAAATTAATAGTATTAGAATTATGAAATTAAGAATTTTATGAATGCGAATACTTTTCGAGGTCACGTGATTTTTTCAACCAATCACAACGTTGATTTTATTGAAGCATTAATTCATACTATTAACGTTATGAAATTAAGCGCATTGGAGATGCAAATATTTTTAACGTTATGTGAATTTCATTAGCCAATCAAAAGCTCTGATTTTTATTGAAGCTTTAATTAGCCAATGAGAGAATAGTAAGTATTTACTCCGATGCTATAAATTGAAGGTGATTGTAATTTTAAGTCATTTGCATGAAAAATTTTATGAATGTTGTCTGGATTATCTCTTGTTCTTAAAAAATGAGTCAAGTTATGGAACCGTTAGATAAGAAAATGATTAGTGTTTTTAGATGTTCTACATGTAATAAGGAATTTTCACAGAAATGGTTACTGAATCGTCATTTGATGAGCCATTCGGATGAAAAGTTATTCAAGTGTGATGAGTGTGGAAAAGCCTTTGGGTTAAAATCAAACTTAATTCGGCATACGATGATTCATAATCGTAAAAATCAATCCTCATCTGTTGAAATGAATGATAAGAGAGTGTCAGAAAGTTTTTATTGCGCTTCTTGTAATAAGGAATTTTCACAGAAATGGTTACTGAATCGTCATTTGATGAACCATTCGGATGAAAAGTTATTCAAGTGTGATGAGTGTGGAAAAGCCTTTGGGTTAAAATCAAACTTAATTCGGCATACGATGATTAATAATCGTAAAAATCAATCCTCATCTGTTGAAATGAATGATAAGAGAGTGTCAGAAAGTTTTTATTGCGCTTCTTGTAATAAGGAATTTTCACAGAAATGGTTACTGAATCGTCATTTGATGAGCCATTCGGATGAAAAGTTATTCAAGTGTGATGAGTGTGGAAAAGCCTTTGGGTTAAAATCAAACTTAATTCGGCATACGATGATTCATAATCGTAAAAATCAATCCTCATCTGCTGAAACGAGTGATAAGAGAGTGTCAGAAAATTTCAGTTGCTCCCTTTGTGAAAAAGAATTTGCCCAGAAATGGTTACTGAATCGACATATGCTAATACATCGCAGTAAAGATGAAGTAACACCGATAAAGTGTCAGCATTGTGAGCAAGTATTTACGCGCGAGGATAACTTGCAGAGGCACTTA
Source organism: Salticus scenicus (assembly GCA_963930645.1). Lineage (NCBI taxonomy): Eukaryota > Metazoa > Arthropoda > Arachnida > Araneae > Salticidae > Salticus > Salticus scenicus. The sequence goes on from OZ005653.1 coordinate 196,674,686, forward strand.
AAATTTCACCAAAGTTTACGATATTCATGCAGTGAATGTGATAAAATGTTTGATATGAAAGCAGAATTAACATGCCATAAGCGACAAGAGCATGAACTTGTTACTGGAAAACGGAAGATAGCTGCATCTGTCGTAAAATCTAAAAGATTTAAAAAAACAGATTAACACTTCAAATGCGTTTAATACAGAGCTTTTTTATCCAAACGAAAGCAATGAATGTGATATGGAAGTATTTCAAACCTATATACAGGGTGCATTAAATGAAAAACTTTTGAATAAGATACGTGAAAAAAATGCTTTGAAGTGGTATATGGTCATGAAAGTGAGCTTGGAGCGTAAAAGAGGTAATGACGAAATGGAAGAAATTCAAACTTTTTTTAGAAGTTGGTGTTTTACTGACCTTTTAGATAATACTATTGAACATCATATTCGTGAAGGATATGCAAAGATTAATAAGTCCCTAGATGAATTTATCCAAAGAGGATCTGGATGGATTTTTAAGAAAATTCATTATCTGGAACTAAAAATGGCCAAATACCATCCGTTAGCTGCTAGTAGCTATATTAAACTACCACAGAAACTTGCTTTGAAAAAGGCTGTGCTAAATATCAAAAACGAAGATCAAAAATGCCTTGTTTGGTGTTTGATCGCCTATAAACTGAATATAGATCGTAATCATCAACCCCATCGTGTATCTCACTACCTGCCATATGAAAATATCATTAAACTAGGTAATGTGACATGTCCCGTGCCATTAACAAAGATACCCCTTATTGAAAAATTAAATGATCTACGGATCAATGTCTTTGGTTTTGAAGACAATGAAGTGCGTCCACTCTATATTTCGCCAAAAAATGATTGTGATGTTATCAACTTATTATTAATTTCTGATGAAGAAAGGCAACATTATTGCCTGATTCGAAACTTTTCGCGTCTGCTTGGTGATTTAACCCAACACTGTCTAAAAGCCCATTATTGTTTCAGATGTCTACATCGATTTACCAGAGAGGATTTATTGAAAACCCACCTTCAGTACTGTCAAGAACATGAAGTGCAAGTTGTTAAAATGCCTTCTGAGGAAGATAACATTTTAAAATTTACAGGTACGCACTTACAACATCCTGTCGCTTACTGTATTTATGCAGATTTCGAAAGCCTTCTTGTTCCTGTTAGTTCGGTTTCACCGTCATCTGATAATTCACATAGTGAAAAAATTGCCTATCATGTACCTTGTGGATATGCATATGTTATTATCGGGCCAGATGGACGCTCCGTTAAACCAATTCAAGTATATAGAGGAGAAGACGCTTTGGAACACTTTTTAGAAAAGATGATGACTGAAAAGGAAGAACTTACCAAGATTTTATCACAAATCAAGCCTATAGTCTTAACGGAAGCACAGGAAAAGGAGTTTCAAGAAGCTAAAGTATGTTATATATGCCATAAACAGTTAGCTGAGGATCGTCGAAGAGATCATTGTCACATTTCAGGAGAATTTAGGGGTGCAGCCCATAACGCCTGCAACTTGAATTTCAAATTATCTAAAAAAATACCGATTATCTTTCATAATTTAAAAAACTACGATGGACATCACATCATGGCGAAACTAGGCAAGTATAACAATCATCAGATAGAGGTTATTGCTACAAGTTTGGAAAACTATATTACATTCAGATTGAAGAAACCTAAGGATCCTGTACAATTAGTCTTTTTAGACAGCTTTCAATTCCTACCTACATCGCTAGAAAAACTAGTAAAAAATCTTGATTCATCCCAGTTTAATATTTTGAAAGAGAATTTCCCTGTTAATACACCGTTGAATATGCTAACGAGGAAAGGAGTCTATCCATATGAATACTTTACTTCTTTTGATATGTTTGAAGAAACCGAACTACCTCCAGCATGCGCTTTTTATAATACATTGAATGATGAAATTATCGATGATGATGATTGTCAACACGCCAAAACTATTTGGAACACGTTTAATATGAAGACATTGGGTGATTATCATAATTTATATGTAAAAACTGATGTTTTGTTACTCGCGGATGTATTTCAAAATTTTAGAACTTTATGTCAGCAATACTACGAAATTGATTGCGCGCATCTTTTTACAACTCCAGGACTTGCATGGCAAGCGTGCCTGAAAATGACTGAAACACCTTTAGAGCTCTTAACAGATATTAACATGTTGCTTCTTATAGAAAAAGGGATACGAGGTGGTATTAGCATGATTAGTCGAAGATTGGCTAGAGCAAATAATCCCTATATGAACGACTATAACCCGAATGAGCCTAATAGTTATATCATGTACTGGGACGCGAACAACCTTTACGGTTGGGCTATGTCCTAGTACCTACCTTAAGGCAACTTTGAATGGGTTGATATACATAATATTAATGAAGAATGGATTTTATCCCTTGACGATGAATCAGATATAGGGTATATATTTGAAATTGATCTTCATTATCCTAACCACCTTCATACATTACATAACGATTATCCGCTTGCCCCTGAAAGATTAACCTTGAATGAAGAAATGCTATCACCTTATGCTAAAAGTATGCTGCAAAACAGAAAATATGTTGGTACACCCAAGTTAATACCTAACTTATGTAATAAAAAGAATTATGTTGTGCACTATAGAAATTTAAAACTTTATCTGCAACTGGGATTAAAAGTTACAGCAGTGCATAAAGCCATTCAATTTAAACAAGCACCATGGTTGAAAAAGTATATACTATTTAACACCAATAAAAGGAAAGAAGCAACATCATCCTTTGAAAAGGACTTTTTTAAACTTCTTAATAATAGTGTATACGGCAAGACTATGGAAAACTTGCGAAAAAGACGTAATATAGAACTTTGTAATAATACCTCTAAGAGAGCATTAAAATTGATAGCATCACCTACTTTTAAATCGTTTAAAACGTACGATGAAGATTTAACCGCTGTAGAAAGACTTAAAACAAGCATTCTGATGAACCGACCTATTTACGTTGGGTTTACAATACTCGAATTATCAAAACTCCTAATGTATAATTTTCATTATAATTATATAAAACCAATGTATAACAATCAAGCTGTACTGTTATTTACAGATACAGACTCGCTTACATACCATATTACTACCGATGATATATATAAAGACATGAAAAATTATTCATCTGAATTTGACTTTTCTGACTATCCCGAAACTCACCCGCTTTATTCCGATGTTAATAAAAAAGTTATAGGGAAATTTAAAGATGAATTGAGTGGTGAAATAGCATTGGAATTTGTAGGACTGAAGGCTAAAATGTACTCTATCAAATCAAGTAAAAGTGAAAAAAAGAGAGCTAAAGGTGTGTGAACCAGGGTTGTTAGACATAAAATTAGTCATGAAGACTATTTACAGTGCTTATTGCAACAGAAAACATGCATAGAAAAACAATTAAAAATAGGCCAAGAAAAACATAAACTATATACAATCTGTCAAAATAAAATCAGTCTCAGTCCGTTTGATGACAAACGATACATTGCTGAAGATGGAATAACAAGTTTAGCATATGGACATTGCGAAATTGATTAAGATTTAATATTGCAAACTTAATTTTATTGATGAAATTATATTCAATACTTATTAGATGAGTAATATTTGTAAATATTGTAAAAAATAAAGGTTTTTTATTAACTGTAAACTGTGTCTGTTTTATTTCAAAGTCAGCATTTTTTAGAGTGTGTGTGAATTATTTTGAAATATCATAAAAAGAAAAGGGGAAATTGATTTATGAAATATTATAAAAAGAAAAGGGGAAATTGATTTATGAAAATTTTAGCGGAAAAAATATATTAGGAAAAGTAATTTTATAAACTTTATAATTGATAATAAGTTTTTAAAAATTATTTTTAAACACAAAAATATGATGCAATACGTAAAATTGGTATGTTATATATTATAGAAGGCTAGTTTCAAGCTTGTATCATACAAATAGGTAGTAGTGAATGGGAATGTTGCGTACCATTGGCATATCAACACATCAGCACATCCCACCTCACCACCTCTTGTTGCAGAACAGACATTCTCTCACTACTAATATCTTTCGAATGATGTATTAAAAATAATTTAATCATAGTTAGAATTTGAAATACGCGTATTGGAATAAAGTTTAATTTGCAATTAAATTGTACATTTTTTATTTATTCTGGAAACCCGGTGAAATTTGAACTGCAACTTCGTCTTGTGATGTTAAAAGTGTGTAGCATGTTTGAAATAATTTTGAAGAAAATTGAAGCATTTTGAAATTTGCAATTTTTATTTCCAGTACAAAATCAGTAAAGCTGGAAGTAAAATCTATTTATTCTTTCCCCCGGCGCCATGGTAACCGAAATATGTCTATTGCGAAATTAATAGAGCTGTTGTGATTTGTTGCCACCTTTTTTTCATACTTTAGTTAATTTTAAAAAATCTAATTGTCCTATCGATAAGCTATTTAAACCGTCCGATTCAGAAAAATCGGACCTTTCATTTGATACCTTATTTGTAACGATACGACTGATATTTCTAATTTATTTTCCACTTTTTCCGTAAAAATGTCGCTTTTTAAGCATTTAATCATGAATTCTGGGTCATTTTTCGGTAGACAAGGGTCGACGTTTTAATTAATATCTCCGCTAATTAGGGTCGCATCGCTTAGCGAATTATCGCGATGTCGAGATGAAAAAATTCTGCGTCTGTCGACACCGGTTTCGAGGCGCTGCGATCATTAGCGACGGAGCTTTAGCGGTCACAAGGCATTTCTCACAGACAGACAGAAAGACAGACAGACAGACAGACAGAAAGACAGATGCGCACAGATTTTAATAATATAAGGAGATGACGTATATTTCAAAGATTTGAAGAATCAGAATATTCTAAAAAGTTTTGAACAATACCTCAGTAAAAAATACAGATAAGAAATTTAAAGCGATAATGATAACTGATATATAATTCAAATGTTTATAATGAAGATTATTCAATTTATCCTTTCTTTTATTCAGAATATTCAAGTTTTTGTTGTGAATCTTGGTTGCTGAAATCAATATTCAGAAATTTAAATTAACAACAGCATAATTTCGAATAAAGCAATTAAAAATGCAAACACTATAAATATTTTTCTTTGGATTAACAAAAAATGTTTCCCCACTGCTTTTCGTAAGCGAAAATTATGACACAGTAAATGTTTAGGGAACATTTTTGGCTTAGAAAATTCATATCATATATATCTCGTACGATACAAATGAAAAGTAAAAGTAAAAATTCTTTATTGGACAACAGAAGCTCAGCCTCCGTCTAAATTCATCGAAGTAACTCTGGTACTACCACGTATAGAAGCAGTTGTAGCTTATAGAATTTTATTAATAAAGTTAAAAAAAAAAAAAAAAAAAAAAAAACGCATCAATTTAATTAAGATTTAGCTTTCACATTTAAAAAAGTAATCTTACAGTTTTAAAAAGTCTATAGATGGTTAAAGAATAGCTATAAAAGTTTAATTTATATTTGTAACTAATATGTTAGAAAATATGTTTTTAAAAAATCTTCTTTTATGTTTGTTTCCTATTTGCAAAAATATACTTAAATTGCATTCATATTTATAACAATATATACAAAGAACGTTACCGCTAAAAATCATTTGAATAACCATATAATTTTAATAAAAAATTTCTTTTCTAAATATTTATTTAGCTTCAAAAAAGAATGTAACACCAATTGTTTGGTTCTGGAAAGTACATAACCCAATTATTTACTATCATTCAATAATAAAAAAAATAACTGTTATAAATAACGACAGTTTTTCAGTATGAGAAAAGTATTTTTAATGCATATAATTTTCATTATTTATTTTAAAATAATTATGAATCCATAAAACATAATCATGTTACAATTAGTTATACTAATCAAATTATATCGACATGTAAACAATGTGTCATTTATTCTCCTTTCTTAATAATGACAATAAAAAAATAATTTTTATGCATGTATTTGTTATTGATCGTTTTAGAACATTTATGAATCCATAAAACATAATCACGTTATAATTAGTTACTGATCAAATTATATCGACTTGTAAACAATGTATCATTTACTCTCTTTTCATATTAATGACAATAAAAAGTATTTTGTATCAAATTTGCAAATATCAATTACAGTTTCCTTTTGTAATGCAAATCTGTAATTATACATGTGTTTATGTTTGGATTTCTAGTAGACAACGCTATTATTTTTTCTTTAGCAAAAATTTTTTCTTTAGCACAAATGAACTACACTATAACTATTAAATATACCTTACAATTTATATTTACTGTTATATGAATACTATTTCTCTATCTTTTTCTTTACTTTCTGAATCAATATGAAGGTTAATTCCACAAATTTTGCATGTAATATTTTATTTTTATATTCTAAATGTTATGAAATTGAGTTCGTTAAGAATAATTTTTTTTAATCGCGTATATGCAGTATTACCCCAGTGCCAGGTAAGTATTACAGTGTTTAATATTTTAGTTTGTATTAAAAATAATAGTATTTTATTACACATATTCTAAAACAATATTTCCTTGTGTCTTGATCATGGAGTGAAATTGAGCACATATTTATTTATTTATTTATTTATTTATTTTTTTGTTTTTATAATACAGACAGCATCAAAATTATTCAAGCACACAACCACATTTTTCATAATTTCTTTTTAGTTTGGTCTCTAATTTTTATCACCAACTTACTTTTTCATAAACAGTATAAGACTAAGATCATGTCTCGACAAATATTTACTTACTATAACAGTATTAGGTGCTCATCTTTTAAGTAGAAATTATTGCTAGTGCTTCAATAATTTTGCTGCCGACTGTACAAAGAGAGCATTGGTAGAGAGCATTGATATTTTTTTTATTCAAATGGAGCTGATAATTTAAATACTTCATAGTTTCTTTCTCTCTTTCTATTTATACACACCCTCATATATATGATTGCGTTTATTACGTTTATAATTTTTATCATATACACTGTACATACAGGCCAGATTTTATATTTAATGCATGATAATCCATGATATATTGCATTAAAGCCACTTCTATGTTAAATATTATTTATAAAGTAGTATTTGTTACCATAACATCACTATAAAATTTTTATTTCTGATATTGAAGAAAATTAATTATCGATAAGCTTTAAAAACGTTGTATTTTCATTCATTAAAAAATACTATTTAAGTAATCATTCTTTTTTAATTATGACTATATATTGAGAAGGTAGATCATACCAACTTCTGCAGTGTCTTTTTTTTTTTGCTTCAAAACGTAGGTATAATTAAGTAGAAAATAATAAATCTCTCTGCTACATATCACACATAAAAGGTGCTTTACAACAAAATTTTATAGAATAAAGAAATATATACAACAAACATCTATAAAAGTTAAATCATTTTCAAGCAAATTTATTATTAACTAACGTAAATGCATGATTTAAAAAAATATCCTGATTGGAAATTTTTGTTACGTAGCTAAATATCTTTGGCTAATAAATAATAAAAATGATATTTTTAAATCTCATTGTTTGAATGTTATCTAACAGTACATCTTGAGGGTCCAGAGTTGCACAAATAGAGTCATAAAATTCGAAAGTATGAATATTTTAATACCATTTTTATGCATAAATAGATATGTTTTTAATAACAAATAACGAGCAAAAAAAAAAAAAAAAAAAAAAAAAAATGTAAAAGTAGTAGGTTATAGGTGATTTTTTTTTCCGGAGTGTCCATAAACTTTTCTTCACCATTTTTTAATAGCATACTTTAATAGTATACTGCAATGAATAAGAAGGAGATTTTTTTGTATGTAAATGGCAGTATGAAAATATTTTACGAAATATAAGAACTTAGTACCAATAGACGTTTTTTAAGGGATGTTCATGAATTTAATACTATCAGAAAATATCGCTATATTTTAATCCAGCAAACAGGAATCAGAAAAAGAGAAACATTCTTTAACAATTGTTTGTTTATTCAATAAACAACGGGGGAGGCTTAACTTTTGGAGACGGGCTCTTTCAAAATTCGCAGTGTAGTCAGATAATTGTCGTCAGAGTCCCTCTCTAAAGGTTAAAATCGTTCAAAAATGCTGTACAGTGGTGAGCGACCTCCTTCCGTCCTTGAAATCTATGAAATAAAATTCAGATGACACCTATGATAGTCTACTTCCTTTTTCCGCAATGCGTTTGTTGTTTTAATAAAAAAAATGTTTATCTTTTATCATGTGTGAAGCTGTTTTAAGGGCCCTCTTCACTCAGCATTTCCTTTTCTAAAATCCAATGTTATCCTATGTAAAACTTTCTTTGCACTTAAAACAGTGACATATTAATTGATTGAGATGCGGTTTTTTTTATTGGATTACTCTCATTTCGTAAACTGACGCAGCTTTTGTAGATTTTATGAAAAAATAACAGTTGTTTTTTAAGAAAGCTGTTTTATTGCAATATTTGGGTTGATGCATTAAATGGCTTATAAAAAACTCTTTCAATTTTTTAAAACAGAATTTAAAAAGCTGCGTCAATCTCAAAGAGTTTAATTCAATGCGGAAAAAAATCCTGTATTTTAATAAAATTTTAAATCAATTAAATTTGCAAAGAAAGTCCAAAAATTTTACAAATTTGTGCCGATTTTCCTCTTTGACACACCCTTTATCTGGCTACGCCTCTCGTTCGTGGTTTCGAAGAAAAGATGTTTACATTTCTGTGGTGAAGATACGTCTAGGCGTTGTGGTTTTTTATTCAGTTTTTTTTTTTTTTTTTTTTTTTTAATATTATTATTATTATTATAGATTTCACCTGTATTACGGATGTGAGTAACATAACAATTTAGAAGACAATCGTTCAGAGACTTATTTATAGGACATATATGATCACATTTTATTTTAAATAGTTTTTCATTGCGCGTAATACTAATATTATATGAATACTTTGTACATAAATCTGATATTTTACTGATAATGCCACGATTGACTATATACAATTTTTTTTTTTTTTTTAACAAGTTATATAAAACTTTTTACTAAATTAAGCAGATTTTCAATAATAAATTTTATTTAAAGTATATAATATGGTGTGGCACCCACACGACTTTTTATTACCCTACATTTAAATTTTATAAAGAGAAATTCAGATTGAGGAATAAAATATCAAGTACTGTATGAAATTCTATAGTAAAAAGAATTTAAGCTAGCTTTAAGAATAATTTAATTTGACAAATAATTTTCTGTGGGAAGGGCGGAGGGGAGTACCACCCTTCTCAACCCACATTTGAAACTAATATCTACATTTCTATAGAATTCACGACTAATATTAAATTTAAAATTATGTTCAACAATAACTTTCAATCACATTTATTGACAACTTTAATCCGTATCACTCGTTGAAACTTATCAATATTGATCAAACTGTTCAAGTATGAATTTCATATGAACTTTAAAATATAACGCTTAAGTTCCCTGCCGGTATTTAGTTTTTAAAGTTACACTGATAACAGACTCACAAAGAACAACTGTTAAAAACTTTGTTTAATTATTCACGGAATCTCAAAATACGTAGTTATTTAAAATAATCTGGTGTGTCACTCACATGACTTTCTCTTACCCTGAAATTTAATACTATAAATACAGGTTGCAGATTAATAGGTAAGATAACGAGTACTGTTATGTAAACCTATGTTAAACAATTCATATTAAGCTTCTGAAGAGTTTTATATGATAATTAGTTCTGTGTGAGAGGGGCGGTAGCCCCCCTCAACCCCCCGTTTCATTAATGAACCTACATTTATATAGAATTTTATTTGGTTATTAAAAAATAATTTATTAAAATTATTATTTAAAAAATTGTCTTTTATGATAAGGCAGACGATTTCCATATTAGAGAAGTAGTATAACACCAAATATCCAAAAAAGTCCATTTTATTCTCAAAAAAAAAAAAAAAAAAAAAAAGCTTTTTTTTTTCGTTAAAAGTAAAAAAATCGATAACTTTGTTTTAAATTATCGCAGATCGATGGTTCAACCATTCGTTTTAAAGGTATTGGCGAGCTCTTTTGAAAGATACCCATCATGAAAATTTACTCCCCTCGAGGGGGAATTCCCCCCCCCCAGGGGGGGGGGAGGCGAGGCTCCTACATACACAATTTTTTTCCCCAGTTAACTGTCTCTATTACAAAATATATATATTTGTTTCATTTGGTTTAGTGCAGTCTATAGACGTTAAACTCTATTTTCCTGCAATTTCCCCCATAGACGTAATGTATTAGAATTATCTTGATTGTCCCTGTACACGAACCATTTGCTTGATATTAACGAAAAGCTTAGTGTAGCATCCCTATATGATACATATTTAGAATACCAAGTTTGAACTTTCTGCCATAATTTGCTTTTGAGATATGCTGATAACAGACAGACACACAGACCATTTGCTAAAAACATGATTTTCGTATTCAGGGGACCTCAAAACGTGTAAATATAACAAAATCTCGCGTTCGAAAATTTGACCCAAAAACAATACTTTCTCTACCTTATGGGTAAGAGAAAGTAAAAAAAAAAAAAAAAACAAGACTTCAAATTAAACTAAATATTTTATTTACTCTTAGGTATGAAGAATTAATTTACATTCCTGAGCAAAATAAGTTGTATTAATATTGAAGACTAGGAATTGAGTGAAACAAATATTTTTAAGGACATAAGCAAGTTGATTTTATAACTGAAGAAACTAAAACTAATTAAAGTTTGCAAGAAATGGGAGTCAAGTGTTTATGAAATTATTTATAAACGACGAAATCACACTATTATTTTCAAAGATTTTGCGCTCTTATTTTCGCGCCTAACATAAAAGCACAGCTGAAATTTTAAGTATGGTACCTGAACATGAACGCTGTTTCTATGCGTTCTTTTAGAATTACAGTAACTGGATATCAAGCTGTGTATCGATATTAATAAAATCAGACTTTTCTCTGTAAATTTATCAGGAAAAAAAAAAAAAAAAAGCGATATCTTCACTTTTCACACACCATAAAATTCGAAAATTACTTCAGAAAATTTTGTCTGTGTGTGTGTCATCGTGTCTGTATGTCTGTAACGCTATTATTGTCCGGGTATCACGTGAGAATGGCTGGATGGAATTCAACGGCGCTTGGCAGAAATTTAGGTCTTTACGCAACTAAAATCTGCCAACTTTTTCGAAATTTCCTCCCCAGTTATAGCCGGGATGGGGGAACAAAAGTAAAAAAAAATGTTTGTAAGCATAACACGGCTCCAAATTACTTCACTGTAAAGAAATTGAACATATAAAGAATAGACATGAGTATAAATAAAACGTTATCTGCAATTTAGAAATTTTCGATTATTAACCCTTTCAGCCGCAGTGTTCCCGCTGATGGAACACCTAATTTTAATTCTCAAGTGCAAAAACTCATCCCGTAAATTTTTTAGCAAAAATTTACGTTTATAACATATTAGAAAAGGCCCTTTTTTTTTAACCTGAAAATTTAAAATTTCTTTTATTTTAATTTTGTTCGTAAATTCCGGTGGCGAGAAATTTCGCAATTTCCGAATTTTTTAAAGAACTCTACAAAAAAATGGAACAAAGATGTTAAAAAAAGCTACGAGACTTCCTTAGAAAATTTCCAAAAACACATTTTTTTTTTTCCTAATTTCGGATGTTTTTGTGAGGAGGGGGTTACGAAGGGTCAAAATCGAGACAACCCTTTTAGCGCTAAATTTTTCCTGAGAAATCTATGGAAGCTGCGGTCACGAATTTCGGTGCTCGGATTATATGTATCTATCCGACACCTAAAGTAATGGGATTTATTGGAATAAATAAAACATTGCGATTTAGGAAATTTCGATTTTTAAGGGAAAGGAAGAGGGAAATCAACTTTTGGCGGAAAATTGTTCAAATTCCAGATTTTTAGTAAAATTTTAACAAAAATGGAAAAAAGATGTTGAAAACAGCCATGGGTCTTCTTTAAGACATTTTCAAAACACAATTTTTTTTTTTTTTTTTTAAGGGGGGGGGGATAGGTATGTGTTACAAAGGGCAAATTCGAGTCACCACTTTTAGCGCTAAATTTGTCCTGCGAAATTTATGAGAGCTGTGGTCAGGGTCAGAAAGTTTGATGCTTGGATTGCTTATATATGTATCCGACCCCTAATGTAACGGAATTTATCGAAATCTCCCCCCCTTTCACCCTGGGGGGTAGGAAGCAAAAAAAAAAAAGTTTGTTAGCATAACTCGGCCCCAAATTACTTCACGCTGAAGAAATTGCACATGAGGAAACAAGATTTGAGTATAAATAAAACATTATGTACGATTTTGTAATTCTTGACAAGAGGGAGGAAAGAAATCGTTTTTTGGGGGAAATTTTCAGAAATTCCGGATTTTTTAGTAGAGCTCTACTGAAATGGTACAAATGTATTGAAAAAAGCTATGTGTCTTATTTAGGATATTTCCAAAAACACATTTTCTTTCTTTGTGTGTGTGTGTGTGTGTGTAAAATTTTCGATTTTTTTTTTTTGGGAGGGGGAGGGATGGGGGGCGTTACGACGGAGCTTATTCGAGACCCTCTCTTTTAGCGCTAAATTTGTCTTGGGAAATCCACGGGATTAATGGTCGCTAAATTTGGCGCGTAAATTTTTTATATGTATCCGACACTTATTGTAACGGGATTTTACAAAATTCCTCCTTTACCCTACCACCCGGGGGGGGGGGACAAGAAACACGTGTAAAATCTCGTTTTTCCTTTTGAATTTGCTTTAAATTATCTTAGATTGGCGAATTTTGGAGTATGGATGTGGATCAAGTGTACGCATTATTTACTTTGGTGGGATTTCACATAATTTCGAACTTACCCGCTGGGGAAGCGATAAGAAGTGGGTAAGTCGCTGCCGAAGGCAGTGTGGACCCGGACTTCTCACGTTGCGAGCGGGAAAACCTCTACCGAACACATCGGAAATTTGAACGTAGGTTATTAACAATGATATGGGATTTTGACAAGTATAGTGCCCAGTGAAGTGGGCAAATTTCATTATAAATAGACAGATAAATATATAGATAAACGAAGTGGTTGCAATAGGACGATTTAAAAAAAAATCATCCTAAAAAGTTTTTTTTTTCCCTAAAAAAGACCTGTTTTTTTGCCTACCCTTCGAAAAAAAGCATTTGGATGATATTGTGATCACTGACATACATACACATACATCATCATCATCATCATCATCATGAAAATAGTAAAAATGAACTCATGGGACCTCAAAACATGTAGATACGCCAACATCGCAAAGCCAGAATTTTGTCACGATTACAATGATTTCCTTACGTATGTATTTTCGGAAAGCAAAAAACTGCATGAAAGGTATGTGAATCATTTAATTTCATCATGCTTAATAACTAATTTTTAGAAGGTATATGTGTCTATGAGAGAGGAAATAACAATGCAGTTGTAAACAATGGAGGGAAAAGGTGGAGGATTGAAATTCAAGATATAAAATATACCTTTACATCCACCCTTAGAAAAATACAAATATTTCATTTATTAAATATTGTAAATTTTGCTTATTCCATGTCTATTTTGAAAAATTCAAATTGATTATACAAACATATTAATAAAATATCTGATGTGAAACAACAACACGACTTCCATTACAAACTATTACACATATTATATGCATTTTTTGGAGATAATGTGATCACAAGATATAAAAGTGACCTAAAGAAGTAGAAACCTGACATTTTTCTGGTAAGATAAACTTTATACACATGTAATCATGTAAAGACATATAAAACGAAGCGTACATAAAGCGAGGTAAAAAATAAGGAAAAATAATATATATATATATATATATGTAGTAGAGTTATTTTTTGAAACACCAATTTTCGAGATCTGCCTAAACTTCTGACCTACCTAAACAGGGTAGCAGTTAATTTTCCTCTAATAATAACGTGATACATAAGAAAGAAATGGATTTATATAACAATTTTCAAGAAAATCGTTATAGCCGTTTTTGAGATATCAAATTTTACCAAAACTCAATCATTGACAGGAAAACAATAATTACATACAAAAGCATATTTAAAAGTGAGTTAATATGGCGAGTTTGAAAAAAAAAACCGTACAGCTGGTTTTAAAGGAACGCACTTCCGAGACCTGAAATTGAGCTATTTATACAGACCGCCTGTCAATTTTTCTGAACTAACCAGCTATATCATTCGAAAGGACATCTAATAGAGTGTTTATGTAACAAATTTGAAGAAAATCGTTAGAGCCGTTTTTGAGATACGGACTTACGGTCCCACTTACGGTTTCTGATGTCCCACTTCCGGTTTTTCAATTTTCTCCAAAATATGGAAAATTCATTTGTACACCAGACTTGTTTCAATTCTAAAGTTTCGTAGTTCTATCTTTATTAGTTTCCGATACATAATAGCCAGAAAATCATCTCCCCCCCCCCCCCACACACACACTGACCAATTGCCAAAAACCACTTATTTGGACTCAGAGGACCTTAAAACGTGTAAATCAGGTGAAATCTCGATATCGAATTTTCAGACCGAATACAAATACTTCCATTGCATACTGTAGTAGGGTAATGGAAGTAATTTTTTTTTTTTTTTTTTTTTATAAATTGAAAGAATAAAGATAACTTTTAATCTTTTAATTTACTACTCGCAAATAATTAATAGTGAATAAAAGTGGACGAAATGGTATTTTATCTGGGACGGTTTTAACCAGGTTTTTTCGATTATGGAAAAAAACCGAACAACCCTGTATCAACATAACTTAAATAACTTCAGGAAATTCAAATTTGGTATTTTGAAATTGATATGTGGCTGCTACTTGTAAAGTTGATCAAGACTGGCAAGTTTCAAGACACATTAATAAGAGTCTTGTATTTGATTTATTTTTACTTCCATTACCCGACTACCATAGGTAATGGAAGTATTGTATTTGGTCCAAAAATTCGATATCGAGATTTCACCTGATTTACATGTTTTAAGGTCTCCTGAGTTCAAAAAAGTGGTTTTTAGCAATTGGTCTCTGTGTGTATGTATGTGGAAAATATTCTAGCTATTATATGTCGGAAACTAATAAAGACAGAACTACGAAACTTTAGAATTGAAACTGTTCTGGTGTACAGATAAACTTTTCAAATTTTGGTGAAAATTGGAAAACCAGAAGTGGGACATCTGAAACCGGAAGTGAGGCCATAAGTCCATATCTCAAAAACAGCTCTAACGATTTTCTTTAAAATTGCTGTATAAACACTCTATTATATATCCTTTCGAAGGATATAGTTGGTTAGTTCAGGAAAATTGATAGGCGCCCTGTACAAATAGCTGAATTTCAGGTCCTGCAAATGCTTTTCTGTCAAAACGGCTGTATGTTTTTTTTTTTTTTTCAAACTTGCCATATTGACCCTCTTTTAAATATCCTTTTACATATAATTGTTGTTTTCTGGCCAACAATTAATTTTGTCAAGCTTTGGTAAAAATCGGTATCTCAAAAACGGCTCTAACGATTTTCTTGAAAATTGTTACATAAACCCATTTTAGATATCCTTTCTCATGCTTTACTTGATTATCACAGGAAAATTAATAGTCATCCTGATCAGACAGATCAGTTTTACATCTCGAAACTTGGTGTTTCAAATAAATAAATAAACTCTGCCAATTTTCTTCCCCTTTCTTTAAAAAAAAAATCGCTGTGCAAACTCTGTTTTATGTTTTTACACGTGTATTAACTTTCTCTTACCGGAAAATTTTTAGGTGTCTATTTCATTAGGACAATTCCATGTCTTCTGTTAACATTATCTTCAAAAATTCCATATAATACGTGTAATAGTGGGTAATGGAAGTCGTGTGGTTGTTTCACACCAGATTTTTAAATAAATGTAGGCACTATAATTCAACACTATTTATATATTATACTACTTATAAAAAATTTGACTTGTATAAAGAAACACGTATAAATAACAACACAAGTACACTTTTTTTAGAAAACAGAGCTGGAGGACTTGTGCGGCCGCACCTGTCCGTGATCTTCGAAATACGATCCCGAAGGTCACGACCTGTCGCACACCCCGTCCAGCTCTGCGTTCAGTAGTCTGAGCTCCAGAGTGCAGATAACCCATCTCTATATATCAGTAATGTTATAATGTTATATATCTTTGTTATTTTTTAGTTAAATTATTTATATCAAACCGCAAGTTTAATCATAAAAATATTTTCTTTTGTTAAATTTCATTGTTACAGAATTCGCCGATATAACTACTGAAAGCCTAAAACGGGCTGAATATAGAATAAAATACTTCGTCGGGTCGGGCTACGTTATTAAAATACATATAAATAGACTAGCAGGCTACGCCCGCTTCGCTGGTCACTATTTTTAAATGAATAATTATAATTAATGAATTCTCAAAATTGCATTAATTTTTATCATGTGGAAAAAAAAAAAAAAAACTCTGATCGGGAAAAATGTCGCACCGGGTCCCCACTGCCTTCGGCAGCGTAGACCCGTGCGCGATTGCATATATATGAGCGCCCTAATAATTTTACAAATTCGAAAATATCCGCAATCGATTTGAAAGTATCAAAAACCTCTATGCACCAGTTTTGAACGATCTATCTCTATTTTTATTTTTTTTTTGCCCCTCCGCTTCCTCCTCCCTTCCCGCCCCTCCCAATAATTTTAAAAATTCAAAAATATCCGCAATCGATTTGTAGGTATCGAAAACCTCGATGTACCAATTTTGAATGATCTTGATTGATATTTTTTTTTTTTTTGCCTCTCTGCCCCCCACCCTTCCCGGCCCTTCTAATAACTTTACACTTTCGAAAATATCCCCATTCGATTTGCAGGCCTCTAAAACCTATCTGTACCAATTTTGAATGGCCTAACTGTATTTCTATTTCAATTTGTTTTTCCCCATAGCCCCCCCCTTACCACCCCACCCCTACCCGCCCCTCCTAATAATTTTACAAATTCAAAAATATCCGCAATCGATTTGTAAGTATCGAAAACCTCTACGTACCAATTTTGAACGATCTGACACTATTTTTATTTTTTTGCCCCCCCGCCTCCCCTCCCCCCCTTCTTGCCCCTCCTAATATCTTTACACAATCGAAAATATCCCCATTCGACTTGCAGGCCTCTTAAACCTATCTGTACCAATTTTGAACGGCCTAACTGTATTTCTATTTGTTTTTGCCCCATAGCCCCCCCTTACCGCCCCACCCCCCTACCCGCCCCTCCTAATAATTTTACAAATTCAAAAATATCCGCAATCGATTTGTAAGTGTCGAAAACATCTACGTACCAATTTTGAACGATCTGACACTATTTTTATTTTTTTTGCCCCCCCCCTCCCCTCCCCGCTTCTTGCCCCTCCTAATAACTTTACACAATCAAAAATATCCCAATTCAACTTGCAGGCCTTTAAAACCTATTTGTACCAATTTTGAACAGCCTAACTGTACTTCTATTTGTTTTTGCTCCATAGCTCCCTTGCCGCCCCACCTGGGGGCTGAATTTCTAAAATTCCAGAAATTGGTTTTTAGATAGTTACATTAGCTATATTTTAGAGCAAAAATTTCACGTATATCTATTTTTTTTTGTTTGAGATATATAGGATTAGGCGAAATCACGTTTTACGCATGTGAAATCACGTTTTGCCCCCCCCCCTGCCCCCTTGGGGACCGAATTTGAAAAATTCCCGGAACCGATTTTTAGACATTTGTATTAGCTATATTTAAAAGCAAAAATTTTAGGGATATCTGTTTTTTTGCTTGAGATATGAAGGATTTTGTGAAATTACATTTTGCCCCCCCCCTTCCCCCATATCAGAAAGTAGTATAACAGTAAATATCCAAAAAAAAAGTCTATTTTATTCTAAAAAAAAAAAAAAAAAAATAATAATAATAATAATAATAATAATAATAATAATAATAATTACGATTTTTTTTTTTTTAAGTTTTTTTTTTATTAAAAGTAAAAAAAAAAAATATCAATAACTTTGTTTCACATTATCACAGATCTATAGTTCAACCATTCGTTTTAAAGGTATTGACGAGACCTTCCGAAAGATACCCATCTTGAAAATTTACTCCACCCGGGGGAGGGCGACGCCCCCACAAGCACAATTTTTTTCCCCTAGTTAACAACTACTTTTATCAATAATTCATATTAGTTTTACAATCAAAAGTTAAAAATAACTCTCATTATGTACATTTATACGAAATTTTGTCCTATACTGCCATGTTAAAAATTTAGAAAAAATGCTATCACAGTGCCACCTATTGCGCGATTGATCCCTAAATCTAATCAGCACCAGTTTATGTCAGGGTCCAACTAAATACCAAGTTTGGTTAAATTTCGTTCATTGGTTCGTGAGATACAGCCTCCAAAAATTCGTGACACACACACACACACAGAGAGAGACAGACATTTTCTAAAAACTATCAAATCATGTTCAGCACATCCCAAAACGTGCAAATCCATCGAAAACCGGAGTTCGAAAATTTTCACGAATCCAATACTTTCTCTATATTACATATAGAAGAAAGTCCCCCCCCCCGGGAGGGATAAATTTTCAAGATTGGTATCTTTCGAAAGATCTCGTCAATACCTTTAAAACGAATGGTTGAATTGTAGATCTATGATAATTTAAAACAAAGTTATCGGTTTTTTTTTTTGTTGTTGTTACTTTTAACGAAAAAAAAAAAAAAAAAACTTTTGAAAAAAAAAAAAAAATCGTAATTTTTTATTATTATTATTATTATTTTTTTTTTTTTTTTTATTGAGAATAAATGGAACTACTTCTCTAATATGGAAATCGTCTGCATTATTATGGAAGAAAAATTTTTTTTATAATAATTTTAATAAATTATTTTTACTGGGGGAATTTGTATAGGAAAATATAGAAGAAAGTCATGTTGTGGCCACAACATACTAGTTTAGTTAAATTAATTATATCAGACTTCAAGTATAATTATAAAGTATATATATATATATTTTAAATTTCACTGTTACGTAATTCGCCGATATAACTAAGGAAAGCCTGAACCGGGCTGAAAATAGTATAAAGTATCGAGCTACTCTATTAAAATACATATAAATAGATTAGAATAAATGAGGAAAGTTATTTGATGTCATGTGAAAATGGAAAAGAAAAAAAAAAGAAAAGAAAAAAAGAAACACAAAAATAAAAAAAGAAAGAAAGAATCAAAACAAAACAAAACTTCGGCGAAACCGCAATATGGATGTGGCTGATTTTTGATTTATTCTTCCAAAAAGTCAATGATTCGTCAGTGAATCTGTCAATCTTCTCCACCTCCTGTCAAAATCACGTGGGACACTTTTTATCTGCTTTCAGCCGGCATCGGAATTTTTTTTAGGTGAAGAGGGCCGTTAATGTGTGAATTTCTTTTCTGAGATTTTGAACAACTTTCAGCTGCGAGTGAATTTATTTAGAAGTAACACAAGATTTTATTGCCGATTAATTATGCATGCCAGTATGGTTTTTATCATAGAAGTTAGAAGGGAAATTAAAAATCTGGTTTTCACAAAAACAAAAAATATATGATAGTATGTTACCAACGCATGAAAAAATTATGCAGTTTTATTTGTTCATAGCGAATAATTTAAAACCCAATAAAAATCCAATGTAACCTACTGCCTACGAAATTTCTGTTTTTATTGCAGACAAATTAGAGATGATTTGAAATCATGACTTTATTCTAGTTTTTTCTAACAAAATAAATTTATAAGCTATTAGATCATTTACAATAAATGTCAATATTTTTTTTTTTTTTTTTTTTTTTTTTACTTCCAGCTAAAAAACTTTCTTTTGTTTAATAAAACCGTTATGTTTCTAAAAAACCTTCATGAAATAATTTAGCGGTTATAGGAATCAGAGCGACGATGTCCAACAACAGGTAAATAGTTTTTAACTGAAAATTTAATATATATATGCTATATATTCTAAAGTGATCTACTGATTTGAAGAAATATGTCGACATTTGCTTGGGGGTTTTATATAAGGAACTCAATACTTTTGCGTATTAATTTAAGCAAATGATTTTTTTTTTTAGGCTTATGCATGCGTAGTTAAAGATTATTTAACAAATATATTCATAGTTCATAAGATATTTAATGTTTTTGTATTCTAATTTCAGTATGCAAATGTAGCAAGCAAAATTTTCTAAAAATAGCTTTCACTGGTTCTAATGCTCTACGTATTATTATTTAAAAAGTAAATTTAAAAGTATTATTTAAAGTATTATTTAAAAGTATTTTAAAGAAACCACTATATCTCAATGAATATATGTGGCAGATTTTTAAAAAATTATAATTAAAATATCCTCATAATTTTATGTTTCAGTAAAACTGCATTTCAAGCATTGCTTTTTACAGGATTATTCAAAACATTTCGATTTCTGTTTATTTTTTTACTGTTTCTCATTCAGAACAAAACTTTTGCTGAAATATGTAAGGTATAACATGTTCTTTATACTTTCAAAGTTTCAAGATAATTCCTCAAGATTTTTCCTAGATATTTGACAAAACATCTAAATAGGAACATGTCCAAATAAGTAGATACTGTATATTACTGTAGATACTGTATCTGCTGTAGATACTGTAGATACTGTATATACTGTATAGTAGTTATTGGTAGATACTGTATATTCATTTAAAATAATAATTATAAAACTATAATAATAATAATTTTGAACCAGTAGAAAATGTAATGTTATTTCTTGTCAATATTTTAGAAACTTGTTAGTTGATATGTTTATCTCGAATTCAACAATTTGTATAAATTTTAGTTAATTTTATTATCTATAATTTGTCTGTAAAGAATTTTGTTTCGAAATAGTAAAAATCAGTAAACAGTCTTTCAGCTTGTTTTTTTAAAGAAAAACATTTTTTATATCCGTGTAAAATATATGTTTCATATTTATAGGGTAATCTGTTAGAAAGTGTAACGTGCATATGTAAAAACAAGTTTCATTATTTATTGATATGTTAGATTGCCTGCAAAATAAAATGAGGGAAAATAACTTTTATGTATCACTTTTTTTCAGTTAATGTTGAACTACCCTGCTTAAATATAAATGGTATTTTAATGTTTTAGTTGTTACATTATTTTTAAAAAACAATATATATATATATCTATACGGCACAAACATTTAAGTAAATACTTGTCTGTCCGTTTGTTAACTTTCCAATTTCAGTTATTAGAATTTCATATATGTCATATGTAATTCAATTGTTATATGTTATAATTATTATATGTTGTACAAAGCATATTTTATTGCAACAAACGAAAGTTGTACAAAAGTTACAAATTATGTGTTGAAAAGAAGAACTGACATGTGTTATTCATTTTCTATAAAACACGTTTTTTATAGAATAAGGCATGATTAGAATGAATGATTTACAGGAACCGACAGAAACATAAAGATATATCGGGGTAACTTGAAATGCCTTTTAAAACTTGTTTTATGCATTTTCAACAATGTTTAACAAATTTAAAGTACAGTCGGTAACAAAAGTCTCCGAACACTAGCAAAAATTCCTATTTAAAAAAAGTACACTTAATACAGTTCTGTTAAATAAATCCTTGTCGAATCCTGTTTTTACTCTGACTAAGAACAGGATTCGACAAGGATTTACATAACAAACTGTAGTAATTGTACGTTTTTTTATATAGGAATTTTTGCTAGTGTTCGGAGAATTTTGTTACCGACTGTAGATTACATGGTGCTCGCTGTCTATACCTGTCAGTCAGTCTGTTCGATCTCTAATTTTCACTAATTTACTTAGAGTGCCTTGAAATTGATTTATGCTTATAAAATTTACTATAGCATGCAATTTATTAAAAACAGTATAAGAGTACAGCTGTTTAAAAATATGAGGTTTGCAAAAGATTTTGGTTGAATTACGGTGTGTGACAAACGTATTTTTAAGTCATATATCGATAATTTTATACTGCACAGAGCATAACAAAATTGTGTCGCAGCATTAAGATACACAAAAATCATTTTGGTTTGGAACCTAACTGATGCAAGTGATTAATTTAGATAGTCCATTAAAGCTATTCTGATGCATTATGGGATATAAATGGAAGCAGCTAAAAATCTTCAGTTTTATAATAATGTTTTTAGTGCATATGGAATTTATTTATTTGTTTGTTTGTTTAGCTTTTTCCAGACTCCATCTCCAATAATAAAAACAATATACATTTTGAAACATTGATGTTTAGGCATTATACAAAGCTGCATAACGTAAATCTATTGTACATTTGTTTTATCAAAATTAAAGCTATAAGAATAATTTTCAGAGCTTTTTATTCTATTGTAAAATTATGGTGTCGTCACAAAAATCTATTTAACTATGAGCGTTATAACAGTAAGTACAATTTGAAAGTGCTTATATACTTCGATAACTAAATTATTTTTCTTTCTTGTTCACATTTTGCAAAAAACTGATTTTTTCTAAATAAATGACATATACCTAGCTTAATCAAGCATTTGTTATCCTAAAAAAAAAACAAAAAATAATAACAATTCCATACATAAAAAAATTTCAAAGCAATATTTTCAAAACCGTATATATTATATTTTATAAATAATAAATACTTTTTATACATACCTGAGTATATTTCTGACAATGTCAATATATTTATATTAAAAATTGCTGATGTTCATGAAACAAATCTTGCTAATTCTTCCAAAAATTATTAAATATCAATACATAAATAACATAATTGTTTTGCCAATAAATTTATGAAGAGGGTACACAAAACTTATTAAAATATGAGATATTTCATGAAATACTTATATAAATATTTATATCTAATATCGAAATTCGTTCTTAAAAGCTATTATGTGTATTGTAGTAAATTTACGATAAATCTATTTTTACCCCAGCAAAGTTCATTGCTCGTTTGATTTCTCGGTAAAAGTACAAGCGTAGTATTTTCATCCATACTATTATTTATGTATTAACACAGAAATTTTGTTTTATAATGAATACAGATGTTATAATAAATCATAATAATAGAAAATTATTTATTAATTTTTCATTTAAGTTCAGGATATATTTATCGATATGTGTTTTACAATATATATATATATATATATATATATATATATATATATATATATATATATATATATATCGTGTATATATATATATCGGGTATAAGTTATGCTACACTTAAACTTGATATGTATTTAACCTTGTGTACAAAATTGTTATTGTATTTATTTATTTAATTAAAATTTACCATTATTGTGTGATAAATATGTCGATTTTTGCCCTTAAATATCATATTTACTTAATTAAAAATACTGAAATAACAACCATTTTATTTTAAAATTAATTTTTTCTAAATATAAATTCTGAAATATTTTTGTTTTCTTTCTCTGTTAAATTATTCTAGTTTTTCAGTTTTGAGAGTGCAGGAAATATTTTTGAGGGTACAAGTAAATTGTGGGCAATTGACCACAGACCAGTAATTGACCACTTCAGCACAAAAACTGTAAAATTAATTACTGAAGAAATGTTCTTAATTTTATTTGCAGAATAAATAACGTATCTTTCTTCTAATTTCCGATAACAACTGATGATTTGATTCTATATTAAAATGGAACAAATTTGTCGAAAAAGCTTAAAGTAAACAGCTGCCAATATGAAATGTTTAATTCAATTTTAAAACATAAAATTGAATTTGATTCCAAAAGTTTTATTTTTATTTATTTAATTATTTTTATTGAGGCATGTAGGTCGGTTACATTTATTTGAAAAAATATATATATATATTATTGATAAGCTAACTATATTTATTGTAATTAAGGTATGGTCTTAGGTATCTAAAATATCATTAGGGATAGTAAATGAGTAAATTGAGCAAGTACTGTATTTCGTTTTTTTTTTTTTTCAGCAACTGACAACGCAGTTAAGTATGAGAATCTTACTTAATTTTTGTAGTGGGTTCCTGAGCTTGTGAAGATATTTAGCATTCGACATTCATAGTGTGTTAGTATCCTAAATTTAAGTTGTTTAAGAAGAATTTGGATTATTTTTGGACAAAATCGCAATGGATGGATAAGTAAGTTTAAATTTGCACTAGTGTTAAGCAATGAACAATTAGCGACGTTCTGGGATTCACGCCTAATGGGCTGCAAGAAATGTGTTGTAAGTTGATTGGTGTTAATAATTAGTGCACTCTAATATTTTTGATATAATTAGATTTAAATATTATTTAAATATATATTTTTACCAATAGCTTTTAATTTAAGCTATTTTTAAACTTAAAAATTAAATGGTGAATTGATTATAGCTATTTGCTGGATGTAAATGGTCAATTACTAGCAAAATTTCATTTTTAAACTATTATTGTAAATAATATAAATCGAATAAAAGAGAACAAAGAAATGTTTCTGAGTTTTAATCGTTACTTTTTAATAAATACTTAAAAAAAATCTAAAAATGTAATGAATAATAGTATTACAAAATAAGATAAAACGCTACCATTTAAAGTTATGAATTAACGTTACAATTTTTAACACTTTCACATAAAGTAGATTTTGGTATTTACGAATTCTCTGCTTTTGCTTGTCTGTCCTTGCTCATTTTTCAATAACATTTTTTGAGTGCCTTAAAACTGATGTATACAGATGATATATACTTCTGATTCAACTGATATATACTTCTTTTACAGATGGAAATCAAAAACAAGCAAAGAAAGCTTCTCTGAAAAAAGATGACTGCTGAACATACGCTGGGCACTGTATTAATATTGCTAATACGAGAGCTATTTTTTTTTCAACCTCCGATAGACTATAAAAGAAAAACGGGTAAATATAAAAAATGATTTTATTGTCAAAAGTAATGTAGATTACATGTTACTTCTCTACATAATCACCTTTATGATTGAGGCATTTGCCATATCTGTGAACAAGCTTTGAAATACCCTCTTCATAAAATGTTGCCGCCAGCGACTTGAAGTAAGTTATGACGGTTTCTTTGAGCTCCTCGTCATTTTGGAAGCGTTGCCGTCCAAGCCACATCTTTAGTTCCGTGAAAAGATGGTAGTCACTGGGCGCTAGGTCGGGACTATATGGTGGGTGTTCGAAAATGCCCCATTTAAATTGCTTAAGAAGCCGTTGGGTTGCACGAGCACTGTGAGGATGGGCATTGCCATGGATCAGGACAATTCCTGAAGTTAGCAGGCCTCTTCTTTTGTTTTGAATAGCCCTCCGTAAGCGTCGCAAAGTCTCACAATAACAATCTGCAGTAATTGTTGTCCCCGGCTGCATAAACGCCACAAGCAACACACCTTTTTAGTCCCAAAAAACAGTTGCTATAATCTTACGGTTGTTGAAGGTTTGTTTGAATTTTTTAGGTCTGTTTGGCGAATTTGTGTTCATCCATTGCTGAGATTGTCGTTTCGTTTCGGGCGTGTCATATTGAATCCATGTCACATCACCAGTCACAAAGGATTTCAAAAAAATTTCTCCACGAATATTGTAACTGTCAAGAAACGAAAAAGCTGCTGCCATTCGGCAAGTTTTGTGGTTGTCCGTTAACATCTTTAGAACCCAGCGAGCACAAATTTTTCTGTAGCGCAACTCTTCAGTAACTATAGAGTACAAAGCAGATCTTGAAACTTCCGGAAATTTCCTCTATAATTCGTTGATGGTGAACCTACGCCTTTCTTCAACCACTAGGTGAACTCATTGAACAAGATCGTCTGTGGCAACAGACTTGCGTCCTTGACCTCCTTCATCATGCACATCAGTTCGGCCGTCTTTAAATTTTCGACACCATTCATGAACAACACCCTCACTCATAAAGCTGTCTCCATACACTCGGCCCATTCTTCGATAAATTTCTACTGCACTATTCCTTTCTGCCTGCAAGAAACGAATAAACACGCGAGAGAATCAATAAAGACAGTCATGTTTACTTGACTGCAGCTGAAAACGAATTAGCGTGTTGCACTCGGCAGTGACAGAGCTTGTAGAAGAGGAGATGCGCTGCCACATACTGCGCATGATAGTCACCTGTCGCATGTCTGACCTTCATGCCGTGCGATCGGAGAATTAAAAAAAATAGCCCTCGGAAATAATAAGTACTCTACCTTCGTCTATTCTTTATTTTAACAAAATCGAAATAGGTGAAAAGTATGTTATTTTGTTTGCCTATAACATACTTCCTATTGATAATGATACAAACTACCACTGATTCGCAAAGAACACTGAAAGATAAATCTGGATTACTTATGACCTATTAGAGTTACAGTCGGCAGCAAAAGTATCCGAGCACTAGAAAAATTCCTGTATAAAAAAAGAACAATTGATACTGTTTCGTTAAATAAATCCTTGTCGAATCATGTTCTTAAACTGACTAAGAACACGATTCGACAAGGATTTATTTAACAAAATACTATCACGTGTACTTTTTTTATATAGAAGTTTTTGCTAGGGCTCGGTTACTTTTGCTACCGACTGTATTTTTTTTAGAACTAATGAATGGCATACAGGGTCATACAAAACATTCCTCATACATTATAAGACGTAAAAGGAAATTACTCGAAATATATTTAAAATAAATACATACTATTTGCATATACTTATAAAACTTTTAGTGGAAAAACAAGGCTAAAGACATGTATGTATTTTAGTTTTTCTCTTTCAAAATAACACAATGAACATATATATATATATATATATATATATATATTTGTGTTTATAACCGGCGTAATGAAAAGTCTTCGTGTGTAGATGAAAAACTTTAAACAATATACAAAACTAAGAAAAACTGATCTTTTTATGCTTTTTTCTTGGAAGGGAGTTGAATAAAATTTTTTCAAATTATTTTTCCTTTATAATGAAGAGAAAAACTATTTAAATTGCTATCGTAAATGTAAATTATATTGAAATTTAAAGCATGTAAAGAAAAAAAAAATTCTTTTCCATAATTTACTATGAAAATGCATGCAGTCACTCATATGAAAATCCCGAGAAAACATTGTAAAAGTAAAGTATATATGGTCGATAGGAGGAACAAAATTTCAGATCTTTAAAAAGAAAGATGTTATAGTAAATGTAAGATATTTAAATAAAAATAAAATAATAATATATAAATAAACTGTTTTAAAATCCATTCCCTCTATTTTTTCTGCCTATTTCTACCGTTTCCTATTTTTTTGGTTATGTTCCTCTCTAATTGGTTTTACAGGATGCTTCCTACTGGTATACTGCGTTGTTCCCCCCCCCCCCCCTTTTGAATTTTGCCCTGCTTTCAGTCTTGCTTTTGCCTCCTAGGCAGTAGGACGAACTTTGCAGATGAAGAAGAAAGTCCTTCCAAAACCGGTAGAACTTACATTAATTTTATAATGCGTGAATAAGTTTTCAAGTTTAAGTATTGTTTGTACACCAGTTTTTTATTTCAGTATTGTTTTTATCTATATTTATTTACAATGCACAGTATAATACCATATTAGGAGAAATAAAATGAAAATTTGGGCAAAACCTCTTTTATTGCTTTCTTTTTCATTTTCCTTTAATTAATTAATTTTTCTTCTTCTTCTTCTTTTTTTTTTTTTTTTTTTTTTTTTTTGAGGGATAGAGAAACTAAAATTCGGTTAACTCTATATAAGTTAAATTTGAATTTTTGGTATATCTGCTTCATGTCTTCCTAGAAGCTGCTAAAGACATTTTTCTAATAAATATTGCAAGATTTTTTTTTTTTTCCTTACTTTTAAATTCTTCTTGTAGTATATTGTGTGTAATTATAGTATGTAAAATTTTCTAGAAGTAGGTATTGCACTAAATTTAATACTCGGAATAATATATTCAAAGATCATGCAATTATTCTTAAAATTTTTAAAGAAGCACTTATGTCTGCCTAAATATGCCTAATATTCGGATATAAATAAATACATGTAATTAAAAGAGTCATCATACTATCTTGCTATATTTAAATGCATTTTAGTTATTATTTTTTAAAAGATGACCTGAAATATTGTTTGTTTTCATTAATATATTACTGGTCCCTTCCCCCCTTTTTTCCGAAATAAAATTTCAAATAAAATATATAAATATAAGAAGTATAAAATGTTATTTTACTTCCTTGAATTTGTAAGATAAATTGTCAAATAATTTTATGGTTATTTAACAAAGCGTCTAAAACCGTATTATTGGTTACGGCAAGGTAGAGCATATATAAATAGACTAAGGAAACTACTCAAAGACTTAAAGATCTAAAACTTAATGTGGTAGTTTCTTTCGCAAAAAAACCACTAAGAAATTAAACATGCAACTTGAAGCTAAAAGTTTGGTAATGTAAGGTTTAATGTAAACGAAATATATATAAAAAGATTAATTAGTGTGAAATTTTTTTTAGTTGATTAATTTTTGCTTTTGAATTATTACATTTGCTAGATTTATTATTATTGGTTATAAAAATGAATGCGTTTTTTCTTTCTTTCTTTTTTTTTTTATTAATAATTATAGTGATATTTTATTTTTAATTTTATATGCATAGCTTAAATTATTAATAAATTCAAAGTTACTGACAGTATTTTATTAAAAAAAAAATCTTGGAATATTTAGTAACACAGTCATACATTTTTTATTAAGATGTTCTTTTTTGAAAAATAAAACATTAATTACATTTCCTTTTAGTAAAATAAATTTACATAATTTTTATTTTATGCAAAATTTTAGTAAATCATATTACGAAAGTCTTTATCTTAGTTATAGATAAAATGTTTAAAAATTGCGCAAATTACAAACATTTAAGTGTCTTTCATTAAGAGGTTTCTAATTTTACTCAACTGATTTATTAGTCCTAATTTTCCCTGGGATACTAATTGTTCCCAAACAACTGTTCTACATCTTATGCAAATCTATTTATCTTACTTAACCCCACTACTTAAATCAATCAGTCGAGGAATTTAGATCTCAAAAGTCATTAATGTAACCAAGTGTTGCGACACTAATTTGCATGTAATTAATTAGAGAGCTGTTGCAAAAGATACGTCAGATATTTTTATTTATCTGAAGGAGTGGCATGCATTAGGTGTTATAATGCGTAATAATTTTAGAACATACAACTTAAGCTTTATAATGTTATTATTGAGAGAGTTTATGTTATTCGAAGAAATACAAATACTTCACTTATCTTACAGATTTTTTGAAATTATCTTAAATAGTCATCATATACTAGAAACATTTAAAAGGTGGGTCTCATCTTAAAGGTTAAGCATGTTTAAATTAAGTGTGGTTTGAAGATATTTTAATTAGTGTGTATTAAGTACAGTTGTGAAAAAATAAAGGCATAGCTAACTGACACAGACGTATATGATAAGTACCATTCGACTAAAAATTCCTCTTTTAAAAAATAAGAATGATATTTTGATTATAATTCTTTAAATATTAACACTTGTGTTTGTCATAATATTAACACTTGAATTTACAAATGAAAATAAGAACTTTTGACAGCATATACTGATTTTGAAAAATTAAGGAAAATTAAAATAAACTAATGATTACGCAAATGTTACGTCTCTAATTTAATGAAACTAGTCCAAATACAAAAAAATTGAAAGTAAAACCTAGACAATATTGGTGTTCTAAAAATTAGCACATGCGTAAAATAAACAATCTGAATACTTCAGTTCAAGTCCAAAACAAACAAATGTGATTCAACTACTTTTGTTTTCGGTTTTGCTTCCTTGACATCTGAAAAGAGAAAAAAAAAAAAAAAAAAAAAAAAAAAACCTCGCAATTTTTTGACAATTTACTAACAAAAATCTTACTGCGATGCCCTTATAACTGGAAAACTAAGCCAAATTTTAAAAAGGCGAATACATACATACACACACACATATATATATATATATATTGATATATATCTAAGGTTTGCTAATTATTATTATATTCCTTCAGCCATTTTTACATGATATCTGGAAAAACAAATATATATATATATATATACTTTCCCTTTCTATCAGATGCACAAAAAATGTTCTGAAAGCGATGTTGGCTTGGTTAATGTGGGAAACGTAAAAATATCAAAATATTTTTCAATTCAGTGGGCTTTATTGACAAAAGTCTTATTTTGTATGTTGAAGCGTTTTCTTCTGATATCTTTAAATATAATTGAAGTTTTGGAATAATCCGCAGATATATAATTTTAAGTTGGATAAAAGAGTAAATACCTGCCAGATGTCATTCAATTCCATTCAACCGTTTTCACTTGATATCCAAAAAAAAAAAAAAAAAAAAAAAGTTGAGCATCTTTTCTCTCTCCCTCTCCTCCCACGAGTACAATAAACGTTTTAAAAGAATTTTTAGCTTCCTTATTGTCCGAAATATAAAGATATTACTATTTATTTATTTATTTTTGTGTGTGTGTGTTTTACATTAACACTTACTGTAATGTGCAAATTTTGCCTCCCCTATATTTATCTTTAAATCTAATTAAAATTTTAAATGTACGATAGGTTTCATTTTCAGTTGGGTACAGGCCTAAACCCTTTCCAAAAGTCAAGTAGTTCCATCTAGGCGTGTTTACATTACAACAGAGCTGCCAACAATTTAAATTTTTATAGCATTGTTAGTGCCTGCCTTTTTTTCATATCAATTTCTTTCTAGATTAATTTTCTCCAATATGTAATTATTATTAAGAAAAAAGAGCAAATTATCATCAGAAATGTAGTGTAAAAAAGGTGGGTACTAAGAATGCTACAGAAAATATTAAAATATTGGCAGATCTAGTCATACCCAGGCAAAAACGTAATTAACCTCTGCGCATACCATAGTTAACCTCTGGACATACACACACACACACACAGAGAAAAAGATATTCTGAGGCAATTTTAGCTGACTTGATGTCTCAAACTTGAAGCTATCACGTAATTTTGCGATTTTAAACGTTTTTTTCTCCGTAGTCAAAAACTACGCTTTGGCGTCAGTGAATGAATTTTGGCTTTCAACTTAATGACAGACAAAGTGGAAAAGAATGATCGACATCCAGTTACAGTGCGTTGCTTTAATGAGTGTGATGCCTCAACGAAGTCACTTAAGCGATTCAGCAGCTAAGAGAGTTGTTGCTCGGTTAGAGGGCCATAGGCCGAAGCACAACACAAATCAAAGTAGCGGATGCCACAGAAATTTCACAAAATGTGATTTCCAGGATGCGGGGAATCCTTTTTTGAACACTGAAAATGCAAGCCGAAGACCAGGGCAACGTCGTAGACATGCAACATACCCAATGAAGATTGATTTTTATGTAATGCTAACGATTTGGAGACACGGAATAAATGCCACTCTTCTTCAACAACACCTTCTCCAAGCTACTGGCGCCACATTTCGAACCAAAAAGTCCGAAATCGGCTCCCCGCTATAGCGGTAGGTCTGAACATCTCACCTTTATAACAGGACTGGTCAGAGCTCTGTTTCGAATGATGTGGGAATCGGTGTGCCCATCAATACAGATGTCAGCATAAACTGTCACCTCTTACCGCCAAATCCGACACTTCCGTGCACAAACGCAGGATTGTGTCTTGTGCCACGTTCACTCCAGATAAAAATATGCTTGCCATAATGAATGGAAAAAGGGACTCGTGAAAGAAAAGAATATTGGGCCACTCATTTCTCCGCCAGTTCACATGCTTTGTTGCCCATTCTTTGCGGGCGTGACGGCGTTTGTTTTTAAGGTAACACTTACTATTGGTCAGGGAGCTTACAGATCTACAACGTGAAGCCGTTTTCGGACAGTTTGAGTCGAAACTGTGGTGTCAATAGCCGAGTAAAAGTGTTGTTGAAGAAAAGTGGCATTCCTAATTTTGGTTTCTACTAGCCGTTAGCGTTAACTGGGCTTTACTGGACGTTAGCGTTAAATGGAGTAGTAGATGTGCAATACTGGGTGTTATTGTACATCTACTACCTTGCCCTGGTTTTCAGCCTGCATTTACATTCTTCAGATATCGGTTCCAGATCCTACACATCACATTTTGCGAAACTCCAGTGACTTCGGTTACTTCGGTTTGTGTTTGGACCTCCTTCTAACCGACGAGCAAATCTTTAAACTTTTGAATCAGTTGAATGATTTCGTTGAGACATCGCAATCATCGAAACAACGTACTTACTGAATTTCGGCCATTCTTTTCCTCTTTGTCCTTCCTTAAGCTGAAAAAAAAATTCATTCGATGCCATTAAAATGCATACTTCGAAGTTTGAAAATGCAAAAAATTTGCACTTGTGACACTCTTCAATTTTCTTAAAAAAAAAAAAAAAATCGTTTATACCGTTATTTTACATAAGACTTGCAATAGTCTTTAATTATTTTTAGCAAAATCAGCTTTTTAGCGAATGGTCTGTGTATGTGTCGGTCAGTCTGTCTCTGTGACTATTATCAGCCTATCTCAAGAACAAACAGTAGCAGAAATTCCAAACTCGGTATTCTAAATGTGTATCATATAGGGATGCTACACTAAGCTTTTCGTTGAGATGAAGCAAATGGTTCGTGTACAGGGACACTCAAAAGTATTCAAATACATTATGTCTATGGGGGAAATTGCAGGTAAGTAGAGTTTAACATTTATAGGCTGCACTAAACTAAATGAAACGATTATATATTTTTTGTAATAGAGATAGTCAACTGAGAAAAAAATGTTGTGTATGTAGGAGCCTCGCCTCGCCCCCTGGGGGGGGGGTCCCTGTCGAGGGAAGTAAATTTTCATGATGGGTATCTTTCAAAAGAGCTCGCCAATACCTTTAAAACGAATGGTTGAACCACCGATCTGCGATAATTTAAAATAAAGTTATCGAATTTTTTTTTACTTTTAACAAAGCAAAACAATTATTTTTTATGTAATATATATATATATATATATATTGTGTAATGTTCAGAATAATTTCAACTTTTTTTGGATATTTGGTGTTTTTTCTGTTTCTGTAATATGGAAATCGTCTGTTTTATCATGGAAGATATTTTATTTAATATAATAATTTTAATAAATTATTTTTTTTGAGTGAATTTGTATAGGAAAATATAGAAGAAAGCCATGTGGTGGCCACAACACATTAGTTATTTGTTGTTAGTGGATGTGCTTTACTAATAATATTTTACCATTTCCAGGAAAGCTGTTCGGGAATTGAAATAAATTCCTCATAGAGATATTGTAAATAATGTATATTTTAAGCTAAATATTCATCGCTTGATTTTTGTATACTTACACATTTTGAGGCTTCCTGCATACCACAGTCGAGTTTTTTAACGTTTGATCTTAGAGACTTAAAAACGAACAATTTTACGAGATCCAAATGCTGTATTTTGAAATTAATGTAAGTTTGTTGCAGGAAAAGTGTCATCAAGATTGATAAGTTTCAAGGAATGTTGCGTGTGAAAATTGTCTGTAAATCTTTAAGTAAACTTTTAATTTTAATAACAGAATTAAATTCTGTATAAATGTAGGTGCATTAATGAAACGGGGGTCTAGGCGGGCGGTAGCCTCCCTCACACAGAACTAATTATCATATAAAACTCTTCCGAAACAGAATTTGAATTGTTCAACATAAGTTTACATAACAGAACTGTTTATCTTACCTCTTAATCTCCAACCTGTATTTATAGTATTAAATTTTAGAGTAAGAAAAAGTCGTGTGAGTGACACACCAGATTTTTTTTTTTTTTCTTTCACTTGTTTTATGACTTTCATTAACTACAACTATTCATATTATTGCATGTTTTTGAAAAAAATAATATTAAGTTTTCGTTTGGTTATTCATAATTTCTAGAAAGTAAAGTGCTTACTGAAGACTAAAATTTGGCTATTTACCGTTTTTATATAGGTTCTTAATAAAGGAAAAATAAAAACTGAATAAATAAATATTTTATCCTACGTTTAATATGCTTGTTTCGATTAATATGCTACGATTAATATGCTACGATTAATATGCTACGATTAATATGCTACGATTAATATGCTTGACTTTGATATTCAGGCAAACTTATAAAAACTTTAAAACTATATTAAACATACAAAAATGATAAATTTCAATTAGAAATTCTGGGTACATTCAAAAGCAAATTATTATTATTATTATTATATTATATTATATTATATTATATTATTTATTATTATATTTATTTTGAAATCTGCTAACGTTAATCTCGAATCCCGCTATCGTAAATCGCTAAATTAAAATTAAATTTAGAATTTTACTTATCTTATTTATCTTAGAAAATTCATCTTTACACCTTCTCTTTAATAAAAAATAAACAGAGGCTGTGTAATTTTCATTTACTGAAGAATAAGGCAGTTTATATAAAATTGCTGAATAGCACTTAATAGCTTTCTTTATGAGATTTCCTTATCAGAGTTTTTGACAGTTTATAAAATTAATGTGTTGTTGAAAGAGGCAAAAGAAAAAAATCATTAAGAGAAAGAATATATTTTCCAATAAATGAAAGTATAGTTCATAATCCTTCTTTATCTCTCTCTCTCTCTCTTTCTATATATATATATATATATATATATATATATACATATATATAAGAAAAAGAAAAAGAAAAGAAAAAAAAATAATAGTGTAATTATAAACCTTTTTTTAAAAAACTCCAATAAATATAATTTAAATATTTTATTGGTTAAGCTTGCTGAAATATTTTCAGTATAATGTTTTAATTG
Source organism: Salticus scenicus (assembly GCA_963930645.1). NCBI lineage: Eukaryota > Metazoa > Arthropoda > Arachnida > Araneae > Salticidae > Salticus > Salticus scenicus. Next base: position 196,709,439 of record OZ005653.1, read on the forward strand.
CTGATTTAGATTATAATATTTGCATTTGGTTTTATCTTTCCCGAACATTACTGAAAAATTCTTGGATTTAAGTCTATCATATGTTGGGTAAGTTTATTGGGTCATTTTACTGTTAAAAGTATTTTTTTAATAAATTACAAATTTTATTGTATTGTAATGTGGGCAATTTTGTATCGGGATATGGAAAAAAAATCAATAATTTTTGTATCGTAATTTTTAGTAGTACAATATCGTAATTTTCAGTAATATAGTTTGGTAATTTTCAGTGGTATAGTATCCGTTATTTTCCGTTTCATTGAGCAGTCAAATAATATAGGAAGCTTTGTGTATGTGTGTGTGTCCGTTAGTTATTAGGCTAACCGCAGAGCTACATAATTTTACATCGAAGTCCGTTTGGACCTCTCCTGATGCTTTTGGATTCCCGATTTCAGAATTTCTTATAGTTTTTTAAAAAGTAATTTAAATCATATAAATTTCTTAAATGACCTATTCTGAAGATAGAAACGTATATGTAAAATGCTATTCCGTGGCCCTTTTGATCAGTTTCTTAGAAAGTCATGCCAATAACGTGAAATCGAATCTCCAAGGACCAATGTGCTGCTTTTTGCAAGTAATTAATAGAAAAGGTATCAACTGATAAAAGAAAAACTTTCAATGTCTTCAGAGTTTTCGAAGACGTATGGAGGATGCGAAAGTGACAAAGAACGAAGTAAAACTTAGAGGTCGCTTTATAAGGAAATGGGTGATCGCAGAGCTACAGAATTTGCATGTAAGTTCGTTACATATTCTGGTGCATCTAGAAGCCCGATTATTGAAACTGTGACCAGTTTATACCTATCTATCTATTTACGTATACATATATATTTTTCTTTTTTTTTTTTCAGCCAAGAAGATTGTCTTGTACTACTATCTGTTGTCACGTTTCAAGTGCAAATGCAAGCAGTAGGGACCCGAAACTTAAAATGTGCACCCACGGAAGACGATGCCAAAGGCTGTGGGGAATAAAAGCGAGATAAATGGAACTTATATGTATATATATATATATATATATATAATGCCTTAAAATGTAGTGATTAATGTTTTAAAAATTCCTTTAAATATAGTGCTACGGAAAACTATTAGTTGCTTAAGAAAACTTATTTTATTTGAGAGATCATAAATTCAATAGTAATTAAAATTGTAGTTTTTTTTTTCTTTAATCTATCTCTCCGAGAATTCATACATTTTAGCTTGAAGGTGAATTTAAAGTTATGAAAATTTGCAAAGAATGTTATTTTATGCGTTTTTTTTTTCTTTTTTTTGTACCATGCTCTATACATCTTACTTAAAAGATGACATCTGACAAATAAATCAGCTATAAAAGTGACCAAAAAACGCCAAAATTGTCCCATTTATTTCTCTCTGTTGCAGTTATTTGTTGAGTTTTACGATACTCTTACGATTAAAAACTATTTATTTCAAATAACTTGTATTAACTTGTAATGTAATGGTAGAGAAACGCAAAACCAGTAATACTATTATATATTTTCCAAGAAACAATCATATATTAACCATTAGTCGTCTTTCCAGAAAAAAAAAGAAAAGAAACATTTCAATTTTTAATGCAAAACAATTAATAATGTTGAATGATTAATATAATATAAGATTAAGAAGTCAATTTAAAGAATTATTAAAATTCTGGAATTTTTGGTAAAAGCCACAATAAAAAGAAAAACAATTTTGAAAAGAAAGATTTAAAAAAAAAAAAAGAAAAAGAATGAAAGCTGTCGTCAACGCAAAATGTTTCATGCAAAAGAAACAAGGTAATAAAAGCTGCCTTATAGATATGTTTGACAATAACGAAAATGATGATGGTGATGATAATATTCCATATAACTGAATTTTAGTCAAAGTAAAAAATATTGCCACAATATATCTCATAAATCTATGTTTTATAGCAATTAAAATTAGAATTTACGTTTGCCTTCCTGAATATTTTGACATTAGGATATTAATAATATTTTTGAAAATCTGGACCGAAACTTTTAGTTTAGAAAGATAGATATTTTAAATATCTTGAATGAAATTAATTTTGTCGTTCTTGTCTAATGCCTTTATTTTCTCCTTGTTACAAATAAATGTAAAAAAAGTTTATTAACTTTCCTATTCGTCTGAAGAAATCATTCTGATGATTTTTCACAATGTAATTAATTAATTTTTTTACCAAAATAATAAACACAAAATCTATTGTCTTGATATTACAGTAATATTATAAAAAAGAATTAAAATTATGAGTGCGATGTCGTTACTTAAGACATGGGCACACATTACTTTGTTAAAGTATATTTGATGACGTTTAATGTATAAATATTATTATCGGAAAAAATTAATATTTATTTAGAAATATAATTTGTCAGCATATTTGAAATTCAAAATACTTTAGTCACACTAAAAGCCATATATTGCTCATACATAAAATATCCATAAAACTAATAACTCTGGGGAATACCGAAGCAGGGAAGTCATCCCTCTGAGAAGGATCAAAATTGTAATAATTTGTGTTTGTCCATTACTTACAGTAGGCAGCAAAAGTATCGGGGCACTAGGAAAAATCCCTATAAAAAAGTACACTTAATACAGTTTTGTTAAATAAATTCTTGTCGAATCATGTTTTTAGAGTGACTAAGAAAAGGATTCGACAAGAATTTATTTAACAAAACTCTATTAAGTGTACTTTTTTTATATAGGGATTTTTGCTAATGTTCGGATATATTTTCTGCCGATTGTAGAGGTGAATCAAAAACCGCCGCCAGTTAATCACTTTGCAGCCCTATTTTGATATTCAACCCTCTCATCTTCAACTTCTATCTCCAAAAAACATAAAATAATTCAATATTTAGGAAGAAATACCAAAAATGGGATTTTATTTAAATCTAGAACCAAGATATATGTTTTACGGAAAATAAAAGTTTTATTGACCTTTTATCACATAAAAGTTTGTTTACTTTGTCTATTAAGTATTTTTAAAGTTTTAACGGAATGAAATTATTTAATATAAATGCAAGTTTAAAAAAAATATATTAAATTCATTCAATGATTATCTTTCTCTTTTTTTTTTTTTAATTTAAAATATAGTTTTACTTATAATAAACTATTTATGTTATAGCATAACAAACATTATTTGTTTTACCATCTATAGTTACAGAGATTTTCAATATTTGAATGTTTGCAAATATTTGGAAACTTTATGCATTTACAGCTCTAATTTTAATTATTAAAGTATTATATGAAACTTGAATATTATCTGAAGATACAGAAATAGTCACCTATGTTTCAATAGGGATTAAAATGTTTTGTAATATTTGTTTAAAACGGACGATTAAGTAAAATTAATAGTTGTTAAAACTCGTCTTATTTTACTACCAAGTTTTTAATTCATTCCATATTTTCTGAATATAGCAAATTCATTGTAACCTTATAGTGTTATAGTGTATTTTAGTTAACAAAGAAAAAAAAAAAATCAATTCCGGCCGTTTGATACGAACCGAATTTTGTTATGGATAAATTTCTCTTTTAGAATCTTAATACGCACTAAAACATGAAAAAATATAATAATCATTCAATAATATCCTATAAAGAATTTGAATACATACGTAAAGAAAATAATAGTACCTAGTTGCTAATTAATCGGAAATTCGATATTGAAACATAATAGTTTGAACAAAAGGATTGAAAAAATAGCATGCTTAATTTCATAACAGAAATTATTATGTTGTGGCCATCACGTTTTACCTATCATTTTGTGTGCAAATTCAAGTTATAGGAACTGTTTATTAAATTTATTTTCTATTATGAATGCAGAAGAATTTTCATCTCTGGTAACCATAACAATTAATGTCGAAGGAAAATCAGTATGATTCATCCATATCTTTCAAAAATATTGGCTGTTTTTTTTTTTTCCTTGAAAGATGCTGATGGTGAATATTTTCACCTGGAAGGCTACATTTCTTCAAGGGGAAAAGCCACGATCTTCATTAAACAAAAAATTTGCTGGGTGACTATATTTTGTAATTTAATTTTGAAAAGGGAAATAAGTTTCATTATGTACATTTATACTATATGTTGTCCTTTACTTCAGTATAAACAATTTCGAAAAAAAAAAAAAAAAATTGGATGACAGTTCCACCTGCTGAGATATTGATCCACAAATTTAATTAGCATAAATTTAAAGCATGTTCTGATTAAATATCAAATTTGGTTAAATGTCCTCCACTGGTTCGTGAGATACAGCGTCCAATAGATTTTTCATACAGACACACGGACAGACAAACATTTCATAAAAAACAGTTGGGTACAGGCCTAAACCCTTTCCAAAAGTCAAGTAGTTCCATCTAGGCGTGTTTACATTACAACAGAGCTGCCAACAATTTAAATTTTTATAGCATTGTTAGTGCCTGCCTTTTTTTCATATAAATTTTTTTCAAGATTAATTTTCTCCAATATGTAATTATTATTAAGAAAAAGGAGCAAATTATCATCAGAAATGTAGTGTAAAAAAGGTGGGTACTAAGAATGCTACAGAAAATATTAAAATATTGGCAGATCTAGTCATACCCAGGCAAAAACGTAATTACCCTCTGCGCCTACCATATATAACCTCTGGACATACACACACACACACACAGAGAAAAAGATATTCTGAGGCAATTTTAGCTGACTTGATGTCTCAAACTTGAAGCTATCACGTAATTTTGCGATTTTAAACGTTTTTTTCTCCGTAGTCAAAAACTACGCTTTGGCGTCAGTGAATGAATTTTGGCTTTCAACTTAATGACAGACAAAGTGGAAAAGAATGATCGACATCCAGTTACAGTGCGTTGCTTTAATGAGTGTGATGCCTCAACGAAGTCACTTAAGCGATTCAGCAGCTAAGAGAGTTGTTGCTCGGTTAGAGGGCCATAGGCCGAAGCACAACACAAATCAAAGTAGCGGATGCCACAGAAATTTCACAAAATGTGATTTCCAGGATGCGGGGAATCCTTTTTTGAACACTGAAAATGCAAGCCGAAGACCTGGGCAACGTCGTAGACATGCAACATACCCAATGAAGATTGATTTTTATGTAATGCTAACGATTTGGAGACACGGAATAAATGCCACTCTTCTTCAACAACACCTTCTCCAAGCTACTGGCGCCACATTTCGAACCAAAAAGTCCGAAATCGGCTCCCCGCTATAGCGGTAGGTCTGAACATCTCACCTTTACAACAGGACTGGTCAGAGCTCTGTTTCGAATGATGTGGGAATCGGTGTGCCCATCAATACAGATGTCAGCATAAACTGTCACCTCTTACCGCCAAATCCGACACTTCCGTGCACAAACGCAGGATTGTGTCTTGTGCCACGTTCACTCCAGATGAAAATATGCTTGCCATAATGAATGGAAAAAGGGACTCGTGAAAGAAAAGAATATTGGGCCACTCATTTCTCCGCCAGTTCACATGCTTTGTTGCCCATTCTTTGCGGGCGTGACGACGTTTGTTTTTAAGGTAACACTTACTATTGGTCAGGGAGCTTACAGATCTACAACGTGAAGCCGTTGTCGGACAGTTTGAGTCGAAACTGTGGTGTCAATAGCCGAGTAAAAGTGTTGTTGAAGAAAAGTGGCATTCCTAATTTTGGTGTCTACTAGCCGTTAGCGTTAACTGGGCTTTACTGGACGTTAGCGTTAAATGGAGTAGTAGATGTGCAATACTGGGTGTTATTGTACATCTACTACCTTGCCCTGGTTTTCAGCCTGCATTTACATTCTTCAGATATCGGTTCCAGATCCTACACATCACATTTTGCGAAACTCCAGTGACTTCGGTTACTTCGGTTTGTGTTTGGACCTCCTTCTAACCGACGAACAAATCTTTAAACTTTTGAATCAGTTGAATGATTTCGTTGAGACATCGCAATCATCGAAACAACGTACTTACTGAATATCGGCCATTCTTTTCCTCTTTGTCCTTCCTTAAGCTGAAAAAAAAAATTCATTCGATGCCATTAAAATGCATACTTCGAAGTTTGAAAATGCAAAAAAATTTGCACTTGTGACACTCTTCAATTTTCTTAAAAAAAAAAAAAAATAAAAAAAATCGTTTATACCGTTATTTTACATAAGACTTGCAATAGTCTTTAATTATTTTTAGCAATGTAGTATCATACATATATAGCGGAAAGAATAAATACAAGTATAGCATCAAACTGTAGTGACGGGATTTATTTATTTTTTCAATTTATGGTTTTTGCTTACAAATATTTTTATTTATTATTTTTTATTACTAGTTCCTTTGTGCTTTTTCGCTGCAGTTTACTAATATCACAAATGCAACCACTGGTCATACTTTTAGAAGAATTTGGTATATTATAGCTCTAAAGATCTACATCACAGGTGGCTGTTTGTACAAGCTTTTTTTTTTTTTTTTTTTTTTTTTTTTTTTTTTTACTTTCCCTTACCCTTACAGTAGAGAAAGTATTTAGGGTAAAATTTTCGAAAATGAGTTTTTGTTATATTTACATGTTCCGAGGTCCCCTGAATACGAAAATCAGCTTTTTAGCGAATGGTCTGTGTGTGTGTCGGTCAGTCTGTCTCTGTGACTATTATCAGCCTATCTCAAGAACAAACAGTAGCAGAAATTCCAAACTCGGTATTCTAAATGTGTATCATATAGGGATGCTACACTAAGCTTTTCGTTGAGATGAAGCAAATGGTTCGTGTACAGGGACACTCAAAAGTATTCAAATACATTATGTCTATGGGGGAAATTGCAGGTAAGTAGAGTTTAACATTTATAGGCTGCACTAAACTAAATGAAACGATTATATATTTTTTGTAATAGAGATAGTCAACTGAGAAAAAAATGTTGTGTATGTAGGAGCCTCGCCTCGCCCCCTGGGGGGGGGGGAGTCCCCGTCGAGGGAAGTAAATTTTCATGATGGGTATCTTTCAAAAGAGCTCGCCAATACCTTTAAAACGAATGGTTGAACCACCGATCTGCGATAATTTAAAATAAAGTTATCGAATTTTTTTTTACTTTTAACAAAGCAAAACAATTATTTTTTATGTAATATATATATATATATATATATATATATATATATATATATATATATATATATATTGTGTAATGTTCAGAATAATTTCAACTTTTTTTGGATATTTGGTGTTTTTTCTGTTTCTGTAATATGGAAATCGTCTGTTTTATCATGGAAGATATTTTTTTTAATATAATAATTTTAATAAATTATTTTTTTTGAGTGAATTTGTATAGGAAAATATAGAAGAAAGCCATGTGGTGGCCACAACACATTAGTTATTTGTTGTTAGTGGATGTGCTTTACTAATAATATTTTACCATTTCCAGGAAAGCTGTTCGGGAATTGAAATAAATTCCTCATAGAGATATTGTAAATAATGTATATTTTAAGCTAAATATTCATCGCTTGATTTTTGTATACTTACACATTTTGAGGCTTCCTGCATACCACAGTCGAGTTTTTTAACGTTTGATCTTAGAGACTTAAAAACGAACAATTTTACGAGATCCAAATGCTGTATTTTGAAATTAATGTAAGTTTGTTGCAGGAAAAGTTTGATCAAGATTGATAAGTTTCAAGGAATGTTGCGTGTGAAAATTGTCTGCAAATCTTTAAGTAAACTTTTAATTTTAATAACAGAATTAAATTCTGTATAAATGTAGGTGCATTAAGGAAACGGGGGTCTAGGCGGGCGGTAGCCTCCCTCACACAGAACTAATTATCATATAAAACTCTTCCGAAACAAAATTTGAATTGTTCAACATAAGTTTACATAACAGAACTGTTTATCTTACCTCTTAATCTCCAACCTGTATTTATAGTATTAAATTTTAGAGTAAAAAAAAGTCGTGTGAGTGACACACCAGATTTTTTTTTTTTTTTCTTTCACTTGTTTTATGACTTTCATTAACTACAACTACTCATATTATTGCATGTTTTTAAAAAAATAATATTAAGTTTTCGTTTGGTTATTCATAATTTCTAGAAAGTAAAGTGCTTACTGAAGACTAAAATTTGGCTATTTACCGTTTTTATATAGGTTCTTAATAAAGGAAAAATAAAAACTGAATAAATAAATATTTTATCCTACGTTTAATATGCTTGTTTCGATTAATATGCTACGATTAATATGCTACGATTAATATGCTACGATTAATATGCTACGATTAATATGCTTGACTTTGATATTCAGGCAAACTTATAAAAACTTTAAAACTATATTAAACATACAAAAATGATAAATTTCAATTAGAAATTCTGGGTACATTCAAAAGCAAATTATTATTATTATTATTATATTATATTATATTATATTATTTATTATTATATTTATTTTGAAATCTGCTAACGTTAATCTCGAATCCCGCTATCGTAAATCGCTAAATTAAAATTAAATTTAGAATTTTACTTATCTTATTTATCTTAGAAAATTCATCTTTACACCTTCTCTTTAATAAAAAATAAACAGAGGCTGTGTAATTTTCATTTACTGAAGAATAAAGCAGTTTATATAAAATTGCTGAATAGCACTTAATAGCTTTCTTTATGAGATTTCCTTATCAGAGTTTTTGACAGTTTATAAAATTAATGTGTTGTTGAAAGAGGCAAAAGAAAAAAATCATTAAGAGAAAGAATATATTTTCCAATAAATGAAAGTATAGTTCATAATCCTTCTTTCTCTCTCTCTCTTTCTATATATATATATATATATATATATATATATACATATATATAAGAAAAAGAAAAAGAAAAGAAAAAAAATAATAGTGTAATTATAAACCTTTTTTTAAAAAACTCCAATAAATATAATTTAAATATTTTATTGGTTATGCTTGCTGAAATATTTTCAGTATAATGTTTTAATTGCTGATTTAGATGATAATATTTGCATTTGGTTTTATCTTTCCCGAACATTACTGAAAAATTCTTAGATTAAAGTCTATCATATGTTGGGTAAGTTTATTGGGTCATTTTACTGTTAAAAGTATTTTTTTAATAAATTACAAATTTTATTGTATTGTAATGTGGGCAATTTTGTATCGGGATATGGAAAAAAAATCAATACTTTTTGTATAGTAATTTTTAGTAGTACAATATCGTAATTTTCAGTAATATAGTTTGGTAATTTTCAGTGGTATAGTATCCGTTATTTTCCGTTTCATTGAGCAGTCAAATAATATAGGAAGATTTGTGTATGTGTGTGTGTCCGTTAGTTATTAGGCTAACTGCAGAGCTACATAATTTTACATCGAATTCCGTTTGGACCTCTCCTGATGCTTTTGGATTCCCGATTTCAGAATTTCTTATAGTTTTTTAAAAAGTAATTTAAATCATATAAATTTCTTAAATGACCTATTCTGAAGATAGAAACGTATATGTAAAATGCTATTCCGTGGCCCTTTTGATCAGTTTCTTAGAAAGTCATGCCAATAACGTGAAATCGAATCTCCAAGGACCAATGTGCTGCTTTTTGCAAGTAATTAATAGAAAAGGTATCAACTGATAAAAGAAAAACTTTCAATGTCTTCAGAGTTTTCGAAGACGTATGGAGGATGCGAAAGTGACAAAGAACGAAGTAAAACTTAGAGGTCGCTTTATAAGGAAATGGGTGATCGCAGAGCTACAGAATTTGCATGTAAGTTCGTTACATATTCTGATGCATCTAGAAGCCCGATTATTGAAACTGTGACCAGTTTATACCTATCTATCTATTTACGTATACATATATATTTTTCTTTTTTTTTCAGCCAAGAAGATTGTCTTGTACTACCATCTGTTGTCACGTTTCAAGTGCAAATGCAAGCAGTAGGGACCCGAAACTTAAAATGTGCACCCACGGAAGATGATGCCAAAGGCTGTGGGGAATCAAAGCGAGATAAATGGAACTTATATGTGTATATATATATATATATATATATATATAATGCCTTAAAATGTAGTGATTAATGTTTTAAAAATTCCTTTAAATATAGTGCTACGGAAAACTATTAGTTGCTTAAGAAAACTTATTTTAGTTGAGAGATCATAAATTCAATAGTAATTAAAATTGTAGTTTTTTTTTTTCTTTAATCTATCTCTCCGAGAATTCATACATTTTAGCTTGAAGTTGAATTTAAAGTTATGAAAATTTGCAAAGAATGTTATTTTATGCGTTTTTTTTTTCTTTTTTTTTGTACCATGCTCTATACATCTTACTTAAAAGATGACATCTGACAAATAAATCAGCTATAAAAGTCACCAGAAAACGCCAAAATTGTCCCATTTATTTCTCTCTGTTGCAGTTATTTGTTGAGTTTTACGATACTCTTACGATTAAAAACTATTTATTTCAAATAACTTGTATTAACTTGTAATGTAATGGTAGAGAAACGCAAAACCAGTAATACTATTATATATTTTCCCAGAAACAATCATATATTAACCATTAGTCGTCTTTCCAGAAAAAAAAAAGAAAAGAAACATTTCAATTTTTAATGCAAAACAATTAATAATGTTGAATGATTAATATAATATAAGATTAAGAAGTCAATTTAAAGAATTATTAAAATTCTGGAATTTTTGGTAAAAGCCACAATAAAAAGAAAAACAATTTTGAAAAGAAAGATTTAAAAAAAAAAAAAAAAAAAGAATGAAAGCTGTCGTCAACGCAAAATGTTTCATGCAAAAGAAACAAGGTAATAAAAGCTGCCTTATAGATATGTTTGACAATAACGAAAATGATGATGGTGATGATAATATTCCATATAACTGAATTTTAGTCAAAGTAAAAAATATTGCCACAATATATCTTATAAATCTATGTTTTATAGCAATTAAAATTAGAATTTACGTTTGCCTTCCTGAATATTTTGACATTAGGATATTAATAATATTTTTGAAAATCTGGACCGAAACTTTTAGTTTAGAAAGATAGATATTTTAAATATCTTGAATGAAATTAATTTTGTCGTTCTTGTCTAATGCCTTTATTTTCTCCTTGTTACAAATAAATGTAAAAAAAGTTTATTAACTTTCCTATTGGTCTGAAGAAATCATTCTGATGATTTTTCACAATATAATTAATTATTTTTTTTACCAAAATAATAAACACAAAATCTATTGTCTTGATATTACAGTAATATTATAAAAAAGAATTAAAATTATGAGTGCGATGTCGTTACTTAAGACATGGGCACACATTACTTTGTTAAAGTATATTTGATGACGTTTAATGTATAAATATTATTATCGGAAAAAAATAATATTTATTTAGAAATATAATTTGTCGGCATATTTGAAATGCAAAATACTTTAGTCATACTAAAAGCCATATATTGCTCATACATAAAATATCCATAAAACTAATAACTCTGGGGAATACCGAAGCAGGGAAGTCATCCCTCTGAGAAGGATCAAAATTGTAATAATTTGTGTTTGTCCATTACTTACAGTAGGCAGCAAAAGTATCGGGGCACTAGCAAAAATCCCTATAAAAAAGTACACTTAATACTGTTTTGTTAAATAAATTCTTGTCGAATCATGTTCTTAGAGTGACTAAGAAAAGGATTCGACAAGAATTTATTTAAAAAAACTCTATTAAGTGTACTTTTTTTATATAGGGATTTTTGCTAATGTTCGGATATATTTTCTGCCGATTGTAGAGGTGAATCAAAAACCGCCGCCAGTTAATCACTTTGCAGCCCTATTTTGATATTCAACCCTCTCATCTTCAACTTCTATCTCCAACAAACATAAAATAGTTCAATATTTAGGAAGAAATACCAAAAATGGGATTTTATTTAAATCTAGAACCAAGATATATGTTTTACGGAAAATAAAAGTTTTTATTGACCTTTTATCACATAAAAGTTTATTTACTTTGTCTATTAAGTATTTTTAATGTTTTAACGGAATGAAATTATTTAATATAAATGCAAGTTTAAAAAAAATATATTAAATTCATTCAATGATTACCTTTCTCATTTTTTTTTAAAATTTAAAATATAGTTTTACTTATAATAAACTATTTATGTTATAGCATAACAAACATTATTTGTTTTACCATCTATAGTTACAGAGATTTTCAATATTTGAATGTTTGCAAATATTTGGAAACTTTATCCATTTACAGCTCTAATTTTAATTATTAAAGTATTATATGAAACTTGAATATTATCTGAAGATACAGAAATAGTCACCTATGTTTCAATAGGGATTAAAATGTTTTGTAATATTTGTTTAAAACGGACGATTAAGTAAAATTAATAGTTGTTAAAACTCGTCTTATTTTACTACCAAGTTTTTAATTCATTCCATATTTTCTGAATATAGCAAATTCATTGTAACCTTATAGTGTTATAGTGTATTTTAGTTAACAAAGAAAAAAAAAAAAAATCAATTCCGGCCGTTTGATACGAACCGAATTTTGTTATGGATAAATTTCTCTTTTAGAATCTTAATACGCACTAAAACATGAAAAAATATAATAATCATTCAATAATATCCTATAAAGAATTTGAATACATACGTAAAGAAAATAATAGTACCTAGTTGCTAATTAATCGGAAATTCGATATTGAAACAGAATAGTTTGAACAAAAGGATTGAAAAAATAGCATGCTTAATTTCATAACAGAAATTATTATGTTGTGGCCATCACGTTTTACCTATCATTTTGTGTGCAAATTCAAGTTATAGGAACTGTTTATTAAATTTATTTTCTATTATGAATGCAGAAGAATTTTCATCTCTGGTAACCATAACAATTAATGTCGAAGGAAAATCAGTATGATTCATCCATATCTTTCAAAAATATTGGCTGTTTTTTTTTTTTTTTCCTTGAAAGATGCTGATGGTGAATATTTTCACCTGGAAGGCTACATTTCTTCAAGGGGAAAAGCCACGATCTTCATTAAACAAAAAATTTGCTGGGTGACTATATTTTGTAATTTAATTTTGAAAAGGGAAATAAGTTTCATTATGTACATTTATACTATATGTTGTCCTTTACTTCAGTATAAACAATTTCGAAAAAAAAAAAAAAATTGGATGACAGTTCCACCTGCTGAGATATTGATCCACAAATTTAATTAGCATAAATTTAAAGCATGTTCTGATTAAATATCAAATTTGGTTAAATGTCCTCCACTGGTTCGTGAGATACAGCGTCCAATAGATTTTTCATACAGACACACGGACAGACAAACATTTCATAAAAAACAGTTAAGTACTAAGCATAACATCTCAAAAAGTATAAATCCATAAAAATCCGGAGGCCGAAAATTTTCACGAACGAAATCCTTTTTTCTTATGTATATAAAGAAAAGCAAAAATTAATAAAATTTCCTATTAAAAATAAGAAAATTTGTTAATTAAGAAAAAGCGCAAAAAAAGTTTTACAAAAAGTTAAAAGGAAATAAAAAAAGAAAGGAAATGAAACGGTAAAATATTTGATAATAACCTAAACTATCTGGTGTGGTACTCACAAGACTTTCTCTTACCCTGAAATTGAATTCTTTAAAGACAGACCTAGAGTTAAGAATTAAGATAACGAGTGCTGTTATATAAATCTATGTTGAAAACAATTAAAATTACGTTTTGTAATAGCTTTATATGACAAATAATTGACCCCAATTTGAATATTGTGCCTATATTTATATAGAATTCAAAGCTACTATAAAATTTAAAATTTCATTCCAAATTATTCACGCAACTTCCCCTGAACGCACCTTCCCCTGACCACCTCCTATCCGCACCATCCCCAGAAACGTATCGATTTTGATTAGACATTTCAAGCAGAAACCCTATATCAACTTCAAAATTCAACACTTTAATTGTCTGAAATTATTGTTTTTAAGTTACTCTGTAAAGAGACCCGGACAAAGATTAAACATTAAAAATGTTGACTTCCGCATCCAAGGAACCCCAAAACGTGCAAATATACAAAACACAAACGCAGAATGTTTAGCTTAAAAAGTACTTTATTTATCATATGGCTATAAGGATTTAATTTCCATTCCTGAGCAGCTCTCCTGGACATGGTAAAATATTGTAATGAAGGACTTCCGCTAACAATGAAAAAGTATTTTATGGCTTAAATATTTGCAGATCTGTATATCCCCTGAAGGTTATGGGCACATAATATAGTGCACGTAAATATAATCCTATATTAATAGCACATAACACAAACTGAAATACACTTCCATCAATTTTCAAGTATTGTCGCACTATAATCTAGTTTATTTGTGTAGTCCTGTAAACGAACAGTAAATGATTCCCATACCATATTCTACATGAAACAGGGTTTCATGCATATAAAAAAATGTATATTAATTTCATTTGTTTTAGTGTAGCTTATATATGTTATTAACTCTATTTACCTTCAATATCATCCATAAGCGTAATATATTTTAATACTCTTGGATGACCCTGAACTCGAACTATTTGCTTGATCGCAACGAAAAGTTTAGTGTAGCATCCTTTTATGATACAGATTAAGAATACCAGTTCGAACTTCCTGCCGTTATTTGTTCTTGAAATATGCTGGTAACAGACACACACAGACCAACCGCTAAAAACATGTTTTTCGGACTCAAAACTTGTAAATATATATTTAAAAAAACTAAGTTTAGAAAATTTGGCCCCAGAATAATTCTTTCTTCACCATATATATATGGGTAAGAGGAAAAAAAAAGAGTATTTTTGACAATAACAATAGCTTTAATGTGACATAAAGACTTAAGAAATAAAATAAAATATCTGTTAAGAGAAAAAATGGATTAAAAAACAAAAAAAAAAAAAAACAAACAAAAAAAAAAAAAAAAAATCTGTAAAAAATAATTGAAGCTTGTTTAATTTGTTTTTATCTAGAAATGATATATTTTTAATCTATAAACCTGTTTTTGGAAATTAAGTTTAATAGCAATTAAAAAAAAAAAAAAGTTAACCTTTTGAAAACAATTTCTGTAGTATTAATTGCAGCTGGCTCTTTGAAAAAATACTTTTAAATATAAATTTTGAATGTAACGTGAATTTCATAATTTAACCCTTTGAAGCAGATTTCTCATCAAACATAATTTTTACATTTTTTTGATAGTTTAAAGTTATTTTAGATCTAAATAAGTGGAAAATGTTATATTTAAAATTTTAATTAATTTTGGTTCTAAAATATAGAGTGGGGCACCGGTGTCCCTTTCTGCGTTAAAGGTAAATTCATCATGGGACACGGGCGTCCCATGAATAAATATTTTTACATATTGCACTTAATTACAATTACTTAGATATAGGAGTAGCAATAATTCATTACTGATCTTTTTTAAATAATCAAATTTAATTAGAAATAAATTTTTGAAATTAGTTGATAAAATTTTTTCAAACTACTTTTATTTAACATTTTTATTTTAGTAAAAAATTTACGCTGATAATCTAATAGATTTTTTATAGTAACTATTAGACTCTCTTTTATAATAAAAAGCTATCATATAATAATAATATTTTTAATAAGAGCGTCAAAAAAGAAATAAGCAAAAGGGACACCGGTGTCCCATTTGCGTCAAAGAGTTAAGGGATATATTTAACTAAAGTTTGGCATAAGGTACTAAATTTTGTATATTGAACATAGTGTTAGGAATTAATCTGCGAAGAAATCGATTCAACTAATTAACTGTGGCACTGTTAGATTTATATACTGAAAAAGTACTAGTGCATTTTGGAATTGTTTCTTTATTTCAAGAAATGGATTTGAAAGTACAAAGAATGTTGTCTTTTAAATAGTGTTTCTATGATTTTTTTTTAATATTTCTGTTTGTAAATGTATATATTTTTGAATTTCATATTATTTCAAAGCAAAACGAAATATTACAACGGTAAAGGAAAGTTTCTATGAACGCACATTGATTTAAACATGATATAGACGTGGTACAAGCACAGAAGAATGTCACAAAAATTTCTCTAACAACAAATCAACTTGACTGTATACATACAGAAAGTAAAAATAACAAGTAAAAATAGAACAAATTTTTGACATGATTTATCCAGAATGCCGCTGATATGCAACAACACTAAAAAATACCTGTAATGCAATTAAACTCTTTTTTTTATTTTTATTTTTATTTTTATTTTTATTTTTTTTTTGTAATCAGAATGCAAAATAATACATTTAAAGAAAAATACCAATTTTAATAAATAAAAATACAACAAATTTTAAACGTGATTTAGTCAGAATGCCACTGATGTTCAACAACACTAAAATGTATTTGAAATTACTATTATTATTATTTTTAATCAGAATACAAAAAAACGTATTTAAAAAAAAATAATTATCACGTATAGATTACCAATTTCTTTGGTTCTTTTAGAGTGACTCCTTTTTCTTCAACCTTAATGGCTCCCGTAACTATTTGAAAATGTGCGACATTCACTGTAGATAATTTTCCATTTGAATCTAGGGAGTGCAACTCTAGTCATATCGGTTGTAGTTATCTGTGAAATGAAAAATATAGTCAAATAGAAATTGTTCGTAAAAGAAATAAGAGAGGACATACCATGGAAACTTGGGAATTCAAAAAGTTCTTTTATAAAATTTTAGTATACGAGTATCATAGATGGAAAGGTAAACTTTGTTCAAAACTATCATAAAGCTTTCGATTTGACGACGTCATGCTCACAGTTTTAAGTTTCGATTTCACCTTTGTTGGGATGCAAAGAAGATTTGTCCTTCAACATATCGCGGTCGAGGTATTTTCTAATTTTTGACATTAAGTCCAATATTTCGCCATTTCATAAAAACGTTACATTATTTAATAGAAGTAATTTAGGTATTCATGCTTAAATATTTTTCAACATATAATATTTAATAGTCGTAAAAAATGACGTAGTAAACTGTCACTATAATACGCTGATGAAAGTTAGCAAGTTAAAGATAAATATATGCAATCATTTTTTAGAATAACATATTGGAAATACTAATGACGAGTATACATTTTACAATAGAAACCTTCGCTAGTGCAGTTACTTCAAAATTTTGATGTAGCATTACACCAATACGGTGTAGTGTCACACAACGTTTCGTGTAATATTACACATTAACTAAAATATTGTCTAAAGTTACATCATATTTTATGTTACGTTAATAATCAATCGGAACTGCAGCCTCTTTTTTTTTTGTGTGTGTGAAATGATCTTTTTTTTTCTACTAGGCATATAAATATTGAGATTTATTGCCGCAACTCAATTTTCAGCCACTTTTTTAAAATGAAAACACAAGGCTAGCCATAGTTAAACTATAGCTAAGACATAAAATTTCATGACACAGCAAATTAATATTAATTTTATTTTAATTTAATGAATGAAAATCAAGTTAGTATGATGCGTTACAACTTGATTGGGGCTCCCGTTAGATGTCTAAAACATTGTCGAAAGCAGATTTTTTTTTTTTTTTTTTTTTTTTTTTTTTGAGAAACATGCATTTATTACCTGAAAAAATATCTATTACTTTGTCACTGATATATCACTAGTTACCAAACGTATGGAATTGGTACGCAGGTGCTTAGGCCTTGAACTTCAAAGCTTCCTTGAAATATTACTGTTGAAATAGTACTATCTTTATTAATAACATATCATGATCTAAAAATCCTGTGAAGCATACTTTTGTTAGTTTAGCTTGAGCACACATAGTGTGAAGGAAATAATTGCAAAATTAAATTTTGTCTATTCCTAGTTGCTTTTATTAATAATTAAAAAAATAAAAAATAACTAACTATTATATATACGAAAATTACTAAATCTTGAGATTTACTATACAGATCAATATTTCATTTTTGGTCTCTAATATATTAGCTAATAACAATAAACAAGTTTAAACAGTCTTGCACAGGTATAGAGGTCTAAGAGTAAGTGTACTGAAATTTTGGCAAAGTTCGATCGCCAGCTTAATTTACTCAGTTGCTATCAGATTTACACTTCTAAAACATTTTAGGCATAAATTACCTTTCATTAACTTTTAAAAAAATGTGAGCTTTTTTTTAACAGAGGACTAAAAGTAATAATCAAAATCCTGTGCTTTGCATGGTACGGGTAGGTAAAAATTCATAAAAACGCATAAGATGACTATTACATCCAAATTCAGCATATCAGTAGAATTATAAGCCGAGATTACACTTACTCTAAAGGTCACACGTACCCTACTTCAAGCATTTTCTGTATATATCATTATTTTTCACTGTTTCTACAAAAACTATAGAACTTCTAAGAAAAAAATGAATAATATTAAATTACAAAAGTTTGAAGGTATTGAATAAGAAATGACATAAAAAAAATGTTCTGCAGTCATTGAATAATGTTATGAAAGAAAATTACATTGCCAATTTCACACTGTAAAAAAATTGCTATAAATGCATTCAGTGTGTTACGATACCAATATATAAGTCGAAATTTAAATCTGAATCGTGAGCCCAAAAACATTGAACATGCAAAATTTAAATGATTTTGTTAAATTTATTTAACTATTTCTATATTTCTCTTGCATATACTCATTTCTTTTACTAGAATAATACTTTAATATAAAATTATATGTGATAAATCGGAAGAACAGTAAAAAAAAAAAAAAAAAAAACAGAAAATAGCTAACCAGACAATAATCTTCAAAATACTTTACTAAATACAGGTGTCAATAGCGGGATAATTTTACAGATGATAAAACAGTATTTGAAAAAAAAAAAAAAAAAATCTTAACTTAGAAAAATGATGATGGTAGATAAGATGTCAAGCGAATAAAAGTGGTTCTTACAAAGATCTTCTACAATTGAAGAAAGAAAAAATATCTTTCCTTTTCCGCTCAAGTTCTAAACTGATGTTATCTTATAAAATGACATATTTTAAGATTAAATATATTTATTTTTTACTGAGTTTCCATCCAACTATTATAGAAATAAATGTATATTTCTTTATGATTCAATTAATTTAAAGATATAAATCATATCTTTTTTCATTGAAAAACCATTTAAATATTTTGTTTAAAAAATGTTATATGGCATTTAAATAATATGACACTTAAAAGATATATTTTTAAAAATGAAGAATATAAGCTTATGGTTAGTTTATTCTGCAAGATTTAGCATAAACTTAAGTATTAACTGCTCTAGTGTAGCATTTATTTATTTATTTATTTGTTATTTGTTAGAATGACATATTTTTTTAATGCTTAAAAAGGCAGAATAATAAACTCATTTCAGGTCTTTAAAAATAATATAAAAAGTTTTTTTTTTTCCCTTACTGTTTTAATCGATACAGTGGTCTTATACCAATATTGTTTTCAATTTAATTTGACTTTGACCCCTTTCTTAGTTCAAGAGATCAACAAATAACACACATAAACAGGATTAGAAAAGAGTGCATTTTTAATATATTACTAAAATTTAATTTATGGAAAATTGCAAATTTTAATAGGAAATTGTAACTTTTTTTTGTGAACATAATTACATAAATATAATCAGTCAAATTTATTTCATATTTTTTGAAAGCACAGCCTTAAAAATATTTCCCTCCTTTACCAATACATCTTTGCCTGCGAGATTTCGGTTGCATGGTTAGCAGCACGTCGGGCTTCTAATTAGAGCCCAATATATTTGTGCCCAGTGCACCTTAAAATTTTCATATCCCTTAGAATGTGTTAATTTATGAAAACGGCTAGAGCAACAGGATAGACTGATCTGCTACCCAAAGTAAGCAAATACTCGGCTTGTAATAATAATAATAATATCCAATTAATAAATAAAGTAAAAATAAATAAATAAATAAATAAATAACGATTAGATTTATTAGATTTCAATTTTGACACAAGTTTCAAGAGGCAGGTAGGCTAACTACAAAACCTATTTCTGTTTTTCGACCCACGTAAAGTAATACACTCTAGGCATTCAAACGAAAATTTTATTTTAAAACTTTATTCATGTAAAAGAACCACAGTTGAATTCAAACTTGACATTTTAAACTCACTAAATTTTTGTGTTCCTTAAAAATTTCCTGCTCAAGGTATAAGCCCAGGGTATCTGTGCAATAAATACGAAAAAAAGTAGGCCCTGTGCACTTATCAGGCCTTACTTGTAATCGAAAGATTGCGGGTTCGATACTCAAGTTGAATAAAGTTTTTCGGGTTTATTAGTGGTGACTGGTGCACGTTAATTACGTCGTGTGTAGAACGTTTTCCCTATTCCGTAAAATTAGGAGGATCAAAATTACGATGGCATATCTCCAGGTCATTCCCCGTGGGAAATCACAAGCTGTCACTAATTGCCTATTTTGTAGCTCTAGTGCGATGACAAACTCACTCAATATCAAGAATCAGTATTTTTAAGTTGTGGAGGTTTATAGCTCGGGCTTCATCGTCGAACACTTAACGGCCTACGAAAAAACTCTTATGCAAGCTGTAGACTCCCCTTTGTGATAAATAAACATCCTCAAATGCTTGTTGAAGCTAGACCAACATGTGATAAAAAAGGCCTGAACAATTCATCATTTTTTGCCTGCAAAATCCTGTTGCGTTTCTCCGGAACGCGCCAGTAGGTGACGTAGCTAATTTGTACTTAAAATACGTTATTAAATGATTATGTTTACTAATATTTTCCCAGAAATTTAATTAATAATAAATGAAATTCATATTCAAAATTGAAAATATAACTGAAATCTTATTATAATTTAAGATTTATTGATAAATAAATGTTTATTTTGAATTTAAAAAAAAGGTCTTATCTGTAAAGTGTTAGTCGAATATTCCAAACTTCACCCTTTGAATAATTAAATGTTTTAAGTTTACTAATCATTTTCCAGCATTTTATTCGGGAAACTACGAAATAAGTATTTAAAATTGACAATATAATGTAAGTTCTATTGTAAATGAAGGTAAATAGAATATTTATATTGCTTTATTTACTAATATTTCTATACGTAAAATTATGAGAGTAAAATGGTATTTTATACGCACAAAAATTTGACCAGACCCTTCGTAAAAAAAAAAAAAAAAAAAAAAAAAATAATGGACATTAAAAAAAAATATAAAACCTATAGCGCATTTTCTTATTTCATTATAGCACGGGATGCACGAATTATACGAATAATGTTCAGTAAACAATATTATTCTATTAATTTAATTTTTATCTGTGGTTTAGAATTTCTATTTGTACTACGGTATTTTCTACTCATATAATAAGTGTTTATGAAATTTTAATGAGCTATTCAAAAAATTTGGTATAGTTAAAATATTCTAGTTAAATTTTTTTTAATGAAATTACTAAAACAGAAAGAAGGTAAGGAAGATTACCTATTTAATCGTCATCAAAAAGAAAATTAAATACATAAATTTCCATAATATAAATATAGAAAATTTAATTAAAAAATGGAATGAAAAAAAAATAGACATTTCGGGAGATAAAGAAAAAACTAATGTAGTTTATATAGATTATATAAACATAGGCAATCGATATTTATTTATTACACCATTTAATTTTTAAAATAAATAAATAACACTATGGAAAATTAGATTCAAGAAACTTCCACTTATGTACCGTAATGTATCTGGAATGTGTGCCCCCGTAAGCTTTGAATAATAAACTACTAGCTGGAACCCGTCGAATTCGACGATCATTTTATTGACCGTAATGTTTCAAAAAACGTCGCATCATTATTTAAATGTATTTCAAGTTAAAAATCTAATATGATTTACGACATTTCACTTAAAAAAAAGAAAGTCAGAAAAATGCTTATAAATAGAAATACTATAAATGACATCATGTTCTACAAAGTATAGTCAATGTGACGTCAAACTGACTCCAAATAAACAGTTCCTATCTTTCATTTTCTATTTCGTTTAATACTAAGACTAGCATGTTAGCTGACCCGTCCGGCGTTTCCCGGGTCCATGGGGGTGGCCCATGGTTAACCTTAAATGAACCTTAAATTTGTATGGTTTTATATCTTTAACTCGATTTTGTTTGAATTTCTATTTTCAAATGAAAGCATCACAAAAAAAAAAAAAAAAAAAAAAATCCTCTGCAAAAAAAAAAAAAAAACCTCAAACAGAACGGAACTCGGGCTCGTGACCCGGTGCCTGCGGCAGCGTATACACAGGCCTCTAATGACATGAAAAAATTCTCAGAAATGAACCTTGAACCGAGCGAACCTCTGACTCGTGTTACCTCTGCCTGTGGCTTCTGCACTGTATAGCAGGCATGCATGCTATGCACGCATTGCAAAATCCACTTTCCTCCACCAGGGGGTGCAGTATGTTGTATACGAACATCACCAATCGCCTTGAATTTCCAAGACTTTTCAAATAAGGTGTCACTGGTGGTGTCAACTGCAAAAGCCTTTAGTTGCACTTTCCACCGCCAGGGGGCACAGCGTGTTCTATACGAACAACACCAACGGTAAGGAAATACCAAGACCTTTAAAATAAGGTGTAACATGATAGGGTCGACTGCAAAATCACCTAGTTCCATTTTTAACTACCAGGGGGTGCAGTATATTGTATACGAACATCCCCAATAACATGTAATTTCAAGACCTCTATCACCAATCGCCTTGGATTTCTAAGACCTTTCAAATAAGGTGTCACATGGTGGTGTCAACTGCAAAATCCTTTAGTTGCACTTTCCACCGCCAGGGGGTGCAGTTAGTTCTGTAGGAAAATCACCAACGGTCAGAAAATACCAAGACCTTTAAAATAAGATATAACATGATAGGGTCTACTACAAAATCACCTAGTTCCATTTTTCACCACCAGGGGGCTCACTATATTGTATACAAACATCCCCAATCAACATGAAATTTCAAGACCTCTATCACCAAACGCCTTGGATTTCCAAGACCTTTTAAATAAGGTGTCACACGGTGGTGTCAACTGTAAAATCCTATAGTTGCACTTTCCACCGCCAGGGGGCGCAGTGTGTTCTGTACGAACATCACAAACGGTCAGGAAATACCAAGACCTTTAAAATAAGATGTAACATGATAGGGTCTACAGCAAAATCGCCTAGTTGCATTTTTCACCACCAGGGGTCGCACTATATTGTATACAAACATCCCCAATTGACATAAAATTTCAAGACCTTTAAAATGAGGTGCTACATGTGTGGGTCTAGAACAGATTTCCCTCTCAAACTAATTTCCCCCCTTCCCCCCCCCACCTCCAAATTTACTTTCACGCTTTTTCCCTCCTTTAAAATCGAAAATTCCAAATTCGCAGAAAGTGATTTTTTAGTATTCGACTCTAGGGAATATTTTTTAGTATTCGTCTCCCATATGTACAATTTCTTCACCGTGAGGTAATTTGGAGCTCAGTTAAGCTCGTAAAAGTTTTTTTAACCTGTTTCCCCCGTTCGACTTTTTTTTATTTTTCTTTTTTCATAGCACATCTACAGACCAAGACCCTTTTTTAGACATCTCAACCAAACTTTTACATCAAGTAGTTCTCTCAATATACTGGAGACAGACAAAACATGTTTCAAATTAATATATAGAAATGCTGAAGGAATGTTGGAAAAAAAAAAAAAAAACAATTTAAACAATAAGAAATCAAGTATAACTTTTCTGCTTATGGCTCGTACCCATGCTTTCTTAATTTTTCATCTTTTGTTAATTCATGCATTGGGATTTTTTATTTTTCTAATTATAACTGGCACAACTGTCGACGTTGCAAAAATACACTCCACACGTCATATTTAAAAGAACAATAATTATAATCAAGAACAAATAATTTTATCGCATAGCAAACATACGGTTGACAGCCGTTTATTTGCTCTGCTGATGATCATGTGACTTTCGAATGCTTCCTCTCGAAATTAACACGCAGAAAATCAACAAATGAACAAATCTTTAGTACCCCACATGGGTCATGCTTCGACTGTCTTACCGAATTTTATACAAAACTCACATCTAGACTTTCTCATGAGGTGAAATAGAAGTTTACAATATTACACATTCTTCGATACCGAGATCTTGAGAAACACTGAATAAGCACTACTCGGAAATATACACCCTTACACACTTATACAAGACCGTGATAGCCCGGTCGGTAGAGCACCGAGCTCGTAACTGGAAGTTTGCGGGTTCAGTACTCGAGCTCACCAAAGACCGTCCTGTACACTAATGGTGGCTGGTGCACGTGGCCGCAACGCCCTCCATGTTCCCATCCAAATTATACCACTAGGGTTCACCGAAGCGGGGTAGCCATCCCCTATTTGGTGAATCAAAATTGTGATGGTATGTCTCCGGACCATCCTTAGGGGTGCATCCCAGACTGTCGCCAATTACACATTACGTGGTACTAGTGTGATGTTATACCAACCAATCAGCCACAGTTATACATTCCGAGAAACAAAACGCGCTGTAAGAGCACACGGTCGCTTAAAAAAAAAGCATGTTTTCCAAAGCATTACTTTCCAAATACACTTTATATATATATGTACATAGCATAATTCTTAAACAAAATAACCAACTCCTAATCCCTAAATACAAAAGGCTTTCGTCACTAATATATATTTTGTTTGGGAGAGCTATGTGAGTTTTCTGGTTTCAGGGATGCACCACACAACAATAATCCAAAATGTCTTCAAATAAATAGCTTCAATAGAACTTCACTCAATATATAAAAGTGTTATCCTTTTGACAATAAATAAATCAAAACTATGCATAAGTTGAGAATGTAAAACTTAAGAATACTCCCATTCACATGTCTTCATAACTTTTTCTTTATATAATTTAAAATATTTTCCCAAGTTATTATCAGAATATATAATTTATATTTATATTTAAAAGTATTAAACTTGTTATATTAGTTATTCTCAAGCAGAAAGTATTCTATACAATCCTTTATTTTACCAACCCATTAGTTTATTATAAATATTTTAGGAAATGGAGTTATATTTAACATTATAATAAGAATTAAACTTATTGTATCGATTATCTTATAAATTCTTAGTTGTTATAAATAAATAATTTATATTTTTGACAGATGAATTAATATTCAGATTAAGAAACTGTTATATTTTTTTGGTTAAAGATTTAAATTATGTCTATGTCGAACTTAAATTTTAGATGGGTTTGATGAAATGCAACTAACAATAACCTTTAAAATATAATTTACTACATTTGATTTACTACATTAAATATTTACTCTATTATCACATTTGCTTTAATATAATATTATAATTTAATGAAATATAAAATTGAGATTTAAATAATATATCTCATAAGTAAGATTTGTCTGAATTTGTTGAATATCTTATCACATAATAAAGAGCTGTATTTAAAAATTGCTTTGATTAAAACCTTATTATCGTTTAACTATTTTTATGTATGTTTTAACAAATATATCCAGTAAAACAAACATTGCGTAACGGTACATAAAATATAAAAGTTTTTTTTTTTTTTTTTTTTTCTAAAAATATATAAAGTATGCGTATATATGAGTAGTTACAAGTGCAAAAATATTGAAGTAAAAATGGAGTTTATTTAAATATACTTAATTTTTAAACGTGTGAAAAAATAAATAACTGAAGGTAAAATATGTAGCATAAATGTATATTTTTTTCGAACATTGAGAGATTAGAATCAGGGAATAATTTAACAAAAGAAGCTAAAACACATACAAAGTGGTTCGCTCCGAGTAAAACATTTTAAGAATGTGAAGTTCAGTTCACTAGATTAATACTTCTTAATCAAAATCTTTAAAGCTTCACAAACGCATTTCGAAAAAAATTAATGATAATTCCTGAACTAATTACATACAAACACCATTTGAAACTTGGAGGAATTATGTAATATGCGATCTGGCATACGACTTATCATTAATTTCCCTTGCAAGAGCAAAGCAAATATTGCATACATATGAGCAATTCTGCAATTGTCTAACTCAGGTTAGCTGCCGATATATCAGCGCTACCACAGGAGGGATACTAAGTCTAATAAAACTTTGGCTAGTGCTGTATGCTGACTAGATGTCATCTTTTTCAGAGGACAATCAGTTTTTGTAATCCGTTTTTCTAAGTTTTAGAAGTTTTTACAGGAAAATTATTCTTCGTAATTATTAGCATTTTGATCTCCATTTATAAAGAATATAAATTTTTTTTCCTAATTAGAAAGTTGTAATAATTATTAACGCTTTTAATTTATAAAGGTACTCTAATCTGGTAACCAAACTGTATGCTGACCAGATGGCCTCTGTTTTTAGAGGGCAGTTCATTTTGTAAGCCGTTTTTCTAAGTCTTAGAAGTTTTTACAAGAAATTTATTCATCATAATTATTAGCATTTTGGTTCCCATTTACTAAAGAATATAAAATTATATTCCTAAGTAGGGTTGGTTGGTTGGTTGGTTGGGTTTTACGTCGCTCTAGTGCTGCGCAGATGGGCAATTGGCGACGGTCTGGGACACAGCCCTAGATGTGGTCCAGAGACATTCCATCACAATTTTGATCCCCCACGGAAGGGATGGCCCTCCCGCTTCGGTGATCCACAGAGGTGTAATTTTTGATGAGAACATGGAGGACATTGCAGCCACGACAGATTTTACGTGCACCAGCAACCATTAGTGTACACGACGGTCTTTGGCCGGATCGAGTACCGAACCCGCAATCTTCCAATTACGAGGCCGGCGCTCTCGACTGGGCTACCGCTGCCCTCCTATATAGGGAATTGTAATAAGTATTAACTCTTTTAATTTATAAAGGACCATACACTACTGTATTATATAATAGTGTTTGCGTTTACGATTTTTACTTCATGGTTTTTCGGACATGTCATCTAATCTTATATAATTTCTTTAAGAGTAGGGACAGTTCAGTAAACTGCAAATAGATTTGAGGCTGAGTGAGTTTAATGTCGCGATAGTACTATGCAATAGTCAGTTGGCGAAGGTTTGGCTTTCAAGCCGTAGTACGGAAACATGCGATCAGAATTTAAATTCTCCGAGAAAAAAATTGGTTTCGTTTATCACTCGAGGAATTTATTTCTATTATTATTATTATTTTATTAAACATAGAGGACATTGCAGTCGTGGTAGATTTTATATAATTTATTAATTGATAAAATAATAATAATAATAATAACTAAATGAAAGAAAAAATAAAGCAAACCATTTGATACATATAAATTGTTTATATTTAAAACTTTAATAGAAGATAGTATTTTCATAGAGACATTTTAATAATTATATATTCCATAATTTTTCAGCTGATTTCCAGAAGAAAAATTTTAGCCATAATTTATAAAAATAAAATAAAGTTATTAGAAATCATGTGTGTAACTAAATACTTCTGTTAAATATTTTTGCGTATAAAACTAAATCTAGTTAAGGCCTAGAAATCAAAGGTATTGCCTACGGACTTGGTATAAAATTCAAGATTTAAAAGATTTAAAAGAGTCATGTCTTACACCACTGCATCTTAGAAACAATTTATAAAAATATAAAACAAAGCACAATCACAAATAAAAAACAAGTAAAAACAACGTACACCAATATATTTACACATTGAAGAACGAAAACATTTAGCTGTTTGCCTATTTGAATCCCAGTGTTAAGCCTGTGCCATCACCAAATACAAGATTACTTCTAGAAGAGTTATAAGTAAGAACGAAAACTTTATTTTAGTGAAAAATGCTACATATGTTAATGCGTTAGTATTAAACCATATGTACATTTGTATTCAATAGTATGCTTAAATTAGGAAATATAAAAAAGAAAAGATCTGTTATATTTTATTTTTTAAATATTATTTACTCTTATGTTATACAGGACGTTTCAGAGTTCTCGGTAAAAATTTTAAGAAGCGGCAGATCGCATCTAACGGAGCAATTTCGCCATACGAAGCATAGTCACAACGCAACTAGAGTACCGCTATAGGGCGCTCCAGACTGAATGCAGTGGTAACGGCTTCATAATACTGCTCTGCAAAAAAAAAAAAAAAAAAAAAAAAAAATCTATATCTGATGCAATTCTTGCTGCTTCTTATGTAAAATGACCTCTTGAATATGAATATGGCTCTCATTTTGCCCAGTTATCCACAGTTTTCCAGATACACCACACCCTCACTCAATTTATTTTCCTGTTTGATAATTTTATGACCATGAATTTGATTTGAAGGACGAAAAATAATTAAATTAACACCTAAAAACGAAAATATATAAAGTTAAAAAAATAACATTAATAACAGATTAATAAAATATAAGATATGTAATGCATAATTTCAGGTGCAAATCCCCCACCCCCAAAATTTTTCCCTTGTCGCACATGTCCTTGTTTCAGAATTTTCCAAATCACTAGCTCCTCAGAAGATATTTAATGGTTAAAAGAATCCCCCCCCCCTCCTAAAAATCAAATTTATAGCCATAAAATCACCGAAAAATGATAAAAAGAGGGAACCATTCCTAAAAAAAGGTGGGTGATAGGGCAAAATGAGCGTCATATTCGGATTCAGGAGGTCATTTTACATAAGAATATGCTGAAATGGTGTCAGAGGCAATTTTCATACCGAGCAGTGTAATTAGCGAATGAACCTCAGAGAAGCGCTTCGCAGATTTTCTTATGTAATCGCTGAAATGTTTTATCAGCTCTACCGCATCTTGCCATGAAATAACCTTGGTTAAGTCTTTGGATTTTCAGAGCTCTACCGTCCACAGCGCCAAATATAAAATGCACGTCTCCCCATTCCTGGTTTGTAAAATCAGCCATTCCTTCAACAGTCCCAGACAGAAAATATAATGATTAATATATATATATATATATTTGTGTTACAATTTGTTTCAAGCTTTTATACTTTCCAACACTTTTTATGCGAAATCGGGGCCACGGTAGCCCAGTTGATAGAGCGCCGAGTTCGTAAATGGAATATTGCGGATTCGGTACTCGAGCCGGCCAAAGACCGTCGTGTACACTAATGGTGGCTGATGCACTTAAAATCTCTCGTGGTCGCAATGACCTCCAGGTTCCCATCAAAATCATACCTCTTGGGGTCACCGAAGCGGGAGAGCCATCCTTTCAGTGGAGAATGAAAATTGTGATGCCATGTCGCCGGATCATCTCCAGGGGTGAGTCCCAGACCATCGCCAATTGCCCATTGCGCAGCACTAGCGCGATGTAAAACACAACCAACCTACGCAAAATTCTATCAACTAGAACAAACAGTTAAAATTGTTGCTGCCCCAAGAACATAAAAATCATGAGATCAAAATTAATTGCAAAAAATTATTTATTTTCGTTTATTTTTCAATAGAATAATAGTGAGAATTAAAGTGTGTTTCCTAGTTTTGACTCAGTCACCAATTCATTTAATCTGAAGCTCCATCTAACGGTTTTATTGGATATGCGAACATGCTTTTTATGATAAAAATCGTTCGTTTACATGAGTTCTGTCACCTTTTAAATGTTTTTACCAAATGTTCTAAAACAACCCGTATATCTCATCTTCTATCATTATATTTTGTAATAATTTCATTTTTGAAAAAATAATTATTTATAAATTTGCATACTTAAATTAAGGAATGTTATTCTTAAACTACCTAAACATTTTTTTGGAATTAATGTACATTGGTATTTTCTCAAAGCAAAGTATTCGTATATATTCTTTCGAATTCATTGATTTAAAATCGATGCCTCTCATGAATATCACTTTGAAGAAAAAAAAAAAGAAAAAAACCCTCAGTATAGAATAAAAGTACATTAATTTGAATGGCTTAATTTAACAATTTATCTTCATAATGCTTTAAATATATCTTCTGAGAACAGATGAATTAAATTTACTTTCATATTTTTACTGATGTTTAGAAAAATGTTTTCCATCAATCTAGTATATTAAAATCTAGAAAAATTCCTTTTAGTATCTACAAAATATTTTGAATAATGGTCCATCCTACCCATTTCTATCATTTTTCATTTTTAAAGTCAATTTTTATCACCGAAAATTCCATTATCCATCCATTTTAGAACAGTAAACCCTAAATATTTATATAGCTACCCTGTTGTATGAAAAAATGCAAAAGGTGAAATTTTCTCAGATATTTTTCTCTTTTTATGTCAAGAATGTTTCATGTCATCATGCTTTAAAGAATTATCTGTATAAGTATGCGTGTATGTGTGAAGTAATTTTAGTTGAAATTTAGCAATTTGTTGAATATATGATTTTACGGAAAATTTACAAATGGATTAAAAAATAATTCGTACTAAATAAAGAAAAAGAATTTGTAATATAAGCATAGATACCAACAATTGCATTACCTAAAAAAGTTTTGTTACATTATTATTTAAAAAAAAAAAAAAAACATTTGATATTTATTTTCTGTGAATCAATATCTTGAAATTTACAATTATAAAATAATGGTATGAAGTCTTCCTAGAAAATAAATAAAGATTGGCGGTTATTTATAAGACTAGAAAACAATCTAGTGATTATTTAAAAGAAAGTAGTAATGCTAAAAAACAGAGAGAATTGACAAAAAAATAAAAATAAATAAATAAATAAATAAATAAAATAGTTGGGTAGATGCGAGGCACCAGTTGTCCTTCTATCAGTAATGGAAATTTTCACATTTAAACCCTGAAAAATTATTTTTTTATTTCCTTCATAGGTTCGAGTAAAGTTCAGAGTTGGTGTTATATTTCTTTAATATTAACTTCTTGAACTACAAATATTTCTATCAATCATTTTTTATATAACATAAATTTAACTGAGAAAATTGAACCTTTCTGTCATTTTGCCTTTTTTCTTGTAGTTTAAAAAAAAAAAAAAAAAAAAAAAAAAAAAAAATTGCTTGCTTTGTGTCTGCTTAGTTCTAAATGATATTATGTCAATTTGTTTTTAAATGACAAGAATAAATAATCATCATTCATTTAATGTTCAATTTAATTTTTGTACTAACATGTAATTACTTTAGGGTCCACTATTTGTATTTGCAGAATATTATTTTGACCAGCTGTGGACAGGCATTTCAACTTTTAGCTCAAATGATCTTTATGGATAGATCCAGTAGTAGATCAGTATTTTCCAAATTAGTATTCATTCATTTCACTCAAAATTAGATCCGAATGTTTCAATATATTTATAGGAGGTTATTTAATTAGGAATTTTTAGAAGAGATTATTATAAAAAAAAAAAAAAACTACACGCAAAGTTCAAGTAATTATATATATATATATATATATAAACACTGAATAGCCTTGGTATTTGCATGATTATTACAAATGAGGGACATTATTATTATTAATATTATTATTTACAAATTAGAACTCGTTTTAAATAAATACTGTGTTATTGAAGCCGTTAATATGATATTTGTTTTCAACTTATTACATAAGCTTCATTACATAATATTTATTTATTACATAGTAATATTCATTATATAAATAGGAAATGTTATTTGTTAATTAAATATGCTTTTTTGAACATTTCGCCTGAAGAAATTCTAAGATTTCCACTGTTGGAAGAGCAAAGGTGTCCACCACTAAGTTTTGAAGTATCCACTAACAGTGCATTTAAAGTTCTCTTAAAAATTTATGTATTAGAATGCATGTCATGTCTTTCAGATAAAGCACTCTTTCTGCGAAAACGTCCTATGTTCTGTAAAAACGTATACGGGAAATTGACTACCTTAATGTAATCTAACTTTGCAAAATTCATTGCAATATATATATATATTTTTTCTTTTGTACTACTTAAAAAAAAAAAAAAAAAAAAAAAAAGCAGACATACAGATTTTTTCTATGGGTTATTGAAATACCTTTATTAAATTTTAACTGTTAAATGTCAAGAAGAGGTTGAAGTTAAGAGGGTTTTTCGTCGCACTGCTGCTACACTATGAGCAAATGGCGGCGATCTGGGATTTGCTCCTTAGGATGGTCCGTAGACACGCCATCTCGATTTTGATCCTCCATGGAGGGGATGGCTTCCAATCTTTGGTGACTCCCAATGTCAATAAAAGTTATCAGTTAATGTTTTAGTTTGACACATCTCTAAATGCACTGTTTATAAGATATGTAGAAATTAATAATAGACGTCGTGTGGTTGTTACACACCAGATTTGTTTAATTATAGATGAAGCAAAACTTAGATTTTTCTGGAGTAAATTATCTTGATAGTAAAACCAGAATATTTTCATTCTTTTCTTCTGTCGTGATATAGCTGTGTTTTGTTATAGAGATGAAGGTTATGGAAACAACTAAATACATAAAATTGCACATTCCTAAATTGAAATTTTTATTATATTATTTTAGATAGTTAAATTATTATTTTTTGTATTGATATAAGGTAAGGGCTCATTATTTTTATGTGATATGATTTTTATATTTTCTTATAAATATAAAATGGCATTTGTTACAGGTTATGAAAAAATGATGGAGGTAAATAAAGGGAAAAATATTTATGTTAAAGGACATTAATGAAAAATATCGGTGGATATTTGGATAAAATACTTAGCATGTATTTTTTTTCTCTTTTTAATTAGATTTTTTAAAAAAAGTTTTTTTCTTTTTTTAAAATCAATTTCAAAGTATTAAAAGGCGAAACTACAAACATATGCGTTTATTATATATATATATATATATATATATATATATATATATATATATAGAGAGAGAGAGAGAGAGAGAGAGTTATAAATAAAAAAAAACTAGTTGTTATTAAAATAATAATAAAAAAAAAATACTTGCATACGGCAAATTTTTAAGATTCCATTATTTTATTTTACTTTATTTGCTTATTTATTTATTCTGATGGAGAGCAATTTTAAAGCTCTCTAGATCTTTTAAATTTTTATAAAAGTTTTTATTTTTGCAATTTCAATTGCCTAGAAAATTTGAATTAATGCATTTTCTTTTTGTTTTTAATTATTATTATTTTTACACTCGCTTATTACAAAACCAGTAAAAAAAAAAATGATACTTTTAAAAAATTAAAGAACACACTTTTATAGAAATGTGAACTAAAAAGCACAAAATATCTATCTTAGTATTAGGGGGACCGGAAAGTAATGTCGTTTACTTAAGTTAAATTCACAGGACTACATTTTTAACAAGTTTTTATTTCTAATCAACAATATATTTACCTTCGTTATCAACAACCTTTTGCCATCTAGTATACAAATTTTCAATGCCGGAACGGTAAAAATGAATCGTTTTTTCTGTAAAATATGTCGAGATAGCATTTTGGACATCATCAAAATTTTCTAATTTTTTGCCACTACGACAATGTTGCAGTGATCGGTATAAATGGTAATCCGAAGGTGCAATATCGGGCGAGTATGGTGGGTGAGGCAGTACCTCCCACCCCAATTCGTTAATTTTTTCTAAGGTCCGTTTTGCACAGTTGCGGTCTTGCATTGTCATGTTGCAGAATAACTCCTTTTCTGTTGACAATTACCGGATACTTTTCAATCAAAGACTGGTTTACTCGTTTCAATTATTCACAATAGACATCTGCATTAACAGTTTGTCCAGGTTTTAACACTTCAAAGTGAACAACTCCGCGTGTATTCCACCAAACACACAGAAGTGCCTTTTTGGGGTGCAAACCCGGCTTTGCAGTAGTTCGTGGTAATTCATTTCGGCTGAGCCACTGCCTACAGGACCCATTTTTCGTCTCTAGTGATCAAGCGATCAAAAAACGGATCTGTACGGTGTCGTTGAAGCAATACGTTGCATGTGATGGACCGGTTGGCTTTATTCTGTTCGGACAGATTACGGGGACCCAAACACCAGCTCTGCTTATTCTTTCAATCTGCGGCAAATGTTCTTGGATGGTTGACCAAGGTTAGTTAAGGCTGTTTGTTAGTTCTTCAATTGTTTGACATGGATTTGCTTCCACTTCTGCCCTTAGCACGTCGTTATCTAATGTTGTTGGTCTTCCTGATCGATGGGCGTCCGAGAGATCAAAATTGCCTGATCTGAACTTGTAGAACTATCTTTGGCATTTTCGAACGTCCAATGCGCTTGGATAAACTTCGCAAATGTTTTTAGTCGCAGCAGTTGCGGTATTAGCCTTGCGGAACTCAAAAAGCATACAGTGCCGGATATGCTCTTCTGGTATTTGTCTGGCCATTTCACCCCAAATTGCAAAAAAAAAAAGAAAAAAGTCTAATACTTAATTATTCAGAAGCAAATATGATACAATAACCACAAAATCTCTTTGACACGCCTTCCAAGTACGTAATGAGCTACCAAATGACAATCAAATATCAACATACACAGAAACGACATTACTTTCCGGTCCCCCTAATATTAAAATGCAAAGTAAGAGAAAATCGTGTGAGTGACACACCATAATTTTTACATACATTTAAATCTTTAATTAAAATAATTTAGAATTAAACAAAAACCATTTTTAAAAAATCTCCCCTGACTGGGCTCGAACGTTAGACCTTTAGGTTCGTAGCCCGGAGCTTTACCTCACAGCCACAGCGTTCACGTTGGGAAAGTCTTTTTTTACAATATAGATTTTTTGTTTGCTCCCAGAGCGGTTACAAACATACATACAGGTTAAGCTAATAAAAGCGTGTTAAAAAAACACTCAAATTATTTTTAATGGTCCTTAAAAACATTTTTTATTTTATTTTTTAACGTGAGTATGTATTTGACATAAATACTATGAGAATAAAATTTGCTTTTATATATCCAGACAGATAAACAACTTTTAGAACTACCTGAAAAAAAAAAGTGAAATGTGAAACCGATATTTTTGTAACGAATTAGAATAATTAATCTAAGTTTTTAAAAGTAAACTTATATTATATAATATTATTTCTGTTAAATAAATTTAAGAAATATATGTACAGTGTGTACATAAAATAATTTATCCTGCTTGGAAGCATCTACAGGTAAAGCAAACGAACAGACTGAAACCAAATTTCTATACTGACTTTGAAGGACGTGTAGAGATGATTTCTGCAATGAATCAATACATATATATATATATATGTATAATAAAATAAGATGTTGTGTTTGTCATTGTGTATGTATATCCGGAGCCTTTTAGGAAAACGGCTGATCGCAAAGCCACACACATTTGCATGGAGGTCTTAATGACCTCTCCTTATGCACGTCGAAGTCCGATTTTCGAATTTTTGATTTTTTTTTTTTTTTTTTTTTTTTTTTTTAATTAATATGTGAAAAAAATAATCTTCTATTTTCTGATAAATTAGAAATTTAAATTTTATCTATAATTTAATTGTTGACAATTTTCTTCAACTAACTAACTAAAAAAAAAAAAAAAATACTTCAAATGAGGAAAATAAATTAGAAAAATTAGAAAATAAAATAGAAATATCAGTCGTATCTCTACAAATAAGGCACCACATGAAAGGGTCGATTTTTGTGAAACCGACGTATAAATCAACTTATCGATCGGAGAATTAGATTGTTTTTTTAATTAACTAAAGTATGAATTTTAGGTAGCAACAGCAGAAGATTGTATGGAAACCGCTTGGAGAAAAAGAAATCTGCTACTCATTAAGTCACAAGTTTTTGAAAAGGGTTTAAAAATTGCAGTTTTATTTTTTTTTTTTCCTCACGAAGACAAAAATATAATATACAGCCTATACAACACAAGACCAACTTGCAGCCCAAATTTCATCAATTTTGGTTAATAAACAAAAACGTGACTTTTTTTTTTTTTTTTTTTTTTTTTTGCAAATTAAATTTCATTCTCACTTAGAAAAGATTTATGTGATACGATATATTAAGATTTTGGGTTTTATATATGTATATATATATATATTAATAGATTATTTAAACTCTATGAACCATATTTTTATTTTGTCAGTTTCATTAATAGATCCTCCTGGGCGATTTTATAAATTTTGGTGTTGAAGTACACCGAATGTTTTCCGACAAGAAGTTTAATACAGCAACAGCCATTTTAATCTAAATAGCGCATCAAAAAAAAAAAAAATATATATATATATATATATATATATATATATATAAAGTATTAGAAAAAGAAAGAAATATTAAACTTAAATAGTAATCACATAAATAATTTATTTTTATAGAAAGTTTATAGAAAAAATGCAGTTTTAAATACAGCAATTTTATTTCAGCAAGCACAATTTTAAACCTTAAAAAAAAAAAAAAAAAAAAAAAAAAAAAAAAAAAAAGCATTGCTAATATGGCGAGAAAAATTCAAAAGCCGACAATAAAGCGAAGTAATAAAGTTGTGTAGCACGATAATGTTTACCTATTTATTTATTTATTTATTTATTTTATATATACTGATCACTATGCTAATTTATCATACAAATAAATGACGCAACAATAAACTGCGCTTGCATGCTGTAAACAGAAATATTTGATTAATTCAAATTAATATTTAAATAAATAAATAAAAATAAGAACATGTTTAATGGGAAGTATATATAACCATAAAAAGATTACTTGTCTAAAATACGGCAGAAATAGCGCTCATAGCATATTGCTAAAAGGGATTAAGTCTAAAATGGTGACAAAAATTCAAAAGTCTCCAAAGAGAACTACATTAAGTCTGTACTATAATCAAATTTACAAACCATGAATTATATATAACCAGAAAATTTAATTGTCTCATGCGACAGACGTAGCCGGTCATGACATATTGTAATAATTGGTGTGAAATTGCTGTAATTTTATGGTTGATCGGATAAACAAAATAAACATAGAAAATAACGTAAAAGCAAATATTATGTGCACCACGAATAGTGTTGTTCATATATAACTAACATTCAAATGTAAGAGGGATACTTCAACTTTTTCAATACTATATATTTCAAAACTGTTATCTAATAAGCACCTAAATGGAAGCCCACTGGTATGGCATTGTCGCGGGTAATAGGGACAGCAGCCTGAGTTTTAGCGGATGAACAAATCACTGCCGAAGGAAGCAAAGAAATGAAGTGAGATTTTGAACAATTTCAGTATTTTATTTTATTTTATTTTTATAACTAGCAAGCTTTGCCCGCTTCGCTGGTCTCTAAATTTAACAGAAAACACTTTTCTATATAGCTTTAAAAAAATAAAAAAATAAATAAATAAAATAAAATACTGAAATTGCTCAAAAGATCGCTTTAGATCCCTGCTGCCTTCGGCAGTAATTTGGTCATCCGCTGAAACTCGGGTGCCTGCCCCTATATCCTGCGTCAATGGTTTACGAATGAACTTCCATTTAGGTGCTTATTATGTAAGAGTTTCGAAATAGATAGTATCGAAAAAATTGGAATACCCCTTTCATATTTGAATCCCAGTTACACGTGAGCAACACTATACGTGGGGCACATACTATTTGCTTTTACGATATTTCCTATGTTTATTTTGTTTATCCAATCAACCATAAAATGGCAGCAATTTCACGCCAAATATTACAATATGCTATGAACGGCTACGTCTGCCGCATGAATCAATTAATTTTTTGTGATTAAATATAAATCATGGTTTGTAAACCTGATTATAGTACAGCCTTAATATAGTTCTCTTTGGCGACTTTTAAATTTTTGTCACCATTTTAGACTTAATCCCTTGCAACAATATGCTATGAGCGTTATTTATGCCGTATTTTAGACAACTAATCTTTTTATTTTTAGATTTATTTCCCATTAAATAAATAAATATATATATATTAGTTATTTATTTAAATATTAATTTGAATTAATCAAGATTTCTTTTCGACAGCGTGCAAGTGCAGTTACACACAGAGGCTCTTTTGCTTGTGTGATAGGGGAAAGTTGTCCAAAACGGGGACGTTAACATATCTCTGTCCGCAAAAAAAATCTATAAATAAGAAAAATTCGGCAAAGCATTTCCTGATTAGAACATGTCTTGGACTATCAGATGGCAACGTTATTTTTAAAAAATATCATTAGGATAGGCAGAAAACACACTTTTCTGAAAAATGTGCAAAGTCCCCGTTTTGGACAACCGGTTGGATAAAATGGGGTACTCATAAGAAATAACGTAAATTAGAGTCCTAATGCGAAATTTTACTAGAAAAACTTGTATTACAATGAAAATGTGAAGTTAATGCAAAATCAAGATGCAGATAAAGTATTTTGTTATCTTTTTAAACAGTTACTAGAATGACACAAAAAATAATCAAACACAGACGTAACATATGATATTGACATCGCTTTTCACTTGAACAGACTTCATGTGCCCAACTTCGACAGTTGCTACATACATTGAATCTACCCCTCTTTGTCTTTCGAGTCAATGTAAAGTTCATTACAAAAAATGCAAGCATCCTCGCTAGTCTGTTCCTCATCAGATGATAATTTTAGATCTTGCATTTTTTTCTTTTTTCTTCTCTTTTTTAGCTTTTGGATATCTAGGATTAGGTTCAGTGGGTTTATTGAACAATTTTCTTTTCTGTTTATTCTGCTTTGCATTTTTCTCCTGTTCTACAGCTTTCAATTCTGCTTTGTAAGGTGATGAAGTGAGTATGACACTTTTACCTCTCCTCATGTCATTCACATTTTTTTCTTTTTTTTTTGCTAACGTTCAGTTTCTTGTGGTAGAGGCATTATTAGGCGAAGTGTTAAAAGCTGAACATTACTGGGATTCTATATCTGGAGATATACCAAATGATTAAGTGGAAGGATGGGGTGTGACGTTTTCACACCTTGATGCGAACGGAGGCTCTAAAGAGTTTAAGCAGGTTTTTCAGTTGTTTCTAAAGGCGCAAATAAATGTTCAGGGAACACATCTCTGTTAAAGGGATATACAGTCAGTAACAAAAGTGTCCGAACACTAGCAAAAATTCCTACGTAAAAAAAGTACACTTCATACGGTTTTCTTAAATAAATCCTTGTCGAATCCTCTTCTTAGTCAGTCTAAGAACAAGATTCGATAAGGATTTATGTAACAGAACCATACGAAGTTTGCTTTTTTTACATAGAAATTTTTGCTAGTGTTCGGACACTTTTGTTACCGACTGTATGCTTGTTTTTTTAAAAATCCATTCATAGCATTTTGCGCAGTAGCCGCTCTTGAAAATGCATTTCCGAAAAGTTTTCTGACCTAGTAAATTGTCACGTAGCGTCCAGGGTGATGTATGAGCCATTTTCTTGTCTCTTATTCGTCCTCTCCACATATGTATTACACACATAAATAAGCACTTGTACTCATTTAAAACACTTAAAAACGAAATAACAATTACAAATTTATGCTACTTCCATGGCGTCCAAAATGGGGACGACCCCGTTTTGGACTACCGTCAATGTCCCCGTTTGAGCCGACCATGACATATGCTAAAAACGTGGCGTTCTTTCGCATACGTGTCAGACAAAACTATAAAGCAATGTGTGAAAATGTAAATTAAATCTAGACGAATCCATAACGTACTTACAAAAATCGAACGTTCAACGGTCACTTGATAAGGTCCAATACAGTGTACGGCCACAATCGAAATGAAAATCGCAAAAAATTGAAAACTTTGTAGAAAATAACAGAACCGGCTAAATATATCAACAACTAGATTCAAACTTGCATATAGCTGAATTAGAATTATCGTAGACTATTGGATTCAAAGAAGGCAGCACTAATCAATGAGAAGCTGAACGTCCCCATTTGACCCGCCGTCCCCGTTTTAGACAACTCTCCCCTAAATTAGCATAGTGGTTATTATAAAAAAAACTAAATAAATAGGTAAACATTATCATGCTACACAAATTTATTATGTCGCTCCATTGGCGGCTTTTTAATTTTTGTCCCATACTACCGATGTTTTTTTTTTTTTTTTTTTTTTTTTTTGTATGAAAAGGTGAAGACTATTTTTCTAATAATTTTATCAGACACCTTTTTGTTTATACATAAGAGTCCTTCATATTCTGCTTATATTTTTAATGGTTTTTAGGTTTAAAATAGTGCTTGTTGAAGTAAATTTGCTATCTTTAAAACTGCATTTTTCTACCGCCCCCCTCAACCCCCCGTTTCTTTAATGTACAAAAAGCAAGCGGTGAATATTTTACTTAAAACATACATTATTTACCATATCTCTATGAGGGATTTATTTCAATTCCCGAACAGCTTTCCTAGAAATGGTAGTATTTTATTAGTAAAGCACATCCACTAACAACAAATAACTAGTGTGTTGTGGCCACCGCACGACTTTCTTTTCCAATTTCCTATACAAATTCACTCAGTAAAAATAATTTATTAAAATTATTATAAAAAAAAAAAAAAAAGAATATCTTCCCTGATAATGCACACGAGCTCCATATTAGAGAAGTAGTATAACACTAAATATCCGCAAAAAAACGTTGAATTTAGTCTCGATATTGCTTTTTTTTTTTTTTGTTAAAAATGAAAAAAATTGGTAACTTTATTTTAAATTATCGCAGATCGATGGTTCAACCATTCGTTTTAAAGTTATTAGCGAGCTCTTTTGAACGATATCCATCATGAAAATTCTTCCCTCGAGGGGGGACGTCCCCACCAGGGGGAAGGTCAGGCTCCTACATACATAATTTTTTTCCCAATTGACTATCTCTATTACACAAAATATATATTCGTTTCATTTGGTTTAGTGCAGTCTATAGATGTTAAACTCTACTTACCATCAATTTCCCCCATAGACGTAATGTATTTGAATACTTTTGAGTGTCCCTGTACACAAATCATTTGCTTCATCTCAAAGAAAAGCTTAGTGTAGCATCCCTATATGATACACATTTAGAATAACTTGTTTGGAATTTTTGCTATTCTTTGTTCTTGATATATGCTGATAACACTCACACAGACAGATTGACAGACAGACAGACAGACACACGCACAGACCATTCGCTGAAAACATGATTTTCGAATTCAGGGGACCTCAGAACATGTAAATATAACAAAAACACACGTTCGAAAAATTGACCCTAAAACAATACTTTTTCCACCTTATGGGTAAGAGAAAGTAATTACTACAAGAATCATTGTATTAGTTTGTAAACGAGCAATCTAATGAATATTTAATAAAACATTGTCTAAATTTGTATATAACATAAACAATTGTTTAAAGTTTTTAAAGTTTTAAAAGTTTTAAAAATAACAAAAATCTTTAAATAAAATTTTTGCCTTAGGAATCAATAAATACGTTTACTTGCAGTTTCAAATTCTAGGCCGATTATACATTACTAACGTAAATTTCTTCTTTTACATTAAAACTTAATTCAAGGAAAACGAACATATAACTCTTTGGACAAATCTGTAATATGTTAACTATTAGTTAATCAAAATACCATGTGCCAAATGTGCGTCCCCGGAAATTCAATTAATATTTGTTCATAAACTTTCGAAGTTGTAACATAACTCGCAGTTCTAAAAATTACGGATAATTTAAACATGTTTTATGATTAATTAAAATGTTTATTTAACAAATCATTAAACTGAAGTTTGAGGAGAGAGTAAGTTAAAATTTAAAGTTTTATTTAAATAATTGTTGTGTATTCTATTAAAATTAGGCAAATTTCTGCATAAATCACTTATCTGACACGTGTAATACACATAATTTATTAAATATAAATTTTTATTTCATTTAAATTCTGTATTTAAGGTGTATGTTATTATAAATACATATATGAATATTTTTATATAACATATTTATACACATATTTGGAATATCAAATTAATTCTTCTTTCTTTGTTCGTTAAAAAAAAAATCATGAACAATTGCCTTCTTCGGTTTAAATTAGTACTACATATTGCCTTAAAATATTATTTTCTGTTTGCAGGAAAAATTGCTATTTCATTGAATCCTCACGGTTAACATTTTGAGATGAAGCATAACACAAAGGAATATATATATATAAATATATATTTCCAGGAATATTAGAAGTTTTTATGCATAAAAATTCACGATGCAAATTGTCGTTTTCAACCTGCCTGAATACATGCATTAAAAATGAATTATTAAATTAATTATTAATTCAGTTATTTGTCTTTAATAGCATACAATCAGAATATTTAAATTTATTTCGTAAAATTAATGTTTATAATTCAAGATATATTAATACTCCTTGCACCAAATGGTACGGATATTCATAAAAGAAGTCTCCCTCATTAGTTTCTCAGAGTATGTTAATTTCAAACTGTTTTAAAAAAATAAATGATTATCTTCTTATCTATACAATTTGTGCGCATCTCTGTGTGTGTCTGTCTGCAAAGATGTTGTAATGGGTTTTTCTCCGACTCTAATGGTCGCAGCGTCTCGAAACCGGTGCCACTAGATGCATAATTGATTCATATCGACGTATTTTTTATTCGAAAATCGATGCTTTAATTAGCAGAAATATTAATTAAAACGTCCTTCTATGTTTAATCAAATCGATGGGATCTTATTTTTCACCCTACAAGCAAATCCGAACGCGTTCCGCAGAATGAAGAAGCAAAGCGTGAAAATTTTGCGCGTATTTGTAAAGAGATTCCTCTTTAAAAATTCGAGATATTGAAAATACGCCTCTACCAAGAGAAAGACCTTTTATTACCAATTCTAACGGTGTAACTTAAAAAAAAAAAAAAAAAAAAAAAAAACGGATCTTTTATATTTTTAAAAGGTCCAAAAATGCTCATTTTTTCAATAGACTTTTTTTGAATCGCCCTCTACAAGTATGTAAATATCGAATTTCTTAACAACTTATATATTTTAAAAGGTCATTTAACCGTCTTTCAAACCATATAAATTTTTTTAACAAAATACGGATTAGCAATCCATATTTTTAGATTTTACGAAACATCGATTTTTTTCACAAAACATTTCATAACTCAAAATCTTTTCGGGATAAATCAATTCTCTTATATATATATATATATATATATATATATCTTAATTAAATAAAAAAGCCCTCCAAAGATTGAGCCCGTATTGTAAAAACTTAATCTGTTGTATATATTTTTTTTCTTTTTCGGAAAATGAGGCCTTTTATTTTGAGAAAGCCTCATTGCCGTCATTTCCCGATATGTATAAGTTTCTGCTCACAGTAGTTTCCTATGGTAACCACATTTGCACAGAAAGGTCAAGTTATTATTTTTTTTTTTTTCCTCTGAGAAAGAGTTTCCATAGAAATATATTTCAAGGGTTAGGGAAATACTTTTTTCCTTTCTTTTTTAAAGTATTTGAAATTGAGATATGACGCTGGAATTTCCCATTATAAGGTTTTAAGACCCGGATTTTCGATGGCAGATATTTGCAGATGTGTAAAATTATTAGGAAGAGAGGAAAAGGAGGGCAAAGGGGCAAAGGGGCAAAAAAAAAAAAAAAAGACTAGAAATACAGTTAGACAGTTCGAAATTAGTACTAAAAGTCAAAGAAATACAAATTCAGTTAGACTGTTCAAAATTGGTATGTAAAGGTTTTTGAGGTCTACAAATCGTAAAAGGATATTTTCGAAGGTGTAACACTATTATGAGGAATGGGAAAGGGGAGGTCAAAGGGGCAAAAAACTAGGAATATAGTTAGACTGTTCAAAACTGTTACATATAGATTTCTGGGCCTGGAAATAGAATGAGGATATTTTTGAAATTGTAAAATCATTAGGAGGGGCAGAAAGCGGGGATCGGGGGGGGGGGAGTAGATATAGATTTAGACCGTTCAAAATTGGTAAGTATAGGTTTTTTGGGCCAACAAGTCGAATGAGGATACTATCGAAAGTATAAAATTGTTAGAAGGGGCTGGAAGGGGGGCAAGGGTGAAAAAAAATAGAAATTGAGTCACTCCATTCAAAATTGGTATATATAGGTTTTTCCGGCCTACAAATCCAATGATGATATTTTCTAAAGTGTAAAATTATTAGGAGGGGCGGGAAGGGAGCGAAGGGGGTAAAAAAAATAGAAATTGAATTGGACCGTTCGACATTGGTATATATAGGTATTTGGGGCCAACCAATCGAATAAGGTTAATTTCGAAAGTGTAAAATTATTAGGAAGGACGCGAGGGAAGGCGAAGGGGCAAAATTGTAGAAATAGAGTTAGAGAGTTGAAAATTTGTATTGTTAGGTTTTAAGTCCGATAAATCGATTGCGGATATTTTCAAAAGTGTAGAAATATTACGAGTGACAGGAAATGGGCGCAGGGCCAAAAAAAAAAAAAATGAGTTTGAACGTTGAAAATTAATATTATTAGGTTTTTAAAGTCTGAGAAAACGATTGCGGATATTTTTGAACGAATAAAATTATTAGGAGGGGAGGGAAAGTGAGTGTGTTTACGTTGTCACAGGCAGTGGGGACCCGAACCGATGATTCCACTGATGAGAGAAGAATTTGTTTCTGTATTTTATTTGTCTTTTTAGACTGATATTAATATAGTGAATCAAAAAGTGGAACGGACAAAATTGCGCGCGCGCAGCGCACAAGGACCTGCGCTGCCGTTGGCAGTGTAAACACTGTAGAATATTTTCTCCATAAGAAATGTTTTTTTTTTTTAATTATTTTTTATAAATTATATGCAATTTTGACAATTAATTAATTATAGTGATTCATTTAAAAATAGTGACCCGCTAGCGTGCGAAGCTCGGTAGTAATTTATAAAAACTTGTGCTAAAAATCCAGAGCTGCTACAGTATATTATGCAACGTTCTCATTCAATTAAAGAACAATGAGAAAACCTCACATAAATCTGGATAATGAACTTCGCTTATCTTCTCCTAGTTTTAGCTTTAATAAGTACATTGCTGTAAAACACACATATAAAATTTTATCTCATCA
Organism: Salticus scenicus; assembly: GCA_963930645.1. Taxonomy (NCBI): domain Eukaryota; kingdom Metazoa; phylum Arthropoda; class Arachnida; order Araneae; family Salticidae; genus Salticus; species Salticus scenicus. The sequence goes on from OZ005653.1 coordinate 196,754,158, forward strand.
TTAAAAAGTTGTAATTTACAGGGGTGGAACACTGGCGCAGAACTTATACCGTTATTAATGAAACAGATTTTTCTACTTCTTAAATCAACGGTATTACAGGTAGCGAATTCCCTTGAACAATTATCGGTATAAGTTCTGCGCCATTGTTCCATCTTTGAATTTATATTACTTATATCTGTAGTGCAGATTGCCAACAAAGAATTCTCAAAATATAAAATCTGCGTGGATATTACTAAATATGCTATTTTTATCTCGCAAAGCTTTTATGTATATTTATATACTCATACCACTACACATTATAAACATACGATTTCTAAATATTTCGTTTTTTTTATAATACATTTCATATATATATGTTTGTTTATTTATTTATTTACTTATTTTAACTAGTTTTTCAATTTTTATCTAGTTACAACGTTAAATTTCAGAAACCTGTAACTATTACACTTCATTTCGCGTCATAGATCCAATTGATAATCAAAAGATAGGAAATTCGTCTAAAGAAATCCATTCACATTTTTCTTGAACAACATCCAATAAAAGATTTCTTTATTTCTTGTTACAATTCTTTGAAAAAAAATCTTATTGTCTTTTATCTTGTTACTTTTTGGGTAACTTGTAATTGTATCCGAAATCCTTGACATTTCATTTTGTTTCTTATTCTCTTAATTCTTCTAAATGTTCGCAAGATAGTAATAATATAGCATGCACCTTATATTTATATTTAATATATTTTTTTTAATTATCTGATATAGAATGGGATAGCTGATAGCCGATACTTTATGTATAGTCATGCAAATTTTTTCTTTTATCTTAACATGCTTTATATTATATAAAAACGGCAATAAATAATAAACATTTTATATTTCTTTATTTTGAAAACATTTCCATATAGATCAGACTGGCATAATATTAATTAAATTTGAAAAACAACTTAATTATTAAAATGTTCTTTTTACTTATAAAATGAATTAGAATAACACACGTCTTAAATTTGCTTTCTTTAATCCCGATAGAATTTAATAAAGTTTCGTTCCTTTTGTTTAATACCCAGAAAACAATGATTATTTCTAGAAAAATATTTTTTTTTTTTATGTATATACAGAAATATAAAGTAAAAGTAAGCATATAAAATTAGCGACAATTTTACGTAAAGCTTTTACGCATGTTGTAGCAGAATGTTAAGTACCTACAATTAAACATATTGAAACATTTAATTACAAATTTACTACATAAGTTGCCCTTTAAAGTCCTGCTTTCTCACCTTAACTTGCGAACAAATAGAGCTATTGGCTTTAATCGAAAATCTAAGACCTATAATGCAGCTGCGAGGAAAAAGATGAGATCGATTACAGTGTCGCCGACCAACAAACACTAGAATAAGCGCTTCTAGATAGGAAATGTTAAAATATAAGGGGGGGGGGTATCAATTACGGGGAAAAATCAGTAAGTTGCAAAGCGCTCTCAATTTAGTAGGCAACCTCGCAAACAATAACACACAGTGTAAAATGAATGCGTGAAATGCGCGTTTGTTTGGTCGAGAAATCTTTAATTCTTAACGTTGAGAAACGAGTACGAAATGTGAATAAATGTAAGGGATTGAACCAAGATTCTTCCGAACGTGATACATGAGCTGTACGTTTGAGTTATGACAGCGGACAGCTTTTGTAAATATTATACTTTCTGTGTTCGTCCTTGGTTTTTAAAGTTTGTGTTAGAAAGATCATGACCAAATGTATTTTTTACATTCTCTTATTGTCATTATCAAACAGATTTTTTTTTTCAATCTAAACCGAGTATGCTCTACTATTTTGTAATTGATTTCCCGTCCCCCCCGCTTTTCCTATTTATGAGCGCTTATTATGGTGTTTGCTACAAGGCGGCGCTATATTTGATCGCATTTTAGTACATACTCATATTAATATACCCAGACAGCATGGCAGTAACTGTCGTTTTCCAAGTTAAAGTGATTAGGCAGTAACTCAGTGAATACCATGTACAATTCTTAAAATTTAAGTTGTGTCAATCCAAATTACATCTTATGATCAAATTATTTATCATTGCGGTAAGATAAAACGTTTAAGAACTTTTATATTCATTTAATTATTAACGTTATTAGCATATTTTATATTTCATCAAATATAAAAAATACTTGAAAAAAGTTATTTTTATAAGTTTTGACTTTAAATTAAAAAAATATCGTAATAGAGATAAGTGAAATTTAATTGCAAAAACTGTAAATGTTCTTATGGCGTTAAATAAGTAAAAATAAAAGAATAATACCTATTGAAAATGTAACGTTAATTAAAAGCTTTTTATTGAAATTGGATTTTACAATTGCGTCTTGGTGTCACATTAATAAACATAGAGCCTCCACTTTAAAAGAAATGTAAGCAACTCTTTTCGTCGTTAGTTGGCTCAGTTGGTTAGAGCGTCATGTTAACACCGCGATGGTCGTGAGTTCCATCCTCGATGGATTGATGTGTTTATTGTAGCAGATAATTAATTGAAATGGTGTCTATTGATAAAAGAAAATTAACCAATCTTCACACAATATCCAAAGAATTCTTTATAAAGCTTTTTTAAAATTACTGAAAGGCACAAAAAAAAAAAAATCAGTAATTAAAAAAAATAAATAAATAAAGCTTTTTATTGATATTAATATAATAAGCTTTTTATTGAAATTGTATTTTTGTCATCATGTCCTAGTGTCACGCCGAAAAACAAAGCGCCTGCAATTTTGTGTAAATGTAAACAACTGTTTTTTCCATTCGTTAACACAGTATGTTAGAGTGCAATGTTGATAACGCGATGGATGTGAGATCGATCCTCAAAGGCCGATGTGTTACTTTTCTTCAGATAACCAACAGAAAAGCAGTCAACTGCTGAAAGGAAATCTTTTATTTCGTATACAATATCCTAAGAAATTTTGATTAGTTTTTTGAAGAAGATTTTTCTTGAGTTACTGAAATGAATAAAATAAAAATTTAAGTAATAAAATAAAACAACACGACAGGTTATTTTGGAGCCCTAAAAGTATAAAATAAAAATCTATCCTTGCAGAGATATGCTATAAAAAAATAAAAGTTTCAACAACAAGAAAATTGTCAAGAAAATTATAGATTTTTCACTTTTGCAAGAGTTGAAAATTGTTAAGTGTTCAAAATATTTAAAAAAACATTCGAGAACTATCCTTTTTGTATAAGTATTTGTTAGATTTTTCTGGCATATTCTATGACTTTTCTAGACTATTTGACTTTTGGTTAGAGCTGTATTTGATCTTTGTATTGAGAGCTGTATTGAGACCTTTGAAATTTATGGCTTAACCAATATTTATACTAAATCTATTAACTAAGAACATTGGTCTCGATTGCTTTTTAAAATATTTTGAATATGTAAAAAATTTCCTCTTTTGAAAAAGTGAAATATCTATATTTTTCTCTAAAATTTTCTTAGCGTTGAAAATTTCATTATTTTATAGCATGTCTTCGCAAGAATCAATTTTTATTTTATGCTTTTTAGGGTTTCACAATAAAAAGCTTCCACTGTTGAAAAAATAATTTTTTACTTAAATTTTGATTTATATGTAAAATGTATTACTTTTTCAGTTAAAAAGTTAAATCTACTAAATAATAAGATGTGAAAAGGTTTATATATAGATAGACAGGTAAACACAAAAATAATAAATTAAAGCCTTCTCATTCTGAGCCCAAGAAATTTATTAGTTTTTTTTTTTTTTAAATACTATAATTTTGTTTTCAACCACTCATTTTAAGTATTCAATAACGCAAAAAAATCTTAATTACAAAAACTTTCTTAATAAGGCATGAGGGACAAAGTACGTCAGCGAATATTATACACTACTTGAAACTGAAAAACGTAACGCCAAGAAGGAGTAGCCAGAAAGTGATGAAACTCAGCAAACAGAGAGAAATAGCAACGAACAATAAGTGACCTTTATTTCAAAGTAACACTCATAATACAGAGCGAGAATAGCGTTGGCTCAGTAGGTTGTAAGACAGCAGTGGACGGCGATACACGAAAAACACGTCTAGGTAGAGTCATTAAGAGTACGAATGGCGCCCTGAGGAATGGCTCTCCATTCCATGTCAACCATTTACTACAATTCGTCTTCTGAACGCGGTAGAGGGAGGGTCTACAAATGGCGTCTAATCAAATTCCGAATGTGTTCAATTGATGAGAGATCAGGAGAGAACGGTGGCGAGGGAAGCATTTGTACACACTGCAGATCAAGTTGGCTGATGCGAGGAGTATGAGGTCGAGCGTTGTACTAATGAAGGACACTGGGTATCCCCTGGAGGTAGGAGAGTGTCACCGGCCGCAGCACATCATACACTTATCGTTGGTTCGTGATAGTGACCTGAATACAAACTAGAAGTAACGTGGACTCGTGTGCAATTGCGCCGCAAACCATGGTGCCGCATTGTCGCGCTGTTGGACGTTGAACAATTGCTGCTGGATTGGACCCGTATCCACGTCGATGTCACACTCATACGCATCGACTATCATTAGAGATATAGTAGCATGGCTCCTCTGAAAACACGACCCTGTGTCATTCCGTCGTCCACATCGCTCTAGCCCGGTACCATTACAGACGTTGACGTCTATGCTGTGGGTTAAAGGCAATTTTATTAACAGACACCATGAGTGCAGACCACTAGCAACCGATCGACGATAAATGGTTCTGGTCGATACCGGAACACTTGAACATGCTGCAGAATGAAGGTAGAAATGGCTTGCGGGTCCGCCACCGCATGTCACAGGATGCGTCTATCCACGCTCTCTGACGTCAATTCAGCTGCACTGGCACCCCTTAAACTTACCACATTTTCTTGTTCCAACCATCTTCGCCACAGCCGGTGCACTGTATACGCGTCAAGGTTTGTGTCAGCTGAGATTTGCCATAAGGACCAAATTACCCATCTCAGTACGATCACACATTCTCCTCATAAAATCGTTTGTCTGTTGGGACTGCCACCGTTGGCGATGGCCTGGCGTTCTCTGCTACAACACGCTTCCTCTAAGACTAGAACAAAATTTTAAAGATGATTTCCCTAGTAGAAATAATTGCATGAATATTGAACATTCTGCAGGTTCCTTCCTTTATATCTTATTCAACGTGTGCTGGGGAACTGCTAATTTCACATCATTCGCATAACTCGGCGAAATACGTTTACCTTGAAATTTACATAATTTTCTGGGCACTCCTTCTTGGTGTTGCATTTTCAGTGTCGCGTTGTGTATATAAAATCACGTCCTGCACATAGGAGAAAAACATGTTAAGGTATCGCTACATTTGTTACAAAAAATTTATATATAGAACCATTTTTTTATACTTTTGAAACATGAAGATCATAGAAATTCAATCCTGCAGAATCTATTACAGAAAAACGCAATTGTTCAAACATGTACGTAAATTTTTGAATCAATTCGAAAAACACATTTAATAGGATTTTTTTGTTATTAGAAAATGGAGCAAGTAATCAATAAAAGAAAGCAGCGTGATACTAAAACCATTGTGCATCTAAATTAAATTACTCCTTATATAGAAGAAGCCATCAATATTTTTCAAATAACATATTTAGGTTAATTATTGTGAATATTTGTTTTTTTTAAATAAAGGAATCACAGCAAAAGGTGAACTATCATTTCGTGTAGTACTGATTTTATGAATTATATTTCAACTATTTTGAGAAACTGCGACACAGTTAAAGAAATATATATGCATTTGTATGTCTGTATGTGTATGTGCTAAACGTAAAAGAAAGTAATAATAATTATAATTCTTGCGCAAAATTGATCTGAGAAAGATGTTCTTTTTAAATTCATAAGGTTAAAAGTCTGTAGACATTCAAAACAAAATCATAGAAAATGAAGGAATTGGTAAAATTGAACGTGATTTACAAAAAATGTATTCTCGAGAAGGGATATTTCTTTTCTTAAATAAATAATAGTTAAAATGTTCGTGGATGGAGGGCGCTGTACGGAAACAATCACACACTTCAATGAAAAACTATATTTAATTGTATATACATGTTTGCAAATATATAACTACTATTCTATGTGTAAGTATATTACAGCTTGCAAACGAGTTGCAAAACCGCTAACTGCAACTTCAGTCCACGATTCTTAGCTAAGGTGAAACATTTTCACTAATAACGCTTTATGCACTAAATCAACATCGCAATTAAAGCTTCATGTATGCACAAGTAAGAAGGACTATAAGAAATGAACTCTTAATTGTCAAACCGTGAAATTTATAGGACTCTGATTTGTATATTCCTCATTAGGCGTCTGTCCAGTGACCTCTTTCGGCGAAAATTTTCACTTTTTTTTTTTTTTATGAAAAGAATCCGTCTTTACAAGAATAACAGTTTCGCCAACAACGTTCAATTCTAACAAATCTTTCAATTTTTATCAATTTTTTAAACACCTATAGCTTTATTGGTCACCCATTATATTAGGTTTCTTTTTTAGCACTTTCCAACAAGGTTGAAAAGTGTTATTGATTTCGGTTTGTCTGTCTGTCCGCGCTCTAACTCCCGTAAACATACATGGAATTTCTTGAAACTGATATATGTTATTCAAGTTTATTATCGGATGCTTTATTAAAAATGAATACCTCTAGTGGTTTATGTACAGGGATACCTGAAAGTACAGGTATTTCTATAAATCATATTTTGATACATTTACGTTACACAAATCTTAATAAAATTAAAATATGTTATTCAGGTTCACTATCGTATATTTCTATAGAAAATGGAATAAATATCACCAATGGTTTGTGTACAGGGACATCCAAAAGTGTTCCAAAGCACTGCAATACATGAGAAATATTTCTATAAATCTAATTTTAATAACTTTACTTTGCAGAAATATGAATGAAATTGAAATATGTTATGTATATGCACAAAAAATGCTTTTTTCGTTTTTAATGTAGTGTGATTCGCATTAGATCTGCAGGGCACACAAAAATATTCAGTTACATTGAAAGTTTTTATTGGAAATTTGCTGGAATGGCATTTTCGTTTATCTAAAGCGTTTTTAACACTTTTTTACAATTTTTAAGTGTGAATATGATTTTAGTTTGTGTATCTGTCTGTCTTATTGTCCATTGCCCGCCTTCAGCGTCGGTAAATATTTTCAGAATTTAAAAAAAAATGATATATGTTATTCAAGTTCACTATGGAGTGTTCTGTCTTTAAAATGGCATTAATGAGTCTTGTACAACATCTTTGTGTACAGGGACACCCAAATGTGCCAGTGCATTGCATTTTATTGGGAGACATTTTTATAAATCACATTTAAATAACTTTCCATTGTAAAATCATAAAGAAATTGGCATTTATTGTTAATATGCTAAAATACAGTTTTGTATAGAGTATGATATGGTGAACTTTCATATTTACAGTGTTGCACTAAAATATTCAGGTACATTAAAGGGACTGCAATTAGAATTTAAGGGCTGCATTTTCTTTTATGTAAAGCATTTTAAACTCTTCCCAACAATGTTTGAGAATGATTATGAATTCAATTAATCTATCTGTATGCCCTTCACTGCTTCTGTCTGTCCGTTGTGTTATAACATAGAAGAAAAGCATTGAAAATTATTCGACACAACAAGTACGGACAGTTGGAAAGGAGTTAATAACCAATGCGTATTACATGAGTTTTCGTTCTTTTTTATATTTCCAGTCATTTCTTATTTACTCATAAAAAAAAAATATTTCAGATATTTTTAATAATATTTGGGATGTGAATCGCGTAGTAATTTGCATATAAAATATTTTAATTATGACCAATATTATTACTATGATTTTTGCTATCAAACTAATTAGATGGATATTATTTAGTATATTCCAGATAAATGCACTATTTTAGTAATTTCGTTAACACATAATTATTAATTTAGTTAGAGAGTTTCTGCTTTCATTCCCTTCCTTTCAAGGTCTAAATAAATAGCTGTATAGTGAATAGCTGTGTTATTACATAAGCACTTAGATTATTACTAATCTAAATCGTGTCACGAAATTCACAAAGCTTACTATTAACTAGCATTCTAGCTGTCACATATTTGACGCAAAATCACTTAAAATATTATAAATGTTCCACCATCACTGATGTCTTATCATATGTTTCAGTTCAATTCAAGGAATTTAATGCAAACAAGAAATAACATGAATTTAGCATTGCAATATTTATTTTCTAACTACTTAAAGAGTGAAAAATTAAGTTTATTTTAGAAAAGAAATAGTTTATAATAATATACATAACATTAAATCAAACTATATTAAAAACACTTTAAACACACGTAAAATTAAATTTTATTTAAAAAAAGTTAAAAAAATTATCCGAAGCTTTTCGCTTTAATAGTAAAGCCTCATCAGGGAATTTTATTATCCGTTTCCAATGAGCAAGTCTATAGGAAAAAAAATAATAATAACATCTTTTAAATAAAATTTAATTTTACGTGTGTTGAAAGTGTTTTTAATTAAATTAACAAATGACACGTGTTAAATTTAATCTTTTTTAGAGATAATTTATACTAAATCAAACGTTTTATCATTTATTTCCTGCATTACAATATTAATTAATCCTTACATAACACAGAAATGAAATTAAATGTTGTTTAAAAAACTGTCCGACTGTATTTTTATTAAAAATGTATTAAGAGCTCCTGTTAGACATATCACTGATAATTTTATTTTCCCCAATTAAGTCCTAAGAAAGAAGTTTTATTAGCCATAATGCTAGTAATACTATAAAATCACAAGTATTAAATGCCTATCATTGAGATAAGGAAATTAAATCCCACGTTCTATATATCTTATTCACAGCTGATAATGTAAGCTATATATATATATATATACCAGCAAATAAATCAAGATTTTTTATGCATTATTAATTTTATTAAATTATTAATTATATACATCAGCTTTCATATATCACTTATTTTACTTCAAACAGCATCATCTCTACACATTTTTTTTTTTTTTTTTATGCAAGATTGATTATTAATGTAAAAAGAAAAAAAGTCTTTTTTTTTTTTTTTTTTTTTTTTTTTTTTTAATTATTAAACAATAATAGCGACCAAACGTTGTATTTTATATTGAATAAATAAAATACTAATTTTCGAAATTTTAAAAATATATCTTGAGGGTCCAAATTTGCTCCAAACTGTCAAAAAAGTCCAAAAATTTTATTCTTTTGATTCTTTTTTATCTTGTTATAATTAGTATATAAATGTCTTTTCCTATATCTAATAACAACAAAAATTGATATAAATGTTATTTAAGGGTTTCGCAAAGTTTTAATATTATCTAACGGTATCTTAAGGATCCGTAATTGAATGTTATAAAATTCGGAAATTTGAGTGTTTCAATATTACATTTAACGCATAATCTATATAATTTTTCTCTAACGTGGACCAGTTTCAATTATTTTTTGACGGAACGATACGATACGCGAGGATAAAGAAAATAATATTTATACATGAACAATTTTTAAGCACACGGACTTAGCTCAATGGACTAACAATAAAAAATGAGGACATTTGTCTGATGAGATTATTTTACGAAAAAATGTATTTTTAACAGTAGTTTCTTCAGAATCTTTGCAAGCGTCACTTTAAACCTAGCAATACTTTAAAGATATATACAGAATATGAACTTTTGTGTCATTAATTGGCTAAAAAACACAATCATAAAAAATATAATCAAACTAGGAATTAGTTTATTTTATTTTATTTATTCCTTTATTTATTTTTAGACAAACAAACAAAAAAATTATACCAAAATTAATAAAAAGTCATCGCGAACATGACGACAAAAATTTTGAATGATTTTGGTTACACTATTGCACAATATTAATTTGGTTTTAATAATAACTTGGCTTCTGGTAAATTAGACTTTTAATTAGGTGGTGAAATTGGTATAACATTTATGAGTTTCAAATTTTAAAGGTAAATAAGAAAAGAAATAAAGTGCGAATATTTCGCCCGAGTTTGCTAGTTAAATATAATTCTTAATATTAAATAACAAAAAATATATAATTTTATATTTATAGATTCAAATTTATTTCGGGATGTCTGTAATCTATCTACCACTGTTTTCAAATAGTATTCTTTTATAATATTTATATACAATTAAATAAAGCGAAAATTATTGTTTGTAAATTGCGCTGGAAAAATATTTTACAAATTTTAATGACTTCGCACCGATAAATTTTGCTCAAGGGCTGCGTAAAATGTAATCACTATACAATCAGGAAATATCTGGAGTTTCCAATGCAGGAAACTAAAAATAAGGAAAAGGAATAAGTCGTTTGATGATGAAATTCAAAAGCCGCTGATCATAAGTTACAGTCGGCAGCAAAAGTATCCGAGTACTAGCAAAAATTTCTATATAAAAAAAAGTACACTTAATACTACTTTGTTAAATAAAACCTTGACGGAACACGTTCTTAGACTGACTAAGAATAGGATTCGACAAGGATTTATTTAACAAAACTGTATTAACTATATGTTTTTTACATAGTAATTATTGCTAGTGATCGGATACTTTTGCTGCTGATTGTACTTGAAATGTTTTTATTCACGATTTAAACAAGTGTGTATCTTGCGTCGTGTATAACACCATTTTGTGCACCTGAATGTAGTTCCTAGATTTTAGACGCCTAAACAAAATCATCAGTTAGCCAAGTTTGGACGTCGTCGTCTTCAGAAGATGAAGCTGAAAAAGATGAAGCATGTATATTCTGCAACGCTTTGTATCTTGAATCGAAATCTGGAGAAGGCTGGATACAATGCTCGAGCTGCCAGGGGTGGGCCCACGAAGCCTGTTCCAGAGCAGAAGAAGAATACGACACATTTTTATACGATTTCTGTGTTATGTAATTTTTCAAATTTACAATTAAAAAGTTTCTTCCTTTAAAAACGTAGCCTATTTTTGTTCTAAAAACTAAATCAAAAGTAAAATCAGCAAAAACGTAATAACATAAAAATCCCTATCCCTTTTTACCCACCCTTGGTAGGGTAAAACGGGATCGTGTAAGACTTTGTGAAACCAGTATTTTTCACATAAATATTATTGAACAAATGTGACAAAGGTATTTTAAGTAGTTGAAAAGGTGTATACTTTTAAATGACGTCTAGCTATGGAATATACCTTGTACACAATAAAAAATAAAGCGAAGAATAGATAAGCTATCCCGTTTTGGGGTACTTTCCCCTATTCTAAATTTGCATCATATAGGGATGCTACAGTAAGCTTTTCGTTAAGATCATGCAAATGGTTCGTGTACAGGGACAATCAAGAGAATTCTAATACATTACGTTTATGGAGGAAATTGCAGGTGAGTAGAGTTTAACGTCTATAGACTGCACTAAACCAAATGAAACGAATATATATTTTTTGTAATAGAGATAGTTAACTGGGAAAAAAAAAGTGTGTATGTAGGAGCCTCGCCTCACCCCCCCCCCCTCCGGGGGGGAAGTCCCCCTTAGAGGGGAGTAAATTTTCATGACGGCTATCTTTCAAAAGAGCTCGCCAATAACTTTAAAACTTATGGTTGAATAATCGATCTGCGATAATTTAAAACAAAGTTATCGATTTTTTTTTTCTTTTAACAAAAAAAAAAAAAAAAAAACCTTAGAAAAAAATTCTTTTTTTTTTTTTTTTTTTTCTTTTTAAATATTGAGAATAACAGGGACTTTTTTTGGATATTTGGTGTTGTACTTCTTCTCTAATATGGAAATCGTCTGCATTATCATAAAAGGTAATTTTTTAAAATAATAATTTTAATAAATTATTTTTTAAAAAGAGAATTATTTTTTAATAGCCGAATTAAATTCTATATAAATGTAGGTGCATTAATGAAACGGGGGGTTGAGGGAGCGGTAGCCCCCTCCCCCCCTCACACAGAACTAATTATCATATAAAACTCTTCAGAAGCCTAATATGAATTGTTCAACACAAGTTTACAGTACTCGTTATCTTACCTTTTAATCTGCAACCTGTATTTATAGCATTAAATTTCAGGGTAAGAGAAAGTCGTGTGAGTGACACACCAGATTATTTAATTATGCTTTACTAACTGTTTTTATAAACTAATACTATGTATTTTTTCCCTAAATATTATAATTTGAAAAGATGCATTAAAACAAAATACTCTCATCACAGGACTAAAATATTAACAATATTTTGAATTATGAGCACTTATACTCAGTAATTTTAACTGATCGTGCGTAAGATTTAACTAAGTTTTTTTTCATAATTTATTAGCCAAATATACAGAATAACTCTAAAAAAAAAAAAAAAAAAAAAAACACAATTCTTATGAACTTCATAAAGATATTCTCATAGAATTACTTAAATTTCAAGTTATCCAAAAAAAAAATAAATAAATAAATAAAATAAATAAATAAATAAATAAATAAATAAAATCAAAACTATAAGTTTTTTTTCCCACTCACTCTTTTTTTTTCAGTGAATGAATGAATTAACGCTAATAAGCTGAGAAATGGAACGAAAGAATTTGATTCATAAAAAAAATCGTCTTCTGGTTTTTGACGTATATTCATTTTTTAAGGATTTTCTAACGCGTTTAGGTAATTTTTGAATTGGTGTGGTGAAAATTATGTTACTGTTGTAAATCTTGAAGTAATGAACAAAGCTTCAGGAAATTTTCTAGCTAATAGCACCTTGAAAAAAAAAAAAAAAAAAAAAAAAACGGTGTCGTTGAACTTCTAGTGCGTAACATTTAGTAAGTCCGCTGCCATTTCTAATTTTCCATTATTTTTAATATCGTAGCACAGGAGTAAATTGCTTACACATTTTCAAACCACCCATTATTATTTTTTTTTTTTTTTTTTAGAAATTCCAAATTTTATTTTTAATAATATAGCCGACCAGAGTAAAACATTTGTATTTGTATGAGCATCGCTCTCAACTCCCTCGTCCTTCCCTTTCCCGATCGGAACAATTGACTCTCGGAACTATTTTCAGAACTATTTACTGAAAATTGTAGTTAAATATTAGAATAAGTATGTTTTGGTACACAAATCAATTCATTAAACTTTACAAATTAGTTTTCATATAAAAAATCGACAGTAATAGTAATTTTTAAAATTCGCGGAATTTAGTAACAGTTAACATATTTTAAAAAATGAGGTATGGTAACAGTAATTAATTATAGTATATTTTAGTAAACTCGCCCGATAAAAAGAAAAAGAAAAAGAATCTGCATAAAACAACAATAATAATTCATATTTGAATAAACGTAAATTTATGTATTACACACAGATATACAGGGTGTCCACTCACGTTTGTTCTTACCCCCTATTATTCCTGAACGGCTGCAGGGAAACATACAAAAGTGGTATCTAGGTACAGTTAAGTGTGCTGCAAGAAGATATAACTTAAAACATCACTTAGTGGAAACTGGCGGACGTAGAGTTTCTATCTCGAAAACGGTACGAGATAGTGGTAGAAGTGAATTACAATGCTGTAGCCCATGACTGATTAAGTACGAAAAGCACCATGTAAACAAGAATGCAAAAGAAAAGAAAAAAGTCCTTAAACGTGCATTTATTTGTTCGTAATTTTCTACAATGTGATGTAAGAAGACGAACTTAGAAAGAAACATCAAGTTTTTGCAAAATAACTTTGTTTTCGATGTTCAAACTTTTGTCCGTCAGCTGCAACGCACATGTGGAGCCTTCTTTGAACTTAATAAGCATGCACGTCACCCGCTATGTTATGATGACCCGCGTCACCTGTGCAACGTAATGTTCAAAACAGGGTCCAAATACATGTTTGAAGCATTCAGTTTTTAGGATACATATCTACAAAGTGCTTTGTCGTACTAAGCCGATAATGCTCTAAATCTTTGTAATTTATTTTTTTATACCTATTCCGTACTGTTATCGAAAAAAAAACATTAATAACGTCGTTTTACACCAGGTGGCCCAGTCAGAGGTTTCATCTTTCACCGCATCGTCACTTTATTATAACACTTTGATAATTATAGCTTCAGCCATTCAGCAATTAAAGGAATCAGAAGACTTTAATGCATACTGCACTCTGTATATGTATATATATAGATATATATATATCACATGCATTTCAAATTATTAGGAACGACGATCTATATAAAATATATCAAAATGCTCTGAATCAATGACGAAGAGTACATTTGAATGAGAGGAAGGAATTTTTGTATATATTTTATCTAAACAATTCGAAAACCGTTTAAGATTTTTGAATAATTTTCTCTGAAAATCGTTTTTTTTTTTTTTTTTTTTTTTTTTTTTAAATATATATATATAAAGTGACTTTTTTTCCGTGCATTTGAGTTCAATGACTTTATAGAACAAAAAATAAAATAAAATACACTAAAAAGCTTCAAGATAAAGTTTAATAGAAAACATTATAGAAAAATTTAAGTTTTCAACAAATGTATTTTGTATTTCAAAAGATATAAACTTTGTGCATCGAAGATACATAAAAATCAATGTTTCAGATTCGTATTATAATTTACAAATAAATCCATTTTGTTTAGAAAAACTTTTTCTTTTTCATTGATTTTTAAGAATAAAAACTTTAAAAAATCAATGTAGAAAATTCATCGATAAGTTTTGTTATGTAAGTTTACATAAATTGATTAACAATACATTTCCCTCGTTTATTACGTTGTGATAAAAGTTCCTACTAGTTTGTGAAAATTATTTGTTTATTTAAATATATTTTTGAGCAAATACTAATAAATAATAAAATGATACTATTTTTTTTTTTTTTTAATTTATCTAAGAAAATCATTCTTAAAATTATTACAAAAGACATTTTAAAAATGAATTCTGTTTTCTTCATATTATTGAACTTAAAAATTAAAATAAAAATGCAACTTAAAAAGTTTATGTATATAAAAGATTCTGATATTTATATAGTATTTATAAAATTCGTAAAACATATAAAATGTACTGTACATAAATGTCAATGAGTATTAATAAGATAATCGTTATAAATGCTTTATCAATAAATTAAGCTAATTACTGACAAGTACTGCACATCGAATATATCCTGAAAGTTTAACTTAAAAATACTAGGTTTATTATCAAATGCAATAATATTTAAATAACAAATATTATTAAAAATTCGCGCTTTACTAAATAAAAAAAAAATCATTTATTAAAATATTTTAATTCATTTCCTTTATTGAAAAGACAAAATTAATAAAATATTGTAAAATCCAAATTAATATTAAACATTCAAAATCTATACGTTATAAAGATGAATCTTTAAATGTAGCATGAAACTTTAAAAAAAAAAGTAAACAAAAAGAAAAAGAAAAAAACGTTTTTTCTTTTAAAAGCTGCGGTTTGAAAACTTTAAGTATACTTAAAAGTATGTACTATAACAAGACTTATTTTAAATTTTATAAAAGAAATTCTCGAAGAAAATGCTAATAAGATTACATATTCTGAAAAAAAAATGATGAGTTAAATAATATATTATTTATCAGAAATATGATTAGAAATGAAATATATATAGTTGTAATTATGCAATAAAAGAAAAACACTGAAAGAAAGAAACCAATGTCAAATTTACTTTTTAAAATATATCTGCATCTTTAAAATCTTTGAAGTGTAAAAGTATAAAATTTTTCTAAACACCAGATAAAGAAAAGAAAAAAAAAAAATATGTAACAGTACATTTGTTAAAATATCTTTATTTCCAAAAAAACTTTTGAAATACTTCTAAGAAGAAAAATAATATCCATTTTTGAAATTATTCCAGTTTCGAAATGAAAGTTCAATATTTAAGAATATCTGCAAAATAATTTTACATGTTGTTACTCTGCTTAAAAAAATTCGAAAAAGTATTCTTTTGAAAGAGCTGATTATAGTAATAGATTATTCTTTATAAATAAAATATCTGAATAAAATAAATGTAATATCCGGAGAAAAATTCCTTTTGAAATTTTCTGTAAGATTTTCTTTGAAGTTTTATCAAGTTTCTAATAATAAAATACTGAATTCTAAAATAAAAGTTTTTGGTAAAATCACTCAATAAGATACAGATCAAATTTGAATTTACAAATGTTTTGCATTAGGACTTTATTTGCTTCAGATAAGATTTTTTAATTGTTCGGTTTAATCTTTTAATGGCAAAAAAAAAAAAAAAAAAAAAGTTCATTTGTACTTAATTTTATTGAAAATATTAAAATAGGTACAGAAAATAATTGGGTACTTGAAATTGAGTACAATTAATTTTATTGGATCTTATTTCATTTTATTTAATACAAGCAATTCATATGAATATTCAATTAGAATTGCTTTTTAATTGAAAGGGATTTTTTAGAGCTTATACATTGTATAACATATTATTATGTAAAATAACATTTAATAAAAATAAATATTAAAATAAAATAAAATTCTATTTTAGTATAACGTTTACTTTTTGTATTATTTCTGATATCAATAAAGCACTAAGCCAATTTAAAATTTTATTTTTACTTTATGTATACGCACACACACACATGTATATATATTATGCATATATACATATAAAAAGCGCGTTTTTACTAATTTGATTTTTATAATGCAGCTTATTCATTACATTAAGTCTGTTACATTTTGTATTATGCTTTCTTTTTCTTTTTCGGTAACTTTGTATAAATTTTAATATAAATATTTTAAACAAAAATTGGATCTACATTTCAAAGTATCATTAATTAAAACAATTCATTTTAAAAATAATAATATTCAAAGTTCATAGGACAAATAATACGTCACATTTCTTTCTTTCTTTTTTTTTTTTTTTTTTTTTTCATTTTGCTTTATTTTAATGTATAAAGAATAAAAAATAATAGAAAAATATCAGAAAAAATATTATATTTTTATATTTAGAATAGTCGTTAAGCATTATTTATGATCTCTTCTCAAGAACATAGTTCAAAAGTTTCTGGCATTGAAAATTAACATGTAAACGTTTAAATATTTATTTTCATTTATACGAAAATTCTGACAATGTTTATAATTTTTTTTTTTTTTTTTTTTTTTTTTTTTTTTTACATCTCAATTATTTTTAAATCTTACACAGTGATGATAATTAAAAACATGCATAATTCAAACGCAGTTTTGTGTTCTAGTTACTATTTATTGAATTTACAATGTTAATTAAATCAATGTTGATTAATGAAGTGATTGTAATATTCAAAGTTTTAAATATTAATAAATTGAAAAACATAACAGTATATATATATATATTCAGTAACATTTTTTCAAAGGATTTTAGAAAATTCTAATTGAATTATCTTTTTTAAATCTTCTATCTTTAAACGTGATTTTTTTAAATTATTATTATTGATATGGGTTTATTGTGTCTCGTGAATTTATTTTATTTATACTTAGATTTAAAAAACTAAGTTATTGACTGACTTTTATTGTTATATTATGATAAAAAAATGTTAATTTCATTAAAAAAAATCAGTTGAAAAAAACTTAATTTGTAGTTTATTTATAAATTTTATTTAAAAAAAAGACGTAATTTTTTAAAATATTTAAGTAAATGACTGTATATATATATTCTTTCGAATAGTGTTAATCTACTTCAAGCCATCTATTTTTTTTTTTTTTTTTTACCTTAACACTATTTTAGTTAAATAATCGTAGTAACCGTTTAGTATATTTTTTTCGTATTAATATCACACTCATTTGTTTACCCCCCCCCCCCCCACCACCTTTTTTTTTTTTTTTAATGAAACTTACTTTTGTAATTTTATCTGTGTCATTTTATGATTTTTTGTCTAAATTGTTAATATAACTAATGTTCAGCTGTTGTAACACATTACAAAATATGCCATATAACATATAAATATAATAAAATAACTTCATAATATATATAATTTAAACCAAATAATATACCTGCTTGTATAAAATATAACTACTTTAGAAAATATTTGTTTGTTTGACATTGTTTACAAAATGTCAATTCATAGAATAAAGATTCATATAAACCATGACTAAAAAAGTTTTTAAAATGTTTATATTAGTTTAACAGCGTGATAGCTGTAACTGCAAAGGACAAAAAAATACAAATTTAATCAATTCTTTGCAAAGGAAAGTATTATCAAACGAAGCTTGAAGTGTATTAAAGCAGTATAAATTAATATTTTAATGTATGAGTGTAATGGGTAAACTTAATGTTCTTGTAAAATTAAACTAATATTTCGAGAACAAAAGAAGAGTTGTCTGTGTATTGTAAGAAATATAAAATGCAATAAGCAATAATTATAGATATTCTCATGAAGAAATTAAATTTGCAGTGATATTGAAAATTATTTCATTAGATATTAAGCTATGTCTAAAGTTGTCAAACATTTCCATAGAAATAAATTTCGTATAACACACTTTTTGAACTGAATTTTGTTCTATCATATATATACATGCGCACATACTTGCATATATATACAGAATGTTCCGAAAATCCCACACCCCCTTCTAACTCGAAAATTAGTCGGAATTAGGAAAAGTGGCGAAACTGGTGTTCAAGGAATTCGAGAGGGACCTCGTTTGGTGTGAAACGTTTGTGCCCGGGGGGGCTAGGGGGCCGCTAGGGGGCCGCTGGGGATGGCAACTTTAAAATTTCAAATAGGAAGGCATGTTTTGTGATACATCCCTGGAAACATCTCTTCAAAAGAATGAATTTGATATAAATAGTTTCGCCCTACGATGATTTTTAAAGGAGATAATTGAGTTTTTAAACTTTTGAAATGTAGATTTTATACTTGTGTATCCCCTTTAATAATTATTTCAGTACAAAACTATATCAAATTCATTGTCTTGAAGAGACATTTCCAGGGATGCATCACAAGACTGTTTGAAATTTTAAAGTTGCCCTCCCAAGCGGCACTACTTGCCCGGGCCCAAGCATTTTTGGGCAAAGTGTGCCTTGTGGTACATTCCTGGAAAGGTCTCATGAAGACAATGAATTTGATATAAACAGTTTTGCCCTGCAATGGTCATTAAAAGGGATTTAAAAGTATAAATTTCACATTTCAAAAGACTAAAATCCCATGTATCTCCCTTAATAGTAATCCTAGGGCAAAACCATTTATATCAAATTCATTGTTTTGAAGAGACTTTTCCAGGGAAGTATAACAAGGCATACCTTTCTATTTGAAAGTTGAAAGTTGCCCTCCCTAGTGGAGCCCCCTAGTCCACCCGTGCCCAAACATTTTTTTCCAAAACATGTCTCACTCGAATTCATTGAACATGTGTTTCACCATTTTTTACAATACCGACTCATTTTCGAGTTAGGAGGTGGTGTGGGACTTTTTGAGCACCCTGTATGTAAATAAATCACTAACTATAGAAAAGGATAAAGTCTACTTTTTAAAATTTTAAAGGAGATACGAAAATCTGATTTAAGAAGGAAGTATAAATATGAATTATTCTATAATTTTTAATCATACACCTGCTACTAAAGGCATTATAGTTACTGTGGCCAATTCCTATAGCTGTATTAAATGACACACCACTCGGTTGATCTTCTTTGATGCAATAAAACGAACTTTGAAAATTTTGGACAAGTTTCATTTCTAAAGGTTAGTGATGCATATACATATAAATAAAAAGAAAGAAGAATGGGTAATTTTTAATCTTAAAATACTTCTCCAAATATTACTCTAATTTAATATATGTTTTACTTAGAAAAATGATTTTTGTTTGGTTGGGTGGGTTTTACGTCGCACTAGTGCTGTGAAGATGGGCAAATATTTATTAGGGAATTACATAAATAAATAGATTAAGTTTTTATAGCGAAATGGTTTTCAAGCTTTGAATGAGTGTAAATCATTAGCGAATCGGAGAATAAAAAATTAATAATATATGAAGTTACATTGCGCTTCCTTCAATATAGAAGTGTTATATATATATATACATGGTCTGTCCCAAAAGTAATGCGCCCATTTTTATTTTAAGAAATTTATTGAACCGATTCGTACACTTACTCAATATTCTTCGAAATACATCTCTCCTGCTTCAACACACTTGTTCCGACGCGATTTCCATGCTTTATATGCGTCCTGGCTGTCCATCACAGAGATGTCCTTTAGTAACCTCGTCGTAGCCACCTTGATGTTCTCCAGGGTCCCCAAATTCTGTCCTTTGAGGATTTTTTTAATTTTTGGGAATGAAAAGAAGTCGGACGGGGACAAATCAGGACTGTAAGGCGGCTGGAGGAGCGTTGAGACGCTGGGAGCATTGTCATAGTGCAGCTTCCAGGAATTCTTGATCTCGCGCCTGACGTGGTTGACCCTTTGCTTTAGCCTTTTCAGTACTTCAACGTAAAATTTGGCGTTGACTGGTTGGACAGGTAAACAAATTCAAAATAGACCACTCCCTTGGATTCGAAAAAAAGAAGAAAAACAACAAAGAAAAAATATGAGCATCGCTTTGCCCTGCGATTTGCTCATTCTTGCCTTTTTTGGGCGTGGTGACGACGTCGTATGCCACTCTGCGCTCTGTCATTTTGTTTCTGGGTCGTACAAGAAGGTAAAAGTTTCGTCATTACTTACCACATTGTACAAAACAGTCGGATCGTCCTCACAACACTGCAGCAATTCTGCTCGAGAGTTTGTTCCATCTTGATTTCGACCAAGCACTCACACAAGGGTTCACACAAGGGCTCACTGAGACTCTGAAGGAGCTCGGAGCCATTTTATTCTCATCATTAAAAAGAAGGGAAAAAAAAAAAAAAAAAAAAAAAAAAAAAGGATATTTTTTTATGTTTTTTTTTTTTTCGTTAAAAGTAAAAAAAAAAAAATCGATAACTTTGTTTTAAATTATCGCAGATCGATGGTTCAACCATTCGTTTTAAAGGTATTGGCGAGCTCTTTTGAAAGATACCCATCATGAAAATTTACTCCCCTCTAGGGGGGAGGCGAGGCTCCTACATACACAATTTTTTTCCCAATTAACTATCTCTATTACAAAAAATATATATTCGTTTCATTTGGTTTAGTTCAGTCTATAGACGTTAAACTCTACTTTCCTGCAATTTCCCCCATAGACGTAATGTATTAGAATTCTCTTGATTGTCCCTGCACACGAACCATTTGCTTGATCTTAACGAAAAGCTTACTGTAGCATCCCTATATGATACACGTTTAGAATACCAAGTTTGAACTTTCTGCCATAATTTGTTTTTGAGATATGCTGATAACAGACACACAGACACACAGACAGACACACAGACATACAGACAGACACACAGACATACAGACATACACACAGACCATTTGCTAAAAACATGATTTTCGTATTCAGGGGACCTCAAAACGTGTAAATATAACAAAATCTCGTGTTCGAAAATTTGACCTAAAAACAATACTTTCTCTACCTTATGGGTAAGAGAAAGTAAAATTTTGGCGTATTAAAGTCGATATCTTAAATTATATCAAATTTTTATATTTAGAAATATTGAAAGATACCTCAAATTCGATTTTAAAAAAATGCCGTATTCTAACAATATTTTGAATACTCATTATTGTTTTACCGATTCAGTCATATTGAGCTTTTGGAGAAGGAGTGAATATATATTTTAATGTATTTTCTGTATATTGTAGAGTAATAAGAAAAAATATACTTATCTCAATTCTTAAGAATGCTAGTAAAATATTATGAAATCTGTAATTCTGATTGCAGATTTTATGGACTAATTGCGCGTCTTTATAATAGTTTTGACATTATCTATAAACAATTTATCAATGAACAACAATATATATATATATATGAACAATTTATCAATGAACAACAATATATATATATATATATATATATATATATATATATATAAATGAGAAATAGCGTTTAATTACAATCTTCACCATAGTTCTATAATCACGTGTTAGAAATCATGCATTTAAATTTCAAACGAAAAAAATTGTACCAACGCATGCTATTTTTTTGCGGTTTCAATTGCGATTACGTGATGTGCACACATTTTAAGATGAGATGCCTCTCAGAATTCGATATATATATATATATATATATACTAGCTGACCCGACAAACGTTGTTTTGTCATATAAATTATTTCTAGAGAATATTTTGCTAGAAAAAAATAACTAACTTATTGTAAGTGTGTTAGGATGTGGTATATAAGTGGAAGATGTATGGAGCGCTGTGAACGGTGAAAGAATATAAAAATAACAAAACACCAATCATTTATTTTTTTAATTTATTAAAATTGATTCTTTAAAATTATATACATATTGCTACTTATAACAATATTACTAAAAAACAATATCATTCCCTTAATGCAACAGAGTGTACAATATTTTTTGTTATCCCATCTTTCGCCAATACAAACAAACTGGATGGTTTGCCCACTCGAGAGCCACGTATAATTGTCCGTGTGAAAAACATGATGTGCTCAAATCTAAGCCACAGACAGACATCGTTTGGCCCTGAGACTTATTGATAGTCATTGCAAATGCCAATCTAATTGGAAATTGAGGGCGTTTAAATTGAATTGGCACATCTGTGGGTATAATAGGAATTCGCAGTAGTAATATATTTTCACCTCGGAATTTGTCATTTAAAATGATGGCTTCGATAACATTTTTCATTAATTTTTTTATGACTAATAGCGTGCCGTTTCACAACCGTGGTGGGTTCAAATTACGAAGCAAAATAACCGGAGATCCAACCTTCAGTTGTAAAATATGTCGTGGCATGCCTGGTAAATCCAATGAGTTTAAAAACTTTGTTGGATAATTTACAGCTTCGGTGGCATCGCAAACTGTATCATTAGATTTGTATGACACCAAGTCTCCTGGTAACAAATGTTGTATCTTGAGATTCAATTCGTTGACGTCCACATATTTTGCTGCTAAAATTGCTCTTTCTGCCAGCCACTCAAGATTTGTGTATCGTCTGTGTACATCGGGAAATATCTGGTCAATAAGAGCATCTTGAGAATCAATGATTGTGCAGAAATCGGTCGGTAATTTTATGCATCCAGTTTCATCTGTAGTAACTTTTCCATCGCCGATATCTAACAATTGTTTTGAGAATGTTTCAGCGGATGGATCTTGAAGCTTTTGAACGCACAAATTTACTTTCAGTTGTACTTTTTCAACGTTAAGCCACAATGACGATGATTTTAAGCACTCGTTGATCTCATCAGCGTATGTTGAACACGGAATAACGGGAAATGCTTGTCTGAAATCACCTGAAAAGAGTAACAGAGTGCCGCCAAATAGTTTGTCGTTGTTTTTTATATCTTTCAATGTCCTGTTCGACGTCTCGAATGTTTGTGTTCCATAGTGCATTCATCCCAGATAAGAATTTTACACTATTTCAGCACTGTGGCCATGGACGATAGTTTTTTTTATGTTGCACACTGCGTCTGGGTTATTTTGAATATTTAGTGGCAGTTTAAATAATGAATGAGCTGTTCTGCATCCATCTAATAAAGTTGCCGCAATGCCAGATGATGCAACAGCCAATGCGATGCCATTATTTGATCGTATTTCTGCGAGAATTAGCGAAATAAGGAATGTTTTGCCAGTTCCACCTGGTGCATCCCCCCCAAAAAAAAGTATCCACCTTGTCCTGCCAAAACTGCGAGCATGATGCGGTCGTAAATGGTTCTTTGTTCTTCATTCATTAGTGGGACATTGCGAGCAACAATCGCTGCCATTTCTACAGTATTGTATTGTAGTTCACGATTCAATTCAGTGCTTATTAAATCAGATGCATTTCGATTTGTTGAATGCATACCGAAATGACTGAATGGTAAGTTGGCAATGAAAATGCAAAGATCTTCAATAGCAATCAATGCTTCATTGTACATAGCGTCCCTGAATACTATCGTTAGATCGTTGCACCGTGAACGATGTTGATGCAATATATCATTAGTCATTGAATCTTTGTGATTATCCCATAATGTCTCTGCTTTGGCCGAGAAACATGTAGTCAACACTCTAGCGAATAGTAGACGAATTTGTTTTGCTGTACAGTTCAGTCCTACTTCAGCAAGCATACACTCCCACTGGTTGTCGTCTTCCAGCAAGCCGAGTGCAAGGCATGAATCTTTATACGTTGGATACTGTTGTCCATTCACTTTACGTAAATCTTGAAATGACAAAGGGCCGATGACATTAACCAATAACAGTCGAAGATAAAAGCACTTAGTCTGCCTTGGATTGACCGTAAATACTCGTTCCAAGGTGTTTGATTTGAATAAACCGGGACATGCATCAATCGGCGTGCCTTGCTTGCGGGGCATCCATTTTTTTGTTGGAGCCCATGTGACATAGCGTGGTACTTCTGAATAGAGTAATGTCCGTGCAAAAGCACCAAAAGCATCCGCACGATTACACAATTCAAAAAATTCGGTGAGTGTAGTTTTTGGTGGATTTATAGCACGATCATTCGCTGTCTCGCTCGTGAAATATACGCGCTGGCCATTTTCAAGATGGACGGCTAAATGAAGAACTGCTGGATCCCGTTCATGAATTGGGAAACCAAAGATACGCCAAACAGCTTCATTGGAGCTCACGTACCGGCCAGTTTGGTAAAGTGTTATTTCATCGTTGCTATTCACCAGAGGAGCATTCACATTGGTATTTTCAACTCGAAATACAGCCATATCACTGCCTCTATTCACAAACTTGCAAATGTATTTGATGCTCTTCACTGAACTGCAGAACTGAACATTAATATGAGCATTGAATGTTTTGCTCAGCAGAGGCGAATATGGGACCACCCATCGGTTATCAATGTCAATATCTATGTTGTTGACATAGATGACCGCCATAGATGATAAGATTGTCCGCCATTATCGGGAATTCTTCGACGATATATTGATATCCGTCAACATTTGTGATCGTGAAATTTTTCTGAAAATTTTTAGTACATTTTCCATCTGCACAAATAATAATGGCCTAAAAATTCATTTTTCATTTTAACATAAAATAACTCTGTCGGATATTGACGAATATTTTAAAAGAATATACCATTTTAACTAATTTTAACATTTTAACAATATTAACGTTGAAAAATATTTTAAACACTTACGGTTAAAAATTCATTTTTCATTTCAACATTAAATAAATTCTGACATCGTGTTTACGATTCTAAAATATTAACTTTGAAAAAAATATTTTAAACACTTCGTAAGATACGGTTACGATTCTAAAAATATTAATTTTGAAAAAAATATTTTAAACACTTCGTAAGATACGGTTAAAAATTCATTTTTAACACGCTTTTATTAGCTTCACCTGTATGTATGTATGTATGTATGTTTGTTTGTAACTTCTCTGGGAGCAAACAAAAAATTTATATTGTAAAAAAAATACTTTCTCTACGTGAACGATGCGGCGTCGAGGTAAGGCGCTGCGCTACGAATCTAAAGGTCCAGCGTTCGATCCCCGTTAGGGGAGATTTTTTAAAAATGGTTTTTGTTAATTCTAAGTTATTTTAATTAAAGATTTAAATGTATGTAAATATTACGGTGTGTCACTCACACGATTTTCTCTTACCCTGAATTTTAATACTAAGATAGATATTTCGTGCTTTTTAGTTCACATTTCTATAAAAGCGTGTTCTTTAATTTTTTAAAACTATAATATTATTCATTTCAACATTAAATAAATTCTGACATCATGTTTACGACAACTCACGCCATGTAGGTGGAAAAGTTGTTGAAAGAGTTTGTTAAAAATTAATTAAGAAAGAACTAATTAAGTTACAACTTTCATTTGTAAATCTAAACCATTCTCGAATTCACCTGAAGACACACAAAAAATTTCATTAAACTCAGTCCAGCCGTTTAGGAGGAGTTCAGTGACATACACACGCACAAAAGAAATATATATATTTACATGTGTATCGTTTATTCTAACTTTGAGTTGCGTCCGTTTCAATTATAATTTTTTAAGTAATTTTGTATTTTTATTTTAATCTACAATTTTAAATGGTTTTTATTTTAATCTACAATTTTAAATGGTTTTGGATTGTCATTTTTAGGTAATAGTTTTATTTTGATATTCGTTTTTTCTGGTTTTACTATGGATGTTTCGGGCATGTGAACAAAGAAATTCTTAGCTTTTGCTTTCTTTGTGACAGAAAAACATCCATTTTTTAGCATATTTGCATTCTACCAGGCCCTTGAAAACGTTAGAATGCAAATATTGCTTTTTTCTCATTCCAATTTCCAATAATTCATTTCGATTTTTCTTTAATTCTTTTTTGATTTGATTTGGGTAGTCTTCGCTTATGATCCGAATAATTGTTTTAATACTGAAGCTAAATCATCTTTAAATTTCAAAATGTTTGCACTGATATTATTGTATTACTATATATATATATATATATATAGTAGCGCTATTTGACCGTTCTGATGATCTCTACATTTTAATTAATCATTATTAAATATAAAACCTCATATTATAAAATAAAAAAAAAAAAAAAAAACAGATAATTTTTGACATGAAATTCCATTAAAATCGGTCAATACTTTGCTAAAGTCCCCTACTAATTTCCGAACGTTTTCCAGATAGCAGTTTGCTGGTGTCAGAACCTACTATCAGCGACTGCTCTTTACTGGTATAAAGCAAGTTCACGAGCTAACTGTTTTATTAATTTAAGACAATCTTTGTAATATAGTGGTAGAAATGGTCATCATAAGAATGCCTGATTACACATACAAATGAATCGAATAAATCAACTGGTAAAACTTGATAGTAATTCCTTTTGTATTATCGGAAAATTAATGTAGCTTACATAAATTTGTAACTAGTAAAATTATTTAAATATATATATATATATATATATATATATATATATATATATATATATATATATATATATATATATATGTGTGTGTGTGTGTGTGTGTGTGTGTGTGTGTGTGTGTATTTAAGTTGAAGATAGAAATGACTAAGCTTTTATGGAGCTGCATTCGTTTCATTCTTTCTTCAGAGTTCCAGGGTAGAAGAAATGACCATGCCCCTGCATATAAAAAATAAATAATTTAAAAATTTAAAAAACTGTTTAACTGTTACTGTCATGAATATACATATATTTCACATTGAAAATGTAAAAACAAATAATAATTCTTACAATGCACATTTATATAAAATTTTATCCTATACTACCCCATTGAAATTTTGTAAAAAAAAAAAGGAATCTTAAGGCCACCTGTTAAGCAGTTGATCCCCAATTTTTCTTTTAGCACCACTTTAGGTCAAAATCCAACAAAATATCAAGTTCCGTTAAATTCCGTCCATTATTTCGTAAAAACATGCGTCCACAAAAATTTTTTATACACACGCAGACAGACAAGCATCTTCTAAAAGTTATCAAATCGTGTTCAGGACAACTCAAAACATGTAAATCAGTCAATAAACAGTAGTCGAAATTTTTCTCGAAATAAATACTTTTTCTTATACATATGAAATAATGTAAAATAAGAACTATCATAAATATAACTTGATATTTTATTCATTTTATCTTACATATTTAAACATTTTTTTTCTACATAATAGGTAATGCTACAACTTCATTACATTTAAATTTGAACATTATATATATATATATTATTATTATTATTATTATTATAATTATTATTATTATTCTTTATTATTATTCGGTGTTCGATTTATTTTAAAAATATTTTCTGTAAAATCGAAATCATACAAGTAGATAAGAATCAATAATATTACTTTTAAATCTTATATGACTTATCACATATCATATAAATTATTTTCTTTGAAAATATTTTCTTACCCTAAATTTTTGATCAAGTTTATTTAAGCGAAAAGAAACTTACATTTAATTTATAAATGACTTTTATACTCAAAAAAATATTTTCATTTGAATGGTCATAAAAACTGGTCTTTCCTTTGTGAAAGAAATATTTCTTGCAGAAAAGATTTATTGTGTTCTAAAATCAATAAAAGTGGGTATTTGATACAATTGTGAAAATTACCAGTCATAAAACCAGTCTTTTGTCATTCATTTTTCACTGCAGTCAAATGATAAAATATTATTTTTTATTGGTGTACAAGAGAAAATTTTTTAGGAAATAAACTTTTAGTGGTTTCTTCGAACATAAATATATTATAAACAACTTCTCCGGTGATAGGTGAGATATTGTATTTGTTTAATATACAAACCTATTATCCCTATTTTTTTTCCCTGTATGCTAATAGAACGATTAAAATTAATAAAAATAAAAATATTCTTTGATGTCGATTTATTTTTGATGAAAACAGTGGCATTCCGTTTGTTGTTTAATAAAGCATTAACAATAATAAACAACACAATATTGTTACAATAAAACAATAAAATTCATTACTGTTAAGTTACTTTGGAATCATAAATGAGTGTCATCATTTCAAAATTATAAAAAATTACAAGGAATATATATATATATATATATATATATATATATATATATAGTTTGTTTGAAGGTTTAAGATTATAAATGCAAATAATACAGATAAACGTATCTTAAATGATGCTACTTTATTTTTCAATTACAGACTTTTAAAGTTTCACTTGCCGGCTTTACCCAATTTCCTGGTCACCATATGTTAAAAAATCCTTTCTATGATAATTTTATTCATTTATTTTAGGAATATTAATCCTATACTTATTAATAAGCTTCAAAACTTTGAGTAGTTAACATTTACTATAAAATAATTAGTTAAAATATAATTAATTTGTGAAATATAACTTTCGAATGGCAACACTCTTAAAGACGAAAATTTTTTGTGCTAATATAAAAGCTTGTATTTATTATTCAGATGAATAAAATATTTATCTGCAACGTGGAAAAGCCTCCTCGTATCTCTAAACATAATGGCAAAGCATCACTGATTCCCTTATTCATGTATCAAGGTCGAGTCCAAATCCTAAAGCTCATAACATGCCATTTCCACAGCTGGTCCTTCTCAAAGCTTAGGCGGTCATTATAATCGAATTTAATGAAATTTAACCTTTAAGGAGTTGAAAAGAGAAAAATAGAAGTTTTTAACCTTTTAACCGTATGCTTGCAGTGGTTTCCCTTAGAAGCTTGAAGTTTAGCAATATGTCTTCTCTTAGCCCCTAATTAAGATAAAATATAAGAATTTTCTAAAATGTTGTCCTTAAAGGAGAAAAGGGAACGCCTGACAATTTCACCTGTTTTTCACACGTTGAAAATAGCATTTGTTTTCAATAAAAGCTTGAAGTTTAACAAAATGTTTTCTCTTAAGCCCTAATTAAAGTAAAATTTAGAATCTTGAGAAATTTAACACTTCAGGGTGTGGAAAGGGATCTAGAATTTCTCCCGTTCTTCGCACGGGGAAAGTAGCAGTAGTTCCCTACAGAAGTTTGAAATAAAAAATAAATGTCTCCTTTTAGGTCCTAATTAAGATAAAATATAAGAATCGCCCAAACTTAACGCTTAAGGGGATAAGAGGGAGCTGTCTAACACTTCTCTTCGTTCTTCGCACATGGAAAATCGCAGGGGTTTCAAATAAAAAATTTCACCAGACTTGAAAAAACTTGGTCTTAATCAGAATAAACAATCTCTGTTGAACAGGTTAAATCAATTAGCTTTGCTTTCAATTTTTCTTCTTAAATTTTTCCCCGTGTAGAAAAAAAAAATAAATAAATAAATAAAAAATAGAAAAAAAGGTAGAACTGCTAGTTGAATCATAATTTTGAATTAAGATTACTATTTCTTACGACTTATTCTGTCGCTATCATAAAACCCTACACAATCATTGTATAGCGTTACGGTTTTCTCTATTAAATAACTTTTATTAAATAACTTTTAAGAAATTACGTCATTTTCAACGACGATAGTACATCATTTGGGAGGTTTTGTGAAAGTAACGTCATTCGAACACATTTATTATATTTAAACATTTTGACGTATTCACAGTTAAATATTCAAATCTTAGCCATGTAAATTTTGACGAAAACGTAATTTTAGAAAATTTTAATCATTTCTCCTCTTTTTAATTAGAACATTTGTAAACGTTTACTCAAGGATAATATATATATGTTAGACATAAGCTACATATTAAATATAAAATTTCTATCTACTGAAGAAACTATCTACTAGACTTTCTATCTACTAGACTTCTATATACTGAAAAAATCAGACAAAATCATAGTTTTCAAAAGGGTTTTTCCCCACCCCCTCCCATTGAGCATGCACTAGAAGTTTGAAACGCCCACAGTACTTCAACATTGACTATAAGCCGTAACAGTGTACGGTCATAAGCAGTAAGTGTACTTCTTTTACTTACCATAACGAAAAAAATATATACAATGCGTTTTAATAATGCAATAATCTTTTTATTTATTTATACCTTTTCATTTATTTAGCATGGAATAAAAATAATTAGGCAATAGACGAAATAAATATATGTTTTCTCATAGAAAACAGATGATTATTTTTAAGGTATTACTAAAAAGAGCAAGAAAAGGAAAAATAATATTTCTGATAGTTTTAAAAAGTGGATTATATGAAATATTAGATGACATAATAAATATATCCAAAATTATTTTTTCTTTACTATTTTGCTTTATCTAGCTCAACATCTATGCAAATCTTCAAAAATAACATTTTAAATGTAATTAAATTTAAATAAAATACAATATATAATTGAAAACGGGTTTTTTCTAAAGTTATGTCGCAAATACAGTATTTTTTTTTTTTTTTTTTTTTTTTTTTTACTAAAAGCTGTAAAAAGAAAACAGAGAAACAGTCTGCAAAATTACAGCAATAAATCTTTATAACCGTAAATATATTTATGTGTCATAAACTGCTACTATGAAATTACTAAAGGTTATGGCAATTTCTTTATTAAGTGATGTAATGCTTTATGACAGTAAGTTTTTTTTTATGTCTGTGGATATAATTCTAAAGAAAGAATTATATTGAGGAACATGAAGTATTTGGTCGGAATATATAAATATTTAAAACTTTTGTTGCTCTTGGTTGTTGTTGTAACGTTATAATTCTATTGATATTTCAGATTACTATTTTATTTTATTTTATTTTATGTCCGTGTTTTCAAAAAGAATCATTTGAAAAAATATTGTATAACAACTTAGATTTTTTTTTTTTTTTTTTTTTTTTTTTTAAGGTTTGTGATTCTTTTACAATCTACAGAATTAAATTAAGAATCGCATGAAACAGTTTTGGGGAGATGTTGAATAGCATCAGAAAATAGCTAGAACCTCACAAATGCTGTTCTAGTGTAGCACAATGTCAGACTCTGTCAGGATACTTGTGTGTTAATTTTATTATTGTTATTTCTTTTTTCAGTATTCTGGTTGTCGTAATCTGCCCGAATGCTTGTAAAAATTGTTCTTTTGTTTATTGAGGAAAGCAGATTTTATTGTTTTTTAATCTGTACAACATAAATAGTCTGAAGGTTAATTGAACGCATGGGGTAACCGACATTTTGTTATAAGATTTTTCGAGTTCGTTAAGAAAGCGTTGTTCTAATTCAAATGCATTTCAAAGATAATATTATCTAAACTCTATCGAAAAGTCCTTTTTTTTACTGCATCATCAGTTGAGAAATAGTTAGTGAATATTAGTTTCAGAATAAGGATTGAGACGGTTAGGTTAAGAGAAATAATAGTATGGAGGGACTCTACTCGGCTCTCTGAATAGTTTTTAATTAATTTTTCTTTTAATAAATTTAAAAGGAAGAGTTCGTCAAATAATCAAAAGGGAAAATCAAATTAGTGTGTTTGGTTCCCTCGTTGTATGTGGTGTAATGGATCATAATGTATACAAATTCTTTTGTGTATCTCTCTAAAAGAACTATAATAGGCAAGCACGCAATATCAAATATTCATCTTTTTTTTTTCTATTTTTTCTTTAGAATTTAAACAATTTAATATTACTAAAACTAACTGTTAAAGAGCTTAAGCCCACAGACCACAATGAATAAAAATTTTACTTGGTATACCTGTTCAAAAGTCGTATATTTATATAATTTTGTAAAGTTCCTGCGTTAATCACCAATAACACGCCTTGAATGCTATCGTGCTCAAAATAATTTGAGTCAACTATTCACAATTATGAATAACATTCCTTTTGTTCCCTGTAAAAGAAATAAAATCCCTGCACACATCAAATTCTGTAGAAATCAAAGAACGATGACCTATAACAAAACCTACTAACTTATAGCTCCATCGCATTGTTATTTTGAAATTTATCGAAATTTCATAATTTGAGTTCATTGCCCAAAATTATAATGATTTTTTCCCTGTAAATAATCTAATACTTGTACACTCATAAAAAAAAAATACCGATAGTGTCTGTAACATATCTATCAAATTTCAGCTCAATCGAATTAGAAGTTTAGATACTGCCTCACTTTAAATAATATGAGTACATTGGCCATCATGATAAAAAACAATTTGTATCCCCTACTATAAATGAAATAAAAGTCCCACACTTATATATATCTATACAAATCGTGTGATGGAGACCTATAGCATGCCAACTTCCAGCTCAGAAGAATAAGGCGTTTAGATGCTATCATATTTTACATAATTCGAGCCCGTGGACCAAAATCATAAGAATTTTCTTTCTGTCCATTTGAAAAAACTAGTTGGCATAGGTGGACTCTGCTCAGTTCCCCACCATATTTATGGTCTCATAAATTTCTAGTGCGAGACATATTATAATCATGTTAAAAGAAATGAATTTGACCAAAGCTTGATACAGTGACAGAAAGAAATCCCCGCCTAATAGGCTATCCATCGTTCACTTCGAAATATTTATCTAATTCTAATCTATTAATTTATTTTATCAGGGTCAATTCCGTTGTTTATGTTTCATGCTGCTATTTCCAATGCAATGATCCTCAAAATTCATATTTATATGAAAAAATTACAATTTCGCTATGTTGATAAAATCGCAAATTACGAATAGTTTACGAAATTTTCCTATTAGAATATTTGTATTCAATCATGTTCAAAAAAATATCATAAATGTAATTTTGAAGTTGTCTAATGTATTTAGGCTCCTCAAAATGGAAGTTTATGCTCAATTTTGCCTTATTCTGACATGTTAAGTAAATCGTAAATTCCAAATAACTTACGAATTTTTTAAATTGGAAAAATCATAGTCTATGATATTCATGCCAGTAAACTAAATAATATTTCGAAAGTGGTTTGACATCTTCACGATGAAAATATCCCTAAAAATTGACGTTTATGTGAAATTTTCCTCTATTCTGCCATGTTAAGAAATTCGTAAATTTCCAATAACTTACGAAATTTTTATATTTGAAAATTCATAGTCATTAATATTCATGACAGTATCCTAAATAATATTTCAAAAGTAGTCTGACATCTTTACGATTAAAATATCGCTCAAAATTGAAGTTTATGTGAAATTTTGCCCCATACTGCCATGTTAAGAAATTCGTAAATTTCCAATAAATAGCGAAATTTTCAAAGTAACATGTTTAAAGTTACTGATGTACATTCCGGCATCGTAACGGATATTTTAAAACTTGTCTGACATTTTTACAGTAAAAAGTTTCATTTAATGCACGTTTAAGTGAATTTTTGTCCTATTCCCCCATGTTAAGAAAATCGTAAATTTCTAATAACTTACGAAGTTTTAAAAATCGAATGTTGCAAATGAATAGGGTTCTTGCCAGTGTCGAAAGTAATATTTTAAAACTGATCCGACCTCTCTGCGACAATTTGTTCTTGAGATATCGTGTACACAGACTAAAAAACTAACGGACTAACAGACTAACAGACACCCTACAGACAGACACCATACAAATTTTGTCATTTTCGGATTTTTCACACCTGAAAACGTGTAAAAAAGTCAAAAAACCGAGGTCGAATTTTGTCGAAAAATCCCCATACCTATAGTATGATGGGGAACTAAAAAGTTTTCAACGCATCAAAATCTACGAAAATCTTGTGATAGTGACCTATATCATACCTACAAACTTTCAGCTCAATCGATCAAAGCAGTTAGAGATTATTGTGTTCAATCACACACATGCATACATCACCGTAAAAATAGCAAAAATGATTCTCAAAACGTACTGATACATCAAAATTTGAAAATCGAACTTTTCCATGAATACAAAACTTTCCTAAAGTAATGGATGATAAAACTAGTTGGCATAGGTGGACTCTGCTCAGTTCCCCATCATATTTATGTTCTCAGAAATTTCTAGTGTGAGACATATTATAATCATGTTAAAAGAAATGAATTTGACCAAAGCTTGATACACTGACAGAATGAAATCCCCGCCTAATAGGTTATCCACCGTTCACTTGGATATAATTATTTTATTCTAATTTATTAATTTATTTTATCAGGGTTAATTCTGTTGTTTAGTTTTCTTGCTACTATTTCCAATGCAATAAACCTCAAAATTCATATTTATATGAAAAATTTACAATTTCGCTATGTTGATAAAATCGTAAATTGCGAATAATTTACGAAAATTTCTTAGTAGAATATTTGTATTCAATCATGTTCAAACAAATATCATAAACTTAATTTTGAAGTTGTCTAATGTATTTAGGATCCTCAAAATGGAAGTTTATGATCAATTTTGCCTTATTCTGACATGTTAAGTAAATCGTAAATTCCAAATAACTTACGAATTTTTTTTAATTGGAAAAATCAGTCTATGATATTCATGCCAGTATCCCAAATAATATTTCGAAAGTGGATTGATATCTTTACGCTGAAAATATCCCTCAAGATTGACGTTTATGTGAAATTTTGCTCTATTCTGACACGTTAAGAAATTCGTAAATTTCCAATAACTTACGAAATCTTTATATTGGAAAATCCATAGTCATTAATATTCATGCCAGTGTCCTAAATAATATTTCAAAAGTAGTCTGCCATCTTTACGATGAAAATATCTCTCAAAATTGACGTTTATGTGAAATTTTGCCCTATTCTGCCATGTTAAGAAATTCGTAAATTTCCAGTAACTTGCGAAATTTTCAAAGTAGCATATTTATAGTTACTGATGTTCATTCCGGCATCAAAACTGATATTTTAAAACTGTTCTGACATTTTTACAGTAAAAAGTTTTCATTTAATGCACGTTTAAGTGAATTTCTGTCCTATTCTCCCATGTTAAGAAAATCGTAAATTTCTAATAACTTATGAAGTTTTTTAATTCGAATGTTGCAAATGAATAGGGTTCTTGCCAGTGTCGAAAGTAATATTTTAAAACTGATCTGATCTCTCTGCGACAATTTGTTCTTGAGATATCGTGTACACAGACTAACAAACTAACGGACTGACCCACTAACAGACTAACAGACTAATAGACTAACAGACTAACAGACTAACAGACACCCTACAGGCAGACACCATAGAAATTTTGTCATTTTCGGATTCCTCACACCTGAAAACGTGTAGAAAAGTCAAAAAACCGAGAACGAAAATTTTCACGATTACCAAGTTCCCCATACCTATAGTATGATGAGGAACTAAAAAGAAAATGCGCCAGTATTTAAGATAAAATCATGCTTTGTAATTTTTTTTTCTTTAGCTAAAATACAATAAACGCAAGTGGAATTTGCTATTAAAACGAGCTGTTAAGGTTTAAAATTATATTAGTTTTCTTGTTTGTGATGTTTTAATTACCATGTTTTTATTAACTTCGATTCTTGTTTGTTTGCTTGTGTGTTTGTTTGTGTGTTTGTCAGGGAAAAATCTTGCAATCGATTTTTAACTAACTTCCCGACTAGCTAGATATTTGAAATTTTCAGGACAGCTCACAACACGGTGACAATACATTTTTCTAATAATTTTAGTCACCTATTGCAAGTCCCGCTGACTTCGGCAGCGCTTATATGATTCGACATAAAATTTATTTAACTAACTTCCCGACTAGCTAGACATTTGAAACTTTCGGAATAGTTCACAACACGGTGAAAATACATTTTTTTAATACCTTTAGTCAACTGTTTCGGGTTCCTGCTGCCTTCGGCAGCGTTATCAGGACAAAGCTTGCAATCGATTTTTCACTAACTTTCCGACTAGCTAGACATTTGAAATTTTCAGGACAGCTCACAACACGGTGACAGTACATTTTTCTAATAATTTTAGTCAACTATTGCAGGTCCCGCTGCCTTCGGCAGCGCTTACATGATTCGACAGAAAATTTATTTAACTAACTTCTCGACTAGACATTTGAAACTTTCAGAATAGTTCAGAACACGGTGAAAATACATTTTTTCAATACCTTTAGTCAACCGTTTCGGGTTCCTGATGCCTTCGCCAGCGTTATCAGTACAAAGCTTGCAATCGATTTTTCACGAACTTTCCGACTAGCTAGACATTTGAAACTTTCAGGCTAGCTCATAACACGGTGACAATACATTTTTTAATACTTTTAGTCAACTGTTTCAGGCCCATACTGCCTTCGGCAGCGTTTATATGATTCAACAGAAAATTTATTTAACTAACTTCCCGACTAGCTAGACATTTGAAACTTTCAGAATAGTTTAGAACACGGCGAAAATGCAATTTTTAAATATTTTTAACCAACTGCTTCGGGTTCCTGCTGCCTTCGACAGCGTTACCAGTACAAAGCTTGCAATCGATTTTTCACGAAATTCCCGACTATCTAGATATTTGAAACTTTCAGGATAGCTCAGAACACGGTGACAATACATTGTTTTTAATACTTTTAGTCAACTGTTTCAGGTCCCTATTGTATTCAGAAGCGTTTATATGATTCAACAGAAAATTTATTTAACTAACTTCCCGAGTAGCTATACATTTGAAATTTTCAGAATACGGTGAAAATGCATTTCAAAAATATTTTTAACCAATTGCTTCGGGACCCTGCTGCCTTCGGCAGCGTTACCAGTACAAAGCTTTGAATCAACTTTTAACTAACTTCCCGGCTAGATAGCCATTTGAAACTTTTATAATAGCTTAAAACACGATATCAATGAATTTTTTTAATACTTTTATCTGATTTCTCCAGGTTCTCGCTGCCTTCAGTATCTTTTATATGATTCACCAGAAAATTTAAAAACATGGTGTATAAAAGTTCCTTTAATCTTATAATTATTTAATTTAAAGTTATGTAATTTGTAGTTTTATAAACTTCTGAAAAATATTTCTGTTTATTAATTATAAGTTCTATGTAAAACCAAAAGTAATTTTCTGTTGCATTTATTTTTACAGGCTTTGCCCCTATTGAAGTAGTGTTTATAGGATTTTGAAATCAACGAAAGAACTGAACAAAGGTGTAAAATGGATAGAGAAATGCATGAAAAATTTCCCGGAGTTACTGTTATTGTTACTTTCATGAGGTTTACATTGTTTTTTCTTTTGTAATCTCATATTTATATATATTTCTTATGCTCTATTTTCATGCATCTGTGATGTATGGAGGCCACTGATGTAAAATCAAGTGAAAAAAAAAATCCCGGACTTTGTTCGGTATCTTTTGTCCTTGGCGAAAAAAAAAATACATCCAAATTATCTGGCGAATGTATTTAAATCCTTCAAATTCATGGTTATTTCAACAAGAGCAATGAAGAATATGAAACAATATTTTGTGTTACGTTTTAGATCGCCAAATCCAAAAAACCGCCAGGACGACAGATATAATGCTGTACTTATTTCCCGATGTCTTTAATTGAAAATATTACAAGTAAATAAAGAAAACGGCAGAACTTTAGTATGCGATCCCCTTGGCGACTTTAAATATTGTTGACCATTTTTGCGATCAGTTGAAATGGTTATCACAATCGCGTAACTACAGACCTTGGCGAGGAGCGTCCGGGCTACGTCGGTGACAGATTTGAAATTTTACCACAAAAGTCCGATACTAAAGCTGTTCAATACAGGAGAGAAAAAAAAACTTACGATTTTATAATATTTACAAAATAAAAAAGAATATTAATATAATCTAATTTATACCTTTTTAAAATTAAGGTGAGAACAAAAAAGAACTTTATAAGTTGCATATAAGTTATTTATAAAAAACAAAACAAATTGTGTTTCACTGTGAAAAAGAAAAGTACTACGAGTACTACTTAAATAAAAATTTTAACATAATGTCAAATATCACTATGAAATACTATGAATTTTCACACACACTATGAATTCACTATGAATTTTTACACACAAATTCCTGATAAAAATGCATACCAGTTTTCGTAGCGCAACAAACTCCCCCCCCCCCCCATCTAATTTTTATTTATTATTCACGCGAAAAAAAAAAAAATTTTTTTTTCGTGTGAAAAAAAAAAAATAAAATAAAATAAATAAATAAACGTGTACTTTATTTGCTTTTTTTGACATCAAATATTTGTTTCTTTATAATCGTTTTAAAATTAAAATGGGGTTTTTATTTAATATCTTTTGATCCAGTTATCCGACTGAACTAAAAAATACGGCGTTCGCTACATTTGTTCCCGATTAATAAGTATGCCATTATCGCAGCTGTCTGTTGAAAAATGTAGATTTGTATAGCGAACTAGAAATCTAGATAAACAAGCAATCAGCTTTATACATATAGAACATAAAGCTCAATAGGTCGCAAATACTACGCTGCAATTTTTTCCACTTTACGGAAAAAAGTATCTCTCAGCTTCTACAGTTCTCAAAGGCACTAAACTTGATATTTTAAATATATATCATTAATAAACAAATACTCGTTAAATTTGGTTGAATTCCGAGTGCAAGTTGATGGTGCTCAGCAGCGTTTTTCAAATTGTGCTTCGTAGCTATATTCCAGATTCTTTGGCAGGGAATTTAATGTAAAATGGATATTTGGGGGGGGGGGGGAAAGGGAAAAATACTCTGAATTTAATTTCGAGCATCAACCAACAGACTACTTAATAATGCTATGAAGAATTTTTCAAAAATTTTTAAACTACCATTTTTTATAATCTATATTTAGTGGATGTAATGGCAAAAACATAATATAAAGGAACTATTATGCTAAACTGTGATTTTTTTTTTTTTTATGTGATAGGTATCACATGAAAAGTGATGTTGTTACTGCTTACATACAACGCTTCAACGGGTTGTTCACTATCTGTTTTTACTGGTAAATTTACACTGAAGTTAAAAGTTTAGTGGGATAATAGAAGTTAATTTTTTGAGCATATTAATAAGCAGGTGGTATTTTTATATCCCGTGACAAAAAAGCAAATTTTGCGATGCCCACAGCATACATGTTCAGTAAAATAGCTATTATGGAAATAACATAATTATACATATATATATTAAGTCGTAGGTCATGTGTAAAAAGATACAAGTTTTCTCTTCAATATTTTTCATAAAATTTCATGTTATTTTAAATAACTTGAATTTTGCTAGATTCTAGAAATCGCATAAAATAATAATAATTTTTTAGCTTTTTTTTTTTTTTTTTTTTTGGTGTTCAGAGTGCTTTTCTTTACCGTAAAAATTAACTGAGATGAACATTTTGAGAATTCATGTTTTATCAAATCAATTAAATACTCAGATAGAAAATATGATGGTTTAAATTTAGGTCATGTCATCTTTTATTTAATATTAAAAACATTTTAATGTTAATGTATATATATGCATATACATATATATTAAATATCAACATTTAAACTTTTCACATAACAAGAGTGAAAAGCACACGAATAACATATACTCAAAACAAAGTATTTTATAGTTTCAGTATATACATATATATATATATATATATATATATATATTAATCATAACGTAAAAGCAGAAAATTATAATTTCATTCAATTATTAATTTGACTTAAATCTTTAAATACGCATATTTATAACATTTCAGCAGTTGCAGAATTTAAATAATCTGGCATGTCACTCACTCGACTTTCTCATACCCTAATATTTAATAACATAAATATAAGTTGAAGTTTCAGAGGTAAGATAACGAAAATTAATATATGTAAACTTATGTTAAGACAATTCAAATTAGGCTTCGGAAGAGTTTTTTATGGTAGTTAGTTCTGTGTGAGGGGGGCTACTGACTCCGTTAACCCTTCGTTTCAATAATGCACCTACATTCATATAGAATTTAAATCTCTTATTAAAGCTGAAAGTTAACTTTAAATTATTCAGATAATTTTCACACGCAGCATTCCTTGAAACTAATCAGTTTTTATCAAACTCCTCCAGCAACAAACTTATATTAACTTGAAAATACAACTTTTGGATTTCCTAAAATGATTCGTTTTTAAGTTACTCTAAGAGACACAGACAAAGATCAAATGTTAAAAATTTGACTTCGGTAATCCTTAAAAAGTGTAAATGTACAACAAACAAGCGATGAATATTTAGCTGTAAAACATACATTATTTACATATGTTTATGAGGAATTCATTTCAGTTCCTTAGCAACTTTCTAGGACATCATAAAATATTACTGTAAAACACTTCCACTAACAATAAAAAAGAACGTTATCACTTAAATATTTGAAGCCATGTATATCTTTTGAAGATTATGTACATACCAAATGGGACACCTAAATATAATCCTATAGTAATAACACACGGCACAACCTGAAATACTCTTCCATCAATTTTCAGCTATTGTCGCCCTATAATCTAGGTATTTGGTGTAGCCCTGTAAATAAACAGTGAATAATTTCCCAACCATATTCTAAATGAGACATGTTTTCATGCATATAAACAATATATATTCATTTCATTTGTTTAGTGCAGTCTATAGCTGTTAAACTCTACTTACCTGCAATTTGCCCCATAAACGTAATGAATTTGAATTCTCTTGGGTGTCCCTGTACACGAACCATTTGCTTCATGTCAATAAAAAGCTTAGTGTAGCATTCCTATATCATACACATTTGAAATACCAAGCGTGGACTTTCTGCTATCATTTGTTCTTGAGATACGCTGATAAAAGACAGACACACACACGCACACACTCACACACAGAGACCAACCGCTAAAACATGATTTTCGGATTCAGGGGACCTTAAAACGTGTAAATATAACATAAACTCGCTTTCGAAAATTTCACCCCAAAACAATACTTTCTCTACCTTATGGGTAAGAGAATGTAAAAATAGAAATCTTAAAAAAGTTGCCGTTCATGCATTTAAATAAAAGCTGCAATGAAAAAAGTAATTTACAAACTTATTTATAACAAAATTTATAAATTGTAGAATACTATTTTTTTTTTTTTTTTTCATAAAATAGATGACAAATAATTAAGTGTGTCCCAGAATTATAAAAAATAATGTAGTGAATATATGCGCTATTTCCGTTACTGTCCTATACATTGTGTAATTTATGCATGGTTATTGTGTAATTTACAATAAATTATTTACATGTCATGTATGTACATGATATTAATTTACGGAAGGAAAACGATCTGATGTGCGTTACGACTAGGAGCTCTCAGATAAATGATACATGGTTGGGTTCTCTTGATATTATATTAGAAGATTTATTTAATCGGTGACAGAAAGCACACCATATGTCAAATAAACTTCACACAATATGTCTACAACCTGATATACTTACAAATATAGAAACCATCTTGATATCTTCTAGTAAGTAGGGTGAATTAAAACATGTTCACATTAGTAGTTTCTATTAATATAATAAACACATGGAATACTAGTAGAGTTTTAAAGTATACTCTAATTAAATAAAACTTATTCTAAAAATAATGTTGTTTATATTAACTACTTTTTTTTTTTTTTTTTAGGACGGAGGACTTTTAGTCTCAATCTGCAGATTTTTACAATACCAGTTTTACGATAGTTGGACATTTATCGAAATTGAAAATTTATCGAAAATATAATTGAATAATTTAAAATCGATGTTATAATTTGAAAAAAAAAAAAATGAAAGAAAAAACTAATAATTCTCCATACTAAACAAAATTCTGCTTTTGCCAGAATTTCATCAAAATCGTCTCAATCCACGGAAAAAACGTTGTCGCTAGTTCTACGATAGTCGGACATTTATCAAAATCGAAAATTTATCGAAAATATAATTGAATACAATTTAAAAACAATTTTACAATTTGGAAAAAAAAAAAAATCTAATAATCCTCCATACTAAAGTAAATTCTGCTTTTGCCAAAATTTAATCAAAATAGTTTTTTCTGTTTCTTTCTTTTCTTAGAAAGGAAAAGAAAAGAAAAGAAAATTAATAATAATCAGTAACAAAACTACATTATCTAAAAAGGATTTTTTCCCCCAAAACTTTTATATGAAAATCATTATAAGACAAAATTTCCTACAAATGCACGTAATGATAATTATTGTTAGCTGCCCCCCCCCCCCTCAAATAAAAAAGTGGGGAGAGAGAGGATTACTTATCAATTACGATTCTCCTTTTTTTTTTTTAAGTTTATGATTTTTACAAGGTGGCTCTTTTTACTCATGCTTTTTCTAAGGATCTACAGGGAAAATAAATTATAAGCTATATAAACAGTATAAAAGTTTTTTTGTGCTACATATCTTTGAATAAAATTAATTTGGGATACAACAGTTAAAAACAACATCTACAGTATTGTGTTAATATTTGTAAATAATAATTCAACAGAATTTTAATCAACATGTTATACTCTACAGCGTCCTAACATATAATTATCCTAAGCCTTGTTTTTTTTTTTTTTTTTTTTTTAATCTCGGGGTGCGCCGAGTTTGGGTTTCACTTTTTTGTGTATACTCGATAAGGGCCGAAGATGGATTAAATTGTTTTTGGCCTACACGACCCGAATTTTTTTCCACGTTTATGCTTAAATAATGAAAAACGTACATGATAAAACATTTCTTTAGTCATTTACTTAAATTTAATACAAAATTGTAATGCATAATTTTAGAAGCTATTTAGTCGTATGAAATTTTGTTTTGTTAAAAATTATTTATAACTTAAATTTGTTTCCCTGGGTGTCTGTCTCTGATTTCTTTAAACATTTTTAGCATGTCTCGAAACTGGTGTGTAATATTTAACCCTTTGCGGCGCAAGACAATTAGAAACATTTAAATTTCACTGCCACCGTAATTCATGAACTAAATTAAACTAAAAGAAATTTTAAATTTTAAGGTTTAAATAACCGGCCTTTTCTGATATGTTATAAACGTGAATTTTTGCTAAAAAATTTCCGGGATGAAATTTTGCAGCTGCATCTTAAATTTTGCGTCCTCGCAGCGAGGACAGCGCGCGTTAAGGGGTTAAGGTCGCAATGGAAAGTTTCCTATTAAAAATAGGATGCATGTCGCTAGTAGTTAGCATATGCAAACAAAAGAGATTAGATATATTACTCTCTATGAGGCTGTACATCGTAAAGTGTGTAGAGTCTAGGGACTATAAATATTATTTTTAAGCAGTTTTTGCGATACTTTCCAGGGCACTAAATAAAATGAAATTAGCATTATTTTTCAGATACGCAAAAGCATCTTTGGTTAGATGAGCATTAAAGTTTTTTTTACAGAATCACAAAAAAAGAACAGGATAAATTACGGGATATAAGTGGAAGTGGATGCAAATATATTTATAGTAGTATTAATCATATTTTTTACATTCCTACACTATTTTATGAATAGTAACATTTTCTGTTTAACATTTTGTTTGTCTGTGTGCCTTCAATCCTTTTGTAATATTAAATTTCTGTTTATATTGTTGCGTACTTGAGGGTTCCTAAGTTGTCCGAGAAGGAAAGAGGAATCTTGCAGAGGCTTTAAACTTTACTTACAAAAAAAAATCCGAGACGATTACAGGTCTATAGACCATGTATCAACTTCACTTTTTCGAATAAATACAGCTTAAATAACAGCTGTCAATAGCAAATTCACAGTTCAAACTGTATCAGACCATTAACTTACAGATTCGACTACAATCCAAAGAGGCTCTGAGCTCTTTCAGCAGC
Organism: Salticus scenicus; assembly: GCA_963930645.1. Lineage (NCBI taxonomy): Eukaryota > Metazoa > Arthropoda > Arachnida > Araneae > Salticidae > Salticus > Salticus scenicus. Next base: position 196,798,093 of record OZ005653.1, read on the forward strand.
AATGAATGTATTGGTGAAACTAAACTGATTTGGCGCGAAGCAATTCCTTAAATATACGTGTAGAAAAATGTGGAAAATTCCAGAAACTTCCCAGCCAATCAAGGTGGAGCTTCCATATTTGATATATCGATAATAAGGATTTTATCGCCAAGGTCTTCAAAAAATCGCCAGGGAGCGAAAGGGTTGCCAAATTTGGCGACAAAACCATATTACATGCCTTAAGGAGGCTTTTAACGTGTTTTTTAAAAGGAAAATGCACTATTTTAAAGCGTAAACAAGCTGGGAATGCTGAAAAATAACATTTTATAACCTTTCTAAGCCTCTTTGAATGAATTTACATAAAAATAACAAAAAATTATTTACAAATTCGTAACACTGCCCCCTCCCAAGGACTGCACGTTCCGGGCAGTACAAACCATGTTCAGAAGGCGAAACTAAACAAACTATACAATCTAAAATACAAATAATACGTTGCATATAACAATAAAATAACAATACAAATTGCAAAATTAAATGAGAAGTATTTACAAAATTTACAAATAAGTACAAATATTTATATACAAATATTTATATTGCACATAAGTAGTATACCACTGCATAAGACTGGGTTCATTTTAAAATGCCAAACCCTGGGATCACCCGGAAGTACATTGCCCCCCGGAAGGTCATTGAACTTGAATATTTAAATTTATAGCCTGCTTTCTATATTTAATTTCTTTTATTTTTTTTTTTTATTTTCCACCCCTTACCAAGCCCCCCTGCGAGCCAGAGAGCAACCTTGGGGGGCCTGTATGCATGTTATAATTAAAAAAAATACATAATTTGCGTTGTTTTATCTGTTTATTTACATTTGCCGGCTGAGTGAACCACGTGTTTTCTTTTCACTTTCACTTTCAGCCTTTGACCGAAAAGAGATTATGCATGAGTGAGCTTTGTTGTCGTTTCAACACATGATTTTAACTCTCATTTTCAAGGTGAAGTATTTTTTTTTCATCCTACATTTCCTGATGTAACATTTATTCTTTTGTGACGTGCTCTACTGAACCGAATGTTTTCATTATTCAGACGAAATTATGTTGATATGCTCCATTGCCTATATTCGTAAATACGGAAAGAAATCTTTTTTTTTAAATGAAATTGTGTCTGCTAAAAAAGTTTATACGTTACAAAAGAATAAATTAGAAATTATATGTTTTTAATCCTTTCAATGTCATTCACCAGTTATGGAAGGAAGATTATTAAAGTCTTGTCTCATTAATTTTATATAAATTATTCATTGAAAAAGTTTAATGATTTGTATTTTATTCTATATATATTATGCAATATTAAGCATAACAATTCTACAACAGAGTTATGCAAATAAAATTTCATAGATATTTTTTTTAAACAATATATTAAAGCAATTATTTCTTTTCACAATATTTATAGATTTAATAAATTGAATAAAGATGTTTTTGTAATTTATTATTATTTTTATTTTTCATATCATTATATTGATTTAGGTGAGATAGTCATTGTTATATATAATATTCAATAAGAGATATTTTATAATTTATTTGTTAGTATATAGTTTAAATTAATAATCTTTATATTTACTTAAATTTCTTTTTTAAAATAATATAATTACAAAATTATTTAGTTTATTTCATTCGACATAATTTTTTAAAAACAATTTAAGCATAAATAATTATTATGAGTTTATGAACAAGGTAAAGAAATATTTATTCTGTAATGAAAGAAAGACAACAAGTTAGGAAATAAAAAACATGAATTTTATTATAATATCTCCAGAAAATTTCATTTCTCTGAAACCATCATCTTGTAGTTTTCAAAAACAAAAACGATGTAAAGTACAAATAACAATACAAGAATCACACATAAGATGTGACATATTTTACGAAGAATATCATGTTTTCTATAGTCGATGTCAGATACAAAATAAGTAATACAATACAAGATTCACACATAAGATGTGACATATTTTACGAAGAACATAATTTTTCTATAGTCGATGTCAGATACAAAATAAGTAATATAATACAATACAAGATTCACACATAAGATGTGACATATTTTACGAAGAACAAAATTTTTCTATATTTGATGTCAGATACAAAAGAAGTAATATAATACAATACAAGATTCACACATAAGATGTGACACATTTTTTACGAAGAACGTTATTTTTTCTATAGTTGATGTCAGATACAAAATAAGTAATATAATACAATACAAGATTCACACATAAGATGTGACATATTTTATGAAGAACAAACTTTTTCTATAGTTGATGTCAGATACAAAAGAAGTAATATAATACAATACAAGATTCACACATAAGATGTGACACATTTTTTACGAAGAACGTTATTTTTTCTATAGTTGATGTCAGATACAAAATAAGTAATATAATACAATACAAGATTCACACATAAGATGTGATCCATTTTATGAAGAACATCATTTGTTTCAATAGTTGATATCAGATACAAATAAGTAATATAATATATGTAATATTTTAAAAAATTACAATATAGATAAGAATAACTGCAAAAATTCCAAGATAGGAAAAAGAACACAGCTAAATATGAGAAAAAAAGTCAAATTTGTTTTTATTCTTCTATAATTTCTTCATTCCTGTAATGGCCATAACTATTAGAAGATATCGCATCCATCAAAAATTTTTTATCGTAAAATGCTGAAAGGCTTGTTTTATTTTCGACCATCGTGCTTAAAAAGTGTTTTTTTGCTTTAATTGAATATTGTTTTTGTTTTATATACGATTCGGATAATAATATATCTTCATATGATTTAAAAGTTAATGTTTGAACACTACTTTTTTTAACTCCTTTCGCAGTTCTTTTGCACTCGTCGTCAGTTAAAAAGCAGTACATTTTCGCTTTCAACCCCACAAACGCTTTAATCGGCTTAATTACTTCGCTTTTGAGTAATCCCAACTTTCCTTTATTTGTATCATTGTACATGAAATGGCTTGACGGATAATTACTTCTATCCAAAATATCCGCAAAGTGATTTTTTAAATCGCTATAAATATCATCAGTTTCAAAATTTACGTAGAGGGAATCTGTGTCACAATAGAGCAATTGACAGTTATTTTGATAGAATTTTTTAAAATGGGAATAATACAAATCATACATATGGAGTTTTGAGAGCTCCAATACGGCGAAGCCCACGAAAATCGGTTTGTCTAGTATTAAATTATTTTTTTTCATTTTAAAAAGAGTAAAACCTTTGTTCACAATTTCAAAGTATTCTAACATCGGATTTGAAAGAAACTTTTTACATTCTTTGACGCTTAATGCCGCCTTTATGTTTAATTTTTTTCGTACATTTTCACAACATTTTCCATAAAATGCATTATTTAATTTTTTAAAGAAGTTTTTTTCGAAATTGTTAGTTGCATCACTTCTTCTCTCATTGTTAAACGTGATATAATCTTTTAAGAAAGGTGTTTGTCGAAAAGACAATATTCTATATATTTTTTTAATAATTAATCCCTGTTCCACATAAAATTTCAAATTTAAATAGTGGGTAATATAATTTTTTTTATTAAAAAAATTGGGTATCAACTTTTTACAGGGGAATATTCACTTTAGATTAAAACGCTCGCATAGTTTTTTTGCATAAGGTGATAACATTTCCCACGTTAGCAATAAGTGTTCCGGGGCCATGGGCAAATCGTTATGATAATCATGTAAAGAAGACGGATATTCTAAATCTACTTCTAAGAAATACCCGACATCAGAGTCGGGCCGTGTATCTAATATGTTAAATTTTGAGATTTCATCTGTGGTAAGCCAACAAAAATTACTTTGTGGGAGGTTTAAACATTGAATTTTCCCATATAAATTTGATGCGTCGAATGCCATAATGTAGTTTTTAGGTAGTTTAGGTTTATACATATCGATTAACAGCGGATTATTAGTTTTTTTATAGCGAGTTCCAAGAAAACATATGCCACCCCTCATTTGAGATTCGAACCATATATAATCCGTAGTGTTACTCAATAATTCCAATTCTGCCTTCGTAAATTTCATCCCGCTAGCAAACGTAAGTTGAGAGAGCGAAAAAAGGTGAAGAGGATCTAGAGAATAATATTTTAAGGCCATCCGTCTGAAAGATAAGAAAACTTCAGCGAGCATAATTACGTCCGTATTTTGATAAAGTTCCAGATAGTCAGAAAAAGACTTACACTGAAATGCATCATACACTTTTAATGCATAATTATATTCTTCTTGTGTTATAGTTTTATTATCCAACACATTATAAAAAGCCTCTTTGGGAGGCAGTGATTTTTCTTTTAATATTTCTAGCGAACAAAAATAAGAATAAGGAAATAATCCTTTGCGTTTTAACATATGCACTAAATTAGAGTTATCAAAAAAAGAAGATAAAATTTTGAATTCGTGACCAGAATCGCACAAGTTTCTTACAAGCGTGTCTAAACTCGCATCTAAAAATTTATACGAGTCTAAAAAACGTATATGATCCAAAGAAAAGCTTAAAAATTTTTGCATGTTGGTTGGAATTATTTTAATTCTGTTGGCATAATGTGCCGGCATATGTTTCAATATAAGATGCGAGTCATAATTTCTAAAATTATGAATAATAACTGGAATGAAATAAGTGCATCGATAGTTCAAATTACATGCATTATGGGCCAGACCCCTTATTTCACCAGTTTCCCAATGCGAGTGATCGCGCACTCTTGTCTCGTTCAATTTAAAAGGTTTCTTGCAAATGTGACAGGAATCCATATTTGTAGCACTACTTTTAACGTCAAGTGGTACAATTTCTTTTATTTTATCAATTAGTTTATTCACCAAACTTTTAAGAGTTTTTAAGAAATGTGTAATTGCATCTTCCCCGCAGAAATATTCGTGGAATATCGGTTCATCATATATGTTTGTTGCTAGTAATGCATAACTTACTGGCATGTGATGTTCTATGGGAGTAGAATAACTTCGCGTGCTGCAAGGCATAGCTGTTTGCACTTTTGTGGTGAGACATTCAAAATCGGCAAATATCGCGAAAGGATGTCTCACCATTTTTGATAGGTCGGAAAATTTAAGAACGCGATTTGTAGGTATGCTAGTTTTCTGCGCTTTGTTAATTCCACATAATGTTACATGATGATTCAATGTACTTCTACGCGAAAAACCATTCATGCACGATTTACAAAAGTATTTACAACTTTGTTTGGATCCTAGTAGTCGTTGAAAATTTTTAATCAAAAAGTAATGCTTTTTAAACAGCAACAGATCAATTTCTTTTACAGTGTTAATGTTTGATGAAATGTAGACCGGATAAATTTCCTTCTGCATGTAACCGTAAATATTAACTCTCAAATTATTTGCTTTTTCAAATAATGGTATTTGGTTTAAAGCTATTGGAAATGTAATTTTGTTAGTATTGAATGATTTTATAAATTTTGAATATGATCGGTTTTTGTTATTACAACGAGGATTTAATTTGGCTGCTATGCAGTGCAAAAAACATTTATTATCGTTGCATCGTACATTTAAAACGGCTTTCTTTACAGAAATTTCGCGAGGTAATTTTATGTTTGTGCATCCGCCTCTAGGTTCTCGATAGTTGCCGATGTTAACATCGATAAAAATAATATGTTTAATACTCCAACCGCTACTATTTCGTATAAAATTATCGACAGAGATGATTATTTTTTGATAGCATCTGTGGATAGCCTCGTCAATCATATACGCAGACAATATTCTCTCTACGTTTGAACAAAAATAGAAACTTTGGGTCATTTCAAAACCCAATTCATCATATTTTACAAATAAAATATTTAAACATATTAATAATCTCAAACGCAAAATAATGTTTGTGCTGAGAAGAGCTTTAATGAGAGGAGTGGATTCAAAAATAGTTTGGTATAAATCGCAATATGACTCGTCTAAAACGGCGCGATAACTATGTATATATCCGCGATGAGCAACGTCTTTTACAAAAAAGTTAATCATTATCACTATCAAACAAGAATAAAAACAAAATGACTTTTTTTTTAATTGTCTCATTTATTACAAACTTTTATATATTTTTTTATTTCAATAATAGCCCTCTCTAAATTAGGCAATTCTTTTAAACCAATATTAAATCTGTTTTTCACTTCATCAGTGGATTTATCCACTTTAAAAAACCCTATATAGGTTCTATTTCTAAACGATTTTAATTCAACATAAGTTTCGCTGCCGAGGTATATTTGTAGAGGTTCGAAATTCTTCTTCTGTTTGTCATAAAGATCCTCATCGGGGGCTAGATTAATAAGGCGCGGTCTGGAAGAGGGACCCGGATCGGTATCTTTAAATACTGAATCTTTTTTTAAATGTTTTTCTTTGTCTTCCTCGTCGTCAAGATTAATATGACATATTTTTCTTTTTTTTATGAACGGCATTCTATCTGAAAATATTTATATTTTGTTATAATACTAATAGATTCCATTTAAATTAAAAATATATATATGTGTGTGTAAACGGACAAAGGGAAAGAAAAAATCTTACCAATATTTGACGAGTCCATGATTAGATCAACCAGAGGCAAGCAAGAAGAGAATAAGTTGTTCAAAATGCGTTCGCGTATTTATATCGTTAGGATAACTTTTCGCTTCAATGAGTTGAAAAGCGAATCCAAATATGGGTTAATGTCACGATTGCAAAATATTCACTGTCATGAATAAACAGGAAGAAACGACATGAGCCAACAGGAAAAAAGTGTTATAGTTTTTAATATTTAAGTAAAATTGTAGAAGTTAAGAATAAATGAGGATTAGAAGTTTTTTTAATGATTTATCAGAGAGCGGAAGTTATGACGGAACAGAAAAAGATTTATAGTTTTTTAATATTTAAGTAAAAAAATTGTGCAAATGAAGCATAAATTAAGATTAGAAGGATTTTTAAAGGTTAATCAGAGAGCGGAAGTATTATTCTTCGACCGAGTTTATGTTAGCATTATGATCGATAAAATTAATAATATGATTTTTTTTTCCCCGTTTTCATTCAACTGTTAATATCCGGGTTTAAAATTAGCATAATTGATATAATAGAACCATTCCAGAAACAGCTTCGTGAACAAATAGTGTGCTTTTATGTTTCTCGCGACGGATTGTGGGTTATTTCCTGTTGAACTTGTATAAAAACGGTTCGCCTGGAATATTTTACCATTCACTCGGCACCTAATAACTTTTTATGCGCATGTGAATGCTACAACATGGAAGTTGAATCTTCTCCAACCTCTGGATATTATTTTAATGTGTCAAAATATTTTAAACACTTCGAGTGCGAAAAAGGCATCTTCGGCGCATACGTGAATGGAAAAATATATTATTACACCATATTTATTGCTCGGATAGTTCGAAGGAATAAAAAGGAGCAATGGGCGAATAAAATCGAACAACATTTGCTCAAAGACATTATTCCCAAAACATATTGGCCGAATTACGGTATGATTGAGCACTACAACTTGCTAAAAAAATTAGACAGTTTGGGTGAATTTTATGCAAAAGAACTAAGCGATTTTTTAAAACATGGTTGCATAAAAATATGCACCGTCCAACAAGATATTAGAATACTCTATTTGACAGAATGTTCTGAAAATAACGCTCATTCATACGTTGAATTTATACGTTTTTATTTGGCCGAACAATATAAGATACACTTCCACAAAAATGAACATTTATTAAAAATATTTTAAAAATAATTCGTATTCTTAAAATGAAAAAAAAAAAAAAAATTGGTTATATTTTATACGTTTCAATTATTTAGAATATCTTGCTTTGAATTGTGTTTTTTTATTGTAATTATTGTTTTAAAATTGTAAAAATATTTTGTAATTTTTTATTTGTATTATGTTGCAAATAATCTATTGTAAAAATTAATGTTAAATAAATGATGAAAATGAATCAAGCAATGCATTTTTATTTAGTAAAAGAAAAGTAAAGAGATAAGACTACACCTGCAAAAATGAGATCACAATTTTTATACTATAAGTTTTTAAAAACTTTTAAAATGATTTCTCTTTTTTTTAAATATTTATGTTTAAAATGAAAATGCTAAAATGAAATACACATAACAAAATAAAGACAAACACATATTTGCACAATAAAAAAGGATTTATTGTATATTAATTATATAATATTTTGAAAAAATAGATAATTTTCACATACATTGTGAAAAAAAAAATATTTATAACATATTAATTACATTCGAGAATGATGGAGTTTGGAGATCTTTTACTATTTTTGAAATATACAATTGTCACACACATATAACTCAGTTCAGTTCCATACATATGAATTACATCCAAGAACGGTGCAATTCGGAAATAATTTGGTCGTCTTTTAATATTTTGAAATATGCAATTTTCACATGCATGCTGCATTCAAGTTCTTCAGAAAATTTCTTTTCTTTGTTGTTATCAGTAATGCACTCCATTAAATCATCGAACAGTGCATATGAATGCGACAATAAGGATATGGGGTCTCCAGGCTTGGCGGTCAGATATAGGTAGCCATATTGAGTGTCTTTCTTCGAAGCATGCAGTAATCGAACCATATCCGAACTTTTTAAAATCTTGAAATAGCTGCACGTTTCATTAGGTTGTTGTCCATAACTTATAGATAATTGCATGCAATCTTTCAAATTTTTGAAAAAATTGTTTTGAACGTGTAAAACCTGACCTTTTTCTTTATTCACATCGTGACAACTTTGTTCAGGCTTATACACGTGGAGAATTCCGAACCGTTCCATCCTCGTCGTTCGAAAGCAAACTGATTAATGTGAACTATTCAAAGAGGAGTGCATCTTTATCCAGGCTTTACACTTTTGTTGCTTGGCGTGGGACAAATGACAACATCTCACGGGTTTAAAACGTTGTAACACAAATTGTTTAATAAACTGATCATTTCTTCTTTTTTTGTTTATAATAATATCTTTAAGTTTCAAATGTCTCGCGCGACAGTACAAGAAGTATAAGCAATAATGACCGCAGGTTGTGCTCAATTTGTTTTGAAAACATTCTGTGTTATACATTATTGTGTCGGCATTTCTCTTCAAAAAATTCAAAATATTTTGATTTGTAGGAGCAAGACCGTAACTGTCGAAATAATAAACACTCTTGTTATGAAAATGAATGGCCACCCAATGACTTCCGGGCAATGAGATTGGATCTAAATTTGCAATATACATTGAATAACGAGGATTTCTTTTTCGGGGTAAAATATTCGAAGGGTATATACCTCCGAACGTCGGTCGAATCTTACCATCGCCGCATGCGAGGCGACACAATGTGATAGTGTTCATGTTTTAAAAAGACAAATTTTCAGTGATACTTCTAAAAACTGCTTCACATATTTCATTTTTTTTTTCAGGATTTCGTTGAATTAATTTTTCTGCGAATACATAAAAGTGAGCAATGCGAGAAAGTGTTATGCCGTCGGAAAATAATTCGCCACCAATTTCAGCTATAGCTTCGTCTTTCCATTGAAACTGTTCGACCAATTCTTCAATTTGTTTTCCAGAAAATTGTCGCACTTCATCCTTTTTTAAACTTTGAAACTGTTCGATCAGGCTGACAATTTCCTCGTTCATTCTTAAAAATCAGTTGTAATTCCCCGAGATTTGTCTATCTCAACTATGTTTCTGTATTCAGCATACACTACAAGCGTTACCGTCTCTGGCAATGCTGCGTTGAATTTTATGTCAAAAGCGATATTTCCAGTTTTATTTATACTTCCGTGATTCTCACCGGCTGCAAGATCTGGCGTTAAATCAAAAGCGTACAAAGTATAACCGTCTTTAATGTAAGTATAACCGTCTTTAATTTATGTTAATGTTGGGAGAATTGTGATATCTGTTTAAATCGGTGAAAAGGCTTAAATAACTTCGCGCATAGGCATCATTTTCGAAGTTGGGCTGATATGGTTTTGAGGGTATCATCTGTCCGCCATTCAACACGCAAAGATAATTTAGACCATAATGATGAAATTTAAAAGGATTTTTACCGAAATTTCCGTTATATGCTTCGTTAGAAACAAACCCCAATATCAAACGCGTAGGTAGTTGACCTATGAAAGCATTTGCTATAGTAGATGATTGCAAACCGGTTGAAAGAGCAAAGGTTTTAACTTCTACTCTGCGAATGGGTAATTTTGCAACACCTTTCTCCAATGCTTTCTCGTGTGCTATCATCACAGAAGGCGCGACATTGATTTTTCGGATGTACAGACTTGCCGCTTCAATTTTAATCGAATGTGTATCTGTTGTCGACATCAGCGCGAATGCATCCTTGTTCCGCTCTAATTTTATGCGAACGTTAACACCGTTGATTAATAATTTTGGTTGACTAGACAAGTCAAAATGAAGCGGGCCTATGAGATCTATTGCTTTACTTAGTTTACAAGCTTTTTCTCGAGTGTTATAACCTGCATTTGTTAAACTTTTTGTTTTTACATCGTGATGGCCTGCAGTATCTTTGTAGAAGAGGGCGGCGGTCAGCAGACTTTCCTGGGCAGACTTAGAATAGAGAATCAAGCTCTCCATAAGCGCGCGATAAGAATAATTGGCTTGAGACGAAACCTGCTTTTCATTTAAAAATATCGAACATTCCGAAAATAACGTATTTAGAATATAATTTACAGGGGCTACATCATCGGTTGCTTTTAAATCCGTGCCATCGGAATTCATTACTTTAAGTCTTAAATGTAGAATTGCATGAGCCAAATCTACATAGTGTTCCCCGTTTCCGCTAATATAAAATTCGATCGGTGTTTTTTCTGCCAAAGAAGACACAGGATGTATTTCGACAAAGTTGGAATTATCAATTGCAAGCTGCGTCGGATTTAACTGAAACAAGTCTAGCTCACTCTTCAAACAGATTTGCCCGGCCATTATTGCTGCTAATCGAATATGTCTCGCGTTGTCTTGCGACGTTTTGTCTTTGAATGACGTGTTTTATTTCTACGTTTTCTTTTTATACCTTGACCCTGTTGCTGCAATTTTTCAAATATGTCTTTTTGTATATTCTTTGATGTTTCGCCGAAGCGGTTTCGAGCCGAATCTTTAAATGACGTACCAGTTGCAACATCTGAAATGACATTTTTTCCAGTTTGAAATAAATTTTTTGCCAAATATCGTCCCGCTCTCATTGCCAGCGGACTGATATAACGTCTCAAATCACCAAAAAACCCATAGCCTCGTTGGTGAGCTATCCCTTGAAAATAAGGACCGCCACCGACTTGCGCGCAATAGTATGCCTCGCAATCTTTTGCATGTAGATGCATTTTCCCTATTGCGACAACTAATGAAACAATTTACGAAATGTGCTTTCTATTTATAGATTTTTACGCTGAAAGGATAAACCGACTATTGTTTTCCCGCCAGTAAATATGATGTTTTTACCCGAAGATGATCGCAATTCTATCTCTATAGTGTCTATAAATTGTTTTCTCAAAGGGAAATAAATTGGTTTGTCATAATGTTTTACAATTTGTTCTCCTTTTTCATTCTGAGTTGCTATTACTCTCAGAAGAGGTACATAAGAATCACCACAAAAATTGGACTCAACAATGTCAGAATAAATAAATATCTCCGAAACGCCGGCATCCAATTCTAGAGGATATGTGCCAACGTGTTGCCCGCTTTTATAGTGCCTGTCGACAAATCCTAACATGTCTGCGAGACCGCGTCCGAAAGTTATCTCATGATTTTCGGGTACGCGCAATTCTACTTTAAAATCAGGCAGTTGTCGCAATCGAATTTTATTAAATTGTCTAAACAAATCTCCTGCGGTTTTATATATGCCTGGGTTCACTCGTAAATTCTCATGAACCTTTCTATATCTTTTCACTCTCGGATATTCATTCACAATTAACTTTAGGGTTTCGCCTGCTTCGACATTCAATGAGGAATTAATTTTAAATGATTGTTTGTTTTTAATAAGTTGATCATCGTCTTTACCAAGATCATGCAAGAAAGTTTGAGCGACCTCTTTGGAGATTTGCATTTCTGCATAGTCAGATACTTTAATTTCTAACTCGTCTGAATCCGCATCATAATTAAAAGTTACATAATTTTGAAGATTTAGATGTTCGATGTTTTTGTTAATGTGTAGAAAAACTAGTCCTTCGTATGCGAAATAATCGACTTCGCTTTTTTTAATAGGATTGATGGGAATGATATGAGTTGTTGAATTTAATGGATTTTTATCGATAACAGTAAATTTTTGACTTTTTTTTTCGTTCGAGCGACGAAACTTTGTAGTAAAAGTTTTTGCTATGATGGTGTCCTCGTTAGGTAAATAAAGCATATATAATAGTTTCGATGTATCAGATTTTTTCAACTCTATTTCAAATCCTTCTTGAATATCGACTGTAGCATTTACTCTATCGTGATCGGGTATAAATTTCACGCTCTCCCGATCGGACACGTGTGTTTCAATTTTTTTATTTAGTTCAATAATTAATTCATCGATGTTTTTTCCGGGGTCATATTCGAATCCTATATCGTAAACTCTCTTTTCCAATACACTTTCCGTTTCCTCTTCATATCGCAAAGAATAGTCGTTGTTATGATCGCTAATGTTAAACCAGTTTCGAGGTATAATAATTTCGGATAGACCGACTTCCCATGAATCATTTAATAACAACGGCGATGACAGTTTCGTACGATAGGATGATTGCATGTTTTGAGGAAAATAGATTGCACTCGCATTGCTAGGAAGCGTAACATAAAAATCGTTTATTGCCGCATCCATGACGCTTTTATCCACGAATTATGCGTTTGATCGAAACCCGCCCACTTGACAAAATATTCTTTGTTTCTGCCTTTTCCTCTTGTCTTTAAAATCTTCTCTATCTTCCAAAAGTCGCGAGAAGTTTTTGTCACTTTCTGAAGTTCTGGTTCGTAAAATCTGCCTTTTATACTCGTTTCTTTAAGATCTTTCAAAACATAGGTGGGTGGATTCGACGGATAGCGCTTATCTATTATAAAAACTTCGTTCGTCCAACTGGGCAAGTAACCTTTGTGAAACGCGCGTTTTGCTTTCGATATTCTAACGCGATCATTAACCTCGAATTTATAACTAGTATTTGATCTGTAGCCGTAAAGTTTTTCGAAAATTTCAGATTCTAAATCCGGTGTCACATCAATCGGAGCATAACCGATGCTGCGATGTTTGCTCGCGTTGTAACTTTTCATAACATGTTTCAACACGTCTATATATCTGTAAGACCCGGTGTGAGTAAATATACGATAAAGTTTTTCTTTAAGTGTTCTGATAAATCTCTCTGCGATTGCGCATTTGTTTTCGCTAAGCGTAGAATAGTGATTTATATTGTGATGTTTAAATAAAGATTGGACTTTTTTATTATAAAATTCTTTCCCTTCATCTGTTTGTATGTTTGGAACGTGCTTTACCTGCTTCAGTAATTTTTTAAACGCGTCAGCCACGGAATCAGCGTCTTTTTTCTTAAGGGGTATTGCATATGCATATTTAGAGAAAACATCAATTGCCACGAGTATATATTTAAAACCCTTATTATATTTTGAAAGTTTTGAAATGTCAATTAAATCACATTGCATTAATTCTCCGATACCGAAAGCTAACACTCTGCGTCGTTTGAACTTATAACGCACTGGTTTGTGAAGGGTATAAGCGTCTTGTTTTGTCAGCCATTCGCGAACAGTTTTCAAAGGTAATTGAGCAGACTTTGCCAATCGTGATACGCCTCCGTATGAACCGGGATTTTCTGCATCATAATAGATTTTTTCTAAAATTTTATCTTTTAAATTGATTGCCATTTTGCCATCTTTTGCGGAGTTTTCATCGAGGATCGAATGCGCTGTTGTGTTTTAAAACGATTTTCTCTTCTTTGCAGGTTGATGGCACGTTTTGTAGACTTACGAAACACGTTCTCTTCGGAATCTTCGCTATCTGACACTATTTGAGAGCGCGGCATTGCTTTCATGTGCGATACTAAATTTTGATTCGCTATCCAGGAAAGAGGAACGTTAATTTCTTTTATGGCTTTCAAGAAATGAAAAAAATGACGCGGTGGTGATGCAGTTTTGGAACTTGTCATGAGATAATGAAAATAATCTATCACACTTGATCCGACTATTGGTTGTTTTTTTTGCAGAAACTCTCCTTTTTCGTTCCATGAGTATTCTCTAGTTTTCAATTTTTCTGCAATTAGAGATACATATTTCGCGGAACGCTTTGGAATTGTGGACATAATACCTTTCAATATCGGATCCTCAACGATTTGTTCACTTGGCTTGGTGATATTGTCCGGTTCATCTGTTGTCATACTAACGCGAACCGGGTCTGGAGGTGCATGCACAACTTTGTGGTATCGCATGATAAGTTGGCTCAACAGTTTTACTTTCAAATCATCTGGAATATTTGCTCTCTCTAGTAATGAGTCAATGTCATCTTCCAGACGCAACTCCGGTTTTTGAAGTTGATATGAAGATACCAATTCTTCGGGAATGAGAGCAACTCTTTTGGCCATGATCACACGTCTTAATTACTTCATCAATTTTTTTTTAAATAATCGGTCCTAATATACTACCCAATGCGGATATTATAGCCGGTGCTATAATTGGTAAGAATCCACCTGATTGGTTGATTAACATTTTCTTTTTCTTTTGCGTTGAACAAGTTTTGCTAGAGAGCATTCTAATCAAATTTTTATATTTTTTCATTTTTCTTACGCTGACGGGTATATTTCCATTCAATATGTTCAAACATATTTCGCAGACAGAATCAATTTGTGCCTTATTCGCCGTTTTTAGCAATGCACGTTTTTGCTGCGGATGAGAACGAGACAATATCCGCAAAAAATGATATTGTCTTTGAATGTTCTTTTTCGTCATTTTGGTTGAAATATCCAACAAAATCCGTCCTGAGAGGGAAAAAAACTTTCTCGCATGCGCAACTCCTCTGTTGTTTTTGGATGCAAATCAATGACTAAATAACCAAAAGGTTTGTTAGTCGCTTTTATATATGCATCCATGAAAAATTGACAATTGTGCGGATATATCTGTCTTCCTAAACAATTCACTTGGGAGGCGTCTCTCGCATTTTTAAACAGTATGATATAGTGCGCATTCAGACTAATGTCTCTCATTACTTTCAATCTCGGAAACATGTTTTGTAAAATTAGTATAACACTGGTTCCGCAATGGTGGGATGCTGCAGTAAAAAGATCCGCTATTTTGTCGTTCAGATGATGCATTAAATCGTCAATAACAATCAAATCGCCTTCTTCATAAGTCGTTGGAAGCCCTTGTATAAATTCGATGCAGGGTTCGTTTACAAACCAAGGTGCAACATATGAATAACACCATTTTACTTTCTTAATTTTTGATCCGTAAATGTTATTATGAATCATTTTCCGAACCAAGGATGTGTTACCGGACTGGCTGGGACCGACTATGAGACATGAACTCGGGTGTCTTAAACGTAGCATATTTCCGTTACTATTTTTTTCTTTTTTTTTTTTTTTTATACTTCAAATCCGAAAAATACACCGTCGCATGAGAAAAACAATAACTTAATGTTATACTATTCTGTTTTACATGCTATTTTTATATATTTGCCGGGCAATATTTGCAGACTTTAAAAAATTCTTTTTCACTCATTTGAACGTCGGTTTTATTGGCTTTCAAAACATTATTATCATTCTTCCAAAAATAGCGTATGTCATATACATTGTTATTATTTTTTCTGCAAATATGGAAAAACATTCTTCGACCTATAAAAACCGAAAGGGAACAATTGGAATTTTTTAAGTCTACTTGATAGTTATCCTTTATACAATAGTTGCAATGACTCAACATATAATATATAGAAAAATAAAAACTGAAAATACTAATTGGACATAAAAGTAGGTAAAGCATGAGATGCTTTTTAACATTCATATTTTCTTTCTTCTTTCTTCGTAGAAAAATCGTGTCACGTACGATTAAAGACTTTCGTTGCTTCTGATTATCTCCTTTTCATACACGACTGATTCATATTAGCATCAAGAGACGTCATTCGACCTTGCGCCGAAAGTAGAAACTAAGATGGAGCACGTGGTTCCGCAGACCATGACAAATGCCCGCGATTATAAACGACAACAAAGCTCACTCATGCATAATCTCTTTTCGGTCAAAGGCTGAAAGTGAAAGTGAAAAGAAAACACGTGGTTCACTCAGCCGGCAAATGTAAATAAACAGATAAAACAACGCAAATTATGTATTTTTTTTAATTATAACATGCATACAGGCCCCCCAAGGTTGCTCTCTGGCTCGCAGGGGGGCTTGGTAAGGGGTGGAAAATAAAAAAAAATAAATAAAAGAAATTAAATATAGAAAGCAGGCTATAAATTTAAATATTCAAGTTCAATGACCTTCCGGGGGGCAATGTACTTCCGGGTGATCCCAGGGTTTGGCATTTTAAAATGAACCCAGTCTTATGCAGTGGTATACTACTCACATATACAAATTTAACAAATATTTACATTTCATATTTAAACATTACTGATAGCTGTGGTATGTGGCTAACCGATCATAAGTTAATAGCTTCGGTTTTCAAGAAGGTGTTTTAGTAATTCTTACAACGATGCCATGCTGTCTTTTTAAGTTTGTTTTGGGACCATCCCTGTTACACTGTAGGTTGGGAGAGAGACCTTAGCGTCAAAAAAGGTTCCACAACTAAACTTTGTCTCTTTCATTGAATTCATCTTGTGCAGCCTTTAGATCATACCTTGTCTTCATTTTCTCCGTTACCATGTTAATCTGCTCCCGAGCAAAGTTGTGTATGTCTTTAAATTGGGCCTGGGGATCTTAGATATACTCCTCGTTCGATGAAGTCGCATCTGGTGGACAACCAAACAGGAGATCATGTGGAAGATAAAGTTCACTTCCAAACATCATTTGAGCTGGAGTATAGCCGGAGGTTACGTGGACAGCACTTCGATAAGCCAACAAGAACAACGGCCACTTCAAGTTCCAATCTTGCTGCTTGATGCTAGAAAAGAGAGGTTATTCAGGATGATGCGATTAAACCTCTTCAACCATGACGTCCGACTGGGGATGTAGGAGGTTAATCTGAGTTTTGTCTATGCCGAGTAGTTGACACAGTCCTTTGAATACAAGGTAAAGTTTGTACATTGATTGGAATGATGCTGTGTGCCATACCTTGCACCCATTGCTACACTAGAACCTGTGCAACTGTGCATGCCTCTTAATCGGGAATGGAATACGCCTCAGGCCACTTGGTGAAATAGTCCTTTACGACGAGGTTTATTTCCTCTGGAGGTTCGTAGCAAAGGACTCAAGATGTCGAGTGTGATCCGCTTAAACGGGGCTCCCACGTTATTCCATTGCAATCTTCCTCGGCTTTATTTCTTCGAATCTTTACGTACCTCACAAACATCACGGGATTTGCATCATTTCTATACGACCTTCCTTGCCTTGCACCAATAGAAGCATTCTCGAACTTTCTGGAGAGTCTTCATCATTCCAAAATGGCCTCCTGTATGGCTACTATGTAACACAGATTATCATACAGATAGGACAGTGAAGCTAAAACGCGAACCGGAAATATAGTAGCACCACTAGTGTCAACAGAGGGGAACTACATGTGTTAAGTCTACATGAATAGCATCTTTGATCGAAAATTGTTTTTCTATTTCGCGAATAGTTAGTAGCAGGTTAGTATAGGAAGTTTTCTTTTTCTTCACTTTCTATTGTTTTTGAATTCACAAAATTATCCTCAAAGCATTCACAGCTATTCTTCTAAGAAATAAAAATTAATTTTTATAATGTTTAAAAATATGCTTTGTCATACATATTCATATTCAAGTACTAATTAAAATTACAAACTGTAATTCTGAAATAGCAGTATGAAATCATTAAATATTTAACGTTGCTTGCTTTAAATTATACAAAATACTTTAAAATGAAAAAATGTTTTTATTTTATGTATATTTTCTTAATATTTAGCACTTGCTTCTTAAAATAAATTGCTTTTGACAGTAAAGTTTGTAAACAATAATGAAGTTGTCAAACGAAAACGTATGTGCAGTTTTCCTTCCTTTTTCTACAACTTTTAAATTCACAAAATCATAGCATTCACAGCTATTTTCTAAGAAATGAAACTAATTTTTATTATGTTTGAAAATAAATTTTGCCAAACACATTCGTGTTCAAGTGTACAAATTAATATAACAAACTGTAATGCTGAAATAGCAGTATGGTATGAAATCTTAAATGTTTAACATTGCTTGGTTTAAATAATACAAAATGCTTTAAAATGAAAAAAAAATATTTCAGGTTTATGTATATTTTCGAAATTTATTTGCTTAATATTTAGTACTTGCTTCTTAAAATAAATTGCTTTCGATAATCAAGTTCGTAAACAATAACAAAGTTGCCGGTTAGTTGGTTGGATGTTGGGTTTAACGTTGCACTAATATTACGATATGATAAAAATAAGACGAACGATTGCGTAAGCTGGAGAGTTCGAGAAACTTACAGCCGTTGACAATAGGGTCGTTGCAGTCAAATTTTGGTTACCGAAGAATATACGGGAGTGTCCTATCTGTATAATAATCTGTGCTATGTAACTACTCTGGAATGTCTGGAATCTTCAATCTAGGTAGTAAAAATCTGCCATCTGAAACTCCTTCCATCGCCAGACTCCCATTTTCTGTACTGTACGCCATTTCTGAAATGAAGAGAGTCCCAGGGAACCCAGTAACATTTCGTGATCGCGCTAAATGTGGAAATGTCCTGCCAGGTAGGTCTATTGCTGGTCGTCACCTTCAATTGTAATATTGGTTTCATGTAAGGATCTTCCAACTGGACTTGTCTATGTTCCTGGTCACTCCACTGGTCCAGTATCGATAATGTTGAGACTGTAGCTTGACAAGCAAACGGATTTATCGACTGGTATTTCTGTTCGGCTTTAAAGCAGTACTTGCAGCTTTCCGAACAGGGCTTACTTGACAAGGCATTTGCATTACCATGTAGAGTCCCTTTGCAAGGGCGTATATCAAAGTTACATTCCGGGAGGCGTTGTATCCACCTGGCAATCTAGCCTTACTAATTCTTTAATTTAAACAACCACGTTAAATATGCGTGGTCAGCCCGGAGCAGGAATTTTCTGTCATAGTGATAACGATAGAAATGTTCTATGTTCTTTACAATTTTTTGCTGGTGGCACAGTAGACAAGAATTAATTTACTCAAGTAGGCAACAACACGCTCTTGGCCATCAACTTCCTGTCATCAACAGAACAGCATCAACACTACGTTTTCAGGGCGACTCCAGTTCTCGACTGCAGAGAACTTCTTTGGATCAATTTTTAACACCTTCAGCAGAGATGACATGGTCAAAATAACTGACTTCACGACGGAAAAGTTGCACTTGATAGGATTCTTGAGGACACTAGGAACTTGAGGTTAGCTATTCTGAGTTTTTTCAGCACCTTACGGATGTTTCTTAAATGATCTTCTATAGTATGCTCCACTATGATAATATAGTCAAGGTACACAATACAGACTTAATAGGAAATTCCTTTGAAAACTCTCTCCATCAGGCGTTCGAAGGTTGCAGGATGCAGGTGCATTACATAATCCAAACTGCATAACTTTGAATTGCCACAATCCTTGTCTCGTAGTGAAAGCAGTCTTCTCACGGTCGTCAGGATCTAACACTGCTTGCCAATAACCGCTCTTTACATAAAACGTCGAGAACCAATGATCGCCAGAAAATATGTGCAAAGTGTCGTCAATTTTTGCATAAGGATAACTATCTTTCTTTGTGATGTCATTCAAATGATGATAATCTACGTAGAATATAGTTGAACCATTTTTTGTTTCACGTAAAAACTATGGGAGAGACCCAAGGACTCCTTGATGGTTCAAAGATGTCATTACGTTCATCTCATTTAGAAGCTCAGCCACCTCTTTCTGCTTAGAAAATGGATGTCTTCATGAATGTTGTTTGATTGGAGTACGATTTCCTGCGTTAATTCTGTGCTGGATGACTTTCGTTATCTCGACTTCTTCAGGTGTTCGAGAAAAGATATTTCTTAATTCATAGAGTAGCTTCTCAGCAGCACGATTCTGTTCATTTTCTGCATTCTTGAGTAATTCTATCGTTGAGACTCAGAAGATTTTGACTCAGTTGACTGCGTGTGCCGGTTAATGAATGTAATAGGAGTGCAGTTGCTAACACCTCATCCTTCTTCACAATCTTTACTTTATTACTTACATTGCCGACTCTCACGGAAATAATACTCTTTGATAGGTCAACCAGAGATAAAGCGACCAGAATTCCTCTCAGGTTATTATCTGGATCCGGCTATTCAATCAATCAGTGGCGAAAGTATTGTTCTTTAGAAGGTGTCCTGGAAAATATTGTCTCTTTGTGTGGAGGGATGGAAATTTCAGATTTGGCTATTATCTTACAAATTGGTTGAATGTCTGGATTTTCAGTGTTAAGCACAGCTATGCCTTCTGAATTTGAATGCAGTTCATTATTCTTAAAATCCAATTTAAAGTTATACTTTCGCAGGAAATCAAGTCCAAATATTAGAGGATCACTTATATCTGCAACATATGTCATATGATGGTAATTGACATTTCCAAATGTGATGATCAAGTTCATTTTTCCTTAAATTTTTATTTCGTCACCAGTCACAGTCTGTAATTTAACGCAGGGTGGCGTACAGATGTTCTTCTCTTTAAGTTCTTAAGCTACATTCGTTCTAACGATGGTTACGTTGGCTCCAGTAGCTAGAATTTTACGGCAGGAAGCGTTGTTTACTATACCATAAACATAAAGTCCATTATCGCCGCCACTCATCGCAAAAACATGAAACACTGAGAACTGGGGCTCTAGAATTTCGGGCACCTCCGCCCCACGAGATTTCCTCTTCTTAGTTTCCCTGCGATGACTCTGAAATCTTTCTATACTTTTTTTGTCGCACTGCGCAGCTTCTTTCGACATGTCCATTTCTTCCATAGTTCCAGACCTTTATCTTCAACTTCTTTACTTCTTTCTTAACTTCAAGACTGCGCAGCCTCCCTTGTGATGTCTGCCAGATTTCTCTTCATCTCCTTGAGATCAGTTTGCGAAACCTATAAAGAAAGTGTTCTGATGGTGTGGCGGTATTTACGGGAGGCGTGTCAATGCGGCTGCCTCAATCTTTAATGCAAATGTCAAAGCTCACCAAAGTCCTTGACATTGGCAAGTCTAAGTGCTTTTTGAGTATCTGGATCTCGCACGTCATCGATAATGTATTGAAGGGCCAAATCATCTCCTGTTTCAGCGTAGCAGTTGGAGAAAGCTAGGTGAGGTAGTCTCTGATAATCTAATAGTCTTCTGGGTTTGGTGACATGATTACTAGATGTTCACTTATCCTTATATGATGTGGAACAACTCAAAGTTTCGTGGTCTTAGGAATATTAGACTTCTGAAGACAATGTAGTTACTGTGGTGGTCAGAATTCGCTTGTACTACAAGACAACAGATTTAATTAGATTCCGGAAAATTCATTGATACTTTCAGCTGCACGGTGTCATGAAATCCTGAACTATTGGTATTAATTCAAAACCGAACACATCGCAACCACTTTTAAAGTTATAGATGAAATAGTGTGATAATTAGTCAGGTATAAGATAAAATTAAGTCATAAGAAAAAAAATTAAGTCATAACTTTATTTAAGTCTTACGTAAAAAAAAAAATATATATATCTTAAATTAAATTTAAATTACATTGAATTTATTTTACATGGCATGACATATTTTGCACAAATATTTATTAATTCCATTTTTATTGTAAAATGTAGCTTATTTTAAATCTTATCTAAGCTCATCCAAGATTAGAAAAAGACAAAATTTATATAAAGTTTGTTTTGTTCTAAAGAAAAATAATTGTTGTCATGTCATTAATCACATCACGTAAAAAAAGCTCCAGCAGAAAAAAAAAAAAAAAAAAAATGTTTGCTAAGGCTAATGAAAAAAATAGAAAAAATAACTGGCAATAAAACCATGTCAATAAAAATATTTATTTATTCGTAATTCTCTGATATGGGACACATATATCCGCGTATTCATTTGCTTACGTAAAATGACTTCATTTATTTACGATAATTTTATGTTTAGTCATCTGTATGTAGAGGGATATTTTTATTACACATTATTAAAACTGATTAAGTATTTTATAGCTATAGAATTATAAATCATTTTACCGATTTCTTTTTTTTTTTCTTTTTTTTTATTAAATTAATATTATGCTTCTCTTCCAAGCACTGCAAGATCACTTATAAACCCAGGGAATTTATAACAACACTGTTAAAAATTTGATGTTAGTTTGAAACAAAACTTGGTACTAAAGTAGTTACAGTAACCCGATGGTTTAACTTTTTACTATGATTTGGTAATATTATGTAGAATCAAACACTGGTATCATTAAAAGAAACTTAAGACCTTCTTGTCTCAAGTCAAATGCACTGGAACTGTGCCCCGCTTTCCTCTCCGATTGTTCTGTATGTATGCTTCTTTGTTTTTGATAAAAAGGGTTGAATTTTATACACTGTTAAAAAGAAACGCAAATTTGCTGCCAGAATTTCTCTGTAATTACAGAAAAATACGCTTTGTCAACGTAATTGTTCCGTAATTTCCGACTTTCTTCTTAAATTACAGAGAATTTCTGGCAGCAAAATTGCATTTTTTTTTATCAGTGTAGGGTGTAATCTTGGCGCATGGGTAAGTTGTTGCACAAAAATTTACACTTTACTCTATGTTTTCAACCACGGTCTATAATTTAAGCTTGGTTTTGTTTCAATAGGAATTTTACTGATTCGTACTTCACTTGTGATTGGATCTATGGTAGCTTCAAGTTTTGGTGCAACTTAAATTCAATTGCAAGAAGTAAAAATTTAAAAGTGAGGTTAAAATATATTATGCTATTGCTTGTAACTTTTTTTCATACAGTGGTTTAAGAATGAATTGAAATTTTTAACAGTCAATGATCTTAAAATTTTGTAGCTGAAAAGTAATTTAATGTTTTATATTACTAATAAGTTATCAGCGGCATAACTGGTGTCAGACGCATCTGTACTCATCAATACCACACCTGAAGTAAGCTCCGAGAGATATCTTGAACAGAACTGCACTGTAGAAAAATCGGGTGTTATTTTGAATCAAAACTTGGTACTGAAGTAACTGCAACCACCCGATTTTTTAAACTTTTACCATGATTTGGTAGTTTTATGCTGAACCAAATATTGGTACTGTGTTAAAAAAAAATCAAAATTGACATATACTGGGATACAACTGAAGACCTTCTTGTCTTAATTCAAACATCCTGGCACTGTGCCCCGCTTTCATGCCCATTAAATCTATCTCATTGATTTAGATAAAAGGGTCTGGATTTTCTAGGGTCTTATCTTGGCCCATGAGTAAGTTGTTGCACAAAATGTACACTTTACTCTATGTTTTGGATCACAGTGTCTAATTTAAACTTTGTTTGGTTTTAACAAGATATTTACTGATTCATGCTTCCCTTGTGAGTGGATATATTGTAGCTCCAAATTTTGATGCAACTTAAATTCAATTGCAGGAAGCAGAAAATTTAAAAGTGAGGTTAAACCATATTATGGTATTGCTTATAACTTTATTCCATACAGTGGTTCAAGTTTGAATTGAAATTTTTTACAGTCAATTATCATAAAATTCTGGAGCTGAAAAGCAATTTAATCTAAAAACATATTCTATTATATCAAAGAATATACCTGGCAGCAAAATTACAACAAAATATAGGTATGCTATGCAAAAAATACGTCAACATTTTTTTTTTTTTTTTTCAGCAGAACAATTAATATATATATATATATATATATATATATACTAGCTGACCCAACGAACGTTGTTTTGTCATATAAACTATTTCTAGAGAATATTTTGCTAGAAAAAAATAACTAACTTATTGTAAGTGTGTAAGGATGTGGTATATAATTGAAACAGGTATGGAGCGCTGTGAACGGTGACTGTGAATTCCGATTATAACGTAAAAGACATAATTACCGAAATTTTCGCTACTTGCTTCTTGCTACTTGCTACTTGGTACTTTCTACTTGCTACTTGTTATTTAAAACCTCCGCTGAATGTCGAACAGCACAAAATATTATTTCATACGGCAAATATTTCAATTTATGAGAGAATCTCTGATAGCAACGAATTTTACATGAAAATTCCGTCTTTTTTGAATAAGCTGTAACAATCTGGACCGATTTGATGAAAATGTTCATCAAAAAGTTATTACAATATCTAACATCATTACATGTACATTTATGACAATTCAATCAATCGATGCATATGAGTATGTGTATAGTATGAGCGAAGTGAAATGTAGAGTTCGTATTAAATAAAAATTTAAACTCGTTTTAATTAAAGGTGAAAAAGTTGAAACTTAATTTATTTTATAACAGGTATATTTTTTTAATCTACAAAAACTTAATTTATCGTAATGCCATTGGATGTACAATATTTTTGGTTAATCCTTGAGGAGCATACACAAACAAATTCGAAGGTTTTTCAACCCTGGAACACGCAACATATAATTGGCCGTGAGAAAAGCACGGATTTTCTAAATCTAAGCCACAAATTGGGACCCCTTTGGTGACTTTAAATATTTTAAGCCATTTTTGCGATGAATTGAAATGGCTATCTCAATTGTGGAACTAAAGATCTTGGCGAGAAGCGTCCGAGCTACTTCGGTGCCAAATTTCAAATTTTGCCAAAGGGATCCGATACTAAAGGTGTTCCATACAAAAAATAAATAAATAAAATATCAATGACATACACACGCACAAAAGTATGGGACCCCATTGGTGACTTTAAATATATTAAGCCATTTTTGCGATGAATTGAAATGGCTATCTCAATTGTGGAACTAAAGATTTTGGCGAGAAGCGTCCGAGCTACCTCGGTGCCAAATTTTCCATACAAAAAATAAATAAATAAAATATCAGTGACATACACACGCACAAAAGTATGGGACCCCTTTGGTGACTTTAAATATTTTAAGCCAGTTTTGCGATGAATTGAAATGGCTATCTCAATTGTGTAAGTAAAGATCTTGGCGAGAAGCGTCCGAGCTACTTCGGTGCCAAATTTCAAATTTTGCCAAAGAGATCCGATACTAAAGGTGTTCCATTCAAAAAATAAATAAATAAAATATAATAAATTAGCTACACAAATAAATTTGTATGTTAGGATGGTTGTTAAACAACGCGCGTGTAAATTTGATAGAAACTTATATAAAATACTCACTCCAATTCCGCACTAAATTTGCAAAATGTATAGTTTTTTATGCACACTTCAAAACTCTTCAAACACTAATTACATCTTGATGTAATATTTCAATTAGGGCACATTTTTTGTATAACAATAATAACACGAAGTTACAAAATATTTTCCTGAATTTGATCGCAGCACCAATTGTCGGGACATACTGGAATTACAATAGAATGTACGCAAGCGAAGTGTGACGTCACTGACCGTCAGTGGATGCAAGAAAAAGATTTCCTATGTTAATCTCCCATTGGATTTTTTATAAAAAATTATTAAAAATCGAGGAAAATTATTTCTCGATTTTAATCCCCGTATTTGGGTATAGATATGAATTAGTTATCGTATGTATGTGTTAGATTGAGTTATTTTGCTCTCAAATTGACAAAATTTTAATTTTGAATTTCAAAACTCTGTCTTCCTTGGCGTTTTTTGTATTTGGCGATCAAAAACGTAATACGAAAATGTACATGCCAGATGTATATTTTCGTAATATGTATTGTACGAAATTGTTTCATATTATTCATTACTCTCTTAATATAAGTTGTTGAAATAACCATTATTTTTGAAAGAAATTAAATATGTTCGCCAGATGATAAGGCGATATTTTTTTTCCGCCAAGGATGACAGAGTTTTGAGATTAAAAATTCAAATTTTATCAATTTTACAGCAAAAACAACACAATCTAACGCCTGCACATGATAACTAATATATATCTATACCCAAATATGGGGATTAAAATCGGGAAATAATTTTCCTCGATTTTTAGTAATTTTTTACAAAAAATCCAATGGGCGATTAACATAGGAAATATTTTTCTTGCATCCACGGACGAATCAGTGACGTCATCACTTCGCTTGCGTATTATTGAATATTCGATACTACGATCGTAGCGCAGTCTGCCGGATCCAATGTAAAACATTCCAAAATCAACAACGATTTATAAGTGATAAATTAATTAAATAAACAATTTAAATTGGACTGAATTGTAAATCTAAACCATTCTCGAATCCACCTGAAGACACACAAAAAATTTCATTAAACTCGGTCCAGCCGTTTAGGAGGAATTCAGTGACATACACACGCACAAAAGAAATATATATATAAAGATAAATACAAAGGCACAGCTTTAGTATAAACCTCCCCTCCCCCTTGTCAACTTTAAATATTTTTGGCCATTTTTGCGATGAATTAACATGGCTATCTCAATTGCGTAACTGACAATCTTTGTGAGGAACGCCCGTACTACTTCGGTGCCAAATTTCAAATTTTTCCAAACTAAAGATGTTCCATACAAAAAAAAAAAAAAAACTGTTTTATGATATATAGAAAATAAAAATAAAAAATTCTAATAAATTCGAAAATATTACTTTTTACAATTAAGGTGAAAACATAAAAGAACCATTATAAGTTACATATAAAGTATCAATTAAAACGAAAAATTTTGATTCATAGTAGAAAAGAAAAGTACTACTAAATTAAATAAAATATTTAAGGTAATACCAAGTATCTCTATGAAAATATTTATTTACACGCGAATATTTTCATAGTATATTAATTTTTCTTTTCTAATTTTTATTATTTATCACGCGAAATTAAAAAAAAATTATTTCCGGAAAAAAATAAATAAACGTAAATTTTCTTTATTTTGGCATCAAATATATTTTTCTTTTTAATCATTTTAAAGTTAAAATGGAGTTTTTATTTAATATCTTTTGATCCAATTATCCGATTGAACTGAATTGTAAATCTAAACCATTCTCGAATCCACCTGAAGACACACAAAAAATTTCATTAAACTCGGTCCAGCCGTTTAGGAGGAGTTCAGTGACATACACACGCACAAAAGAAATATATATATAAAGACTAGCTGACCCGACAAACGTTGTTTTGTCATATAAATTATTTCTAGAGAATATTTTGCTAGAAAAAAATAACTAACTTATTGTAAGTGTGTAAGGATGTGGTATATAAGTGGAAGATGTATGGAGCGCTGTGAACGGTGAAGGAATATAAAAATAACAAAACACCAAACATTTTTTTTTTTTTTTTATTATATATTAAAATTGATTCTTTAAAATTATATACATATCGCAACTTATAACAATATTACTAAAAAAAAACAATATCAATCCCTTAATGCAACAGAGTGTACAATATTTTTTGTTATCCCATCTTTCGCCAATACAAACAAACTGGATGGTTTGCCACTCGAGAGCCACGTATAATTGTCCGTGTGAAAAACATGATGTGCTCAAATCTAAGCCACAGACAGACATCGTTTGGCCCTCGAAATTGAGGGCGTTTAAATTGAATCGGCAAATCTGTGGGTATAATAGGAATTCGCGGTAGTAATATATTTTCACCTCGGAATTTGCCATTTAAAATGATGGCTACGATAACATTTTTCATTAATTTTTTTATGACTAATCGCGTGCCGTTGCACAACCGTGGTGGGTTCAAATTACGAAGCAAAATAACCGGAGACCCAACCTTCAGTTGTAAATTATGCGGTGGCATGCCGGATAAATCCAATGAGTTAAAAAACTCTGTTGGATAATTTACAGCTTCGGTGGCATCGCAAACTGTATCATTAGATTTGTATGACACCAAGTCTCCTGGTAACAAATGTTGTATCTTGAGATTCAATTCGTTGACGTCCACATTTTTTGCTGCTAAAGTTGCTCTTTCTGCCAGCCACTCATGATTTATGTATCGTCTGTGTACATCGGGAAATATCTGGTCAATAAGAACATCTTGCGAATCAATGATTGTGTAGAAATCGGTCGGTAATTTTATGCATCCAGTTTCATCTGTAGTAACTTTTCCATCGCCGATATCTAACAGTTGTTTTGAGAATGTTTCAGCGGATGGATCTTGAAGCATTTGAACGCACAAATTTACTTTCAGTTGTACTTTTTCAACATTACGCCAGAATGGCGATGATTTTAAGCACGCGTTGATCTCATCAGCGTATGTTGAACGCGGAATAACGGGAAGTGCTTGTCTGAAATCACCTGAAAGGAGTAACAGAGTGCCGCCAAATAGTTTGTCGTTGTTTTTTATATCTTTTAATGACCTGTTCGACGCCTCAAGCGAATGTTTGTGTGCCATAGTGCATTCATCTCAGATAAGAATTTTACACTGTTTCAGCACTGTGGCCATGGACGATTGTTTTTTTTATGTTGCACACTGCGTCTGGGTTATTTTGAATATTTAGTGGCAGTTTAAATAATGAATGAGCTGTTCTGCCTCCATCCAATAAAGTTGCCGCAATGCCAGATGATGCAACAGCCAATGCGATGCCATTATTTGATCGTATTTCGGCGAGAATGAGCGAAATAAGGAATGTTTTGCCAGTTCCACCTGGTGCACCCAAAAAAAAAGAATCCACCTTGTCCTGCCGAAATTGCGAGCATGATGCGGTCGTAAATGGTTCTTTGTTCTTCATTCATTAGTGGGACATTGCGAGCAACAATCGCTGCCATTTCTACAGTATTGTATTGTAGTTCACGATTCAATTCAGTGTTTATTAAATAAGATGCATTTCGATTTGTTCAATGCATACCGAAATGACTGAGTGGTAAGTTGGCAATGATACACTGTTAAAAATTTCTGTAAAAGTACAGAAAACGTATTGAGACTCTCCGTAAATGTACATGAGTTCACTGTTAAGAGCAGTGAATCAAGAAACTCAGTTTGCTGTTAAAAATTTCTGTAAAAGTACAGAAAAAGTATTGAGACTCTCCGTAAATTTATATGAGTTCTCTGTTAAAAGCATTGAATCAAGAAACTCAGTTCTTAATTTACAGATATTTCCTTTTTCTAAACAACGTTTTCCCTGTAGGGATTTTGATAGGTACATTAAATAAAAAAACTATATATGTATACATAACCTTAAAATTATTTTTATATTAAAATAAATACCTATTTATACATATAGATTTATTTAACTAGAAGTTTTGAAGGCAGAAATATACTGAATAGATTGTTTCATTGTAGTGTACTATTACGTAAAAAGGGGAAAAAAAAGGGAACGTTAGGGAAAATTAGATTGTTTCTGCGGGATGTTTATCTTCGTATCTACTCATTAAGAGTTTGTTATTGTTGACTGTATTGAAGAACTTAAAGCAATTCGTGTTTTCATTTGGAATTCATAATTAGGTAAGTTAAATTTTATAAAATCTTTTATCCTATTTTAATAATCAACAAAAACAATGACTGTTTATGTTAGTTATATTAGCGGTTATTTTTACTTTCTTCTATATGTAATATAGAGAAGAGAAAGCATTTGATTCGCGAAAATTTTCGACCTCCATTTTTCGATGGATTTACGTTTTGGGATGTTCAGAACACGAATTGATAGTTTTTAAAAAATGTCTGTCTGTCTGTCTGTATCCCTTTTTTGTGGACGCTGTATCTCATGAACCAATGAATGAAATGTAAACAAACTTGGTATTTAGTTGCACCCTGACATAAACTGGTGCTGATTAGATTTGGGGATCAATCGTTAAACAGGTGCTGTGATCGCATTTTTTTAAATTTTAAACATGACAATATAGGACACAATTTCGTATAAATGTACATAATGAGAGTTATTTTAAAATTAATATGAATTATTGATAATAGTAGTAGTTAACTAGGGAAAAAATTTTGCATGTGGGGCATCGCTCTCCCCTGGGGGTTAAGTACCCCCCAGGGGAAGTAAGTTTTCAATATGGGTATCTTTCGAAAGATCTCGTCAATACCTTTAAAACTAATGGTTGAACTATAGATTTGTGCTAATTTAAAACAAAGTTATCCATTTTTTCCCTTTTTTTTTTTTTTACTTTTTACGAAAAAAAACTTGGAAAAAAGTCATTTCTTTTGATTTGGAAAAAAAACAAACATCTTTCGGCATTTAGTGATAATTCTATCAGATAAAAATCTTCTGCATTTATAATTGAAAAGAATTTGATAATTTAATAAGTAATTTTTATTGAATAAGTTTTGTGTAAAATTATATAGAAGAAAGTCATGTGGTAGCCACATCATACTAGTTTTTAGTTTAATATCGTCTGAAATTTCTATATGTTTTCTTATATATTCGTTTTACAGCCTCTTCCTGTCATTAAAAGTGTTTGCTGTCATTTTCTGAAAGACTGAAAAATAATCTAGATTACCTTAAATCAAAATAGTAGGAATTGAGGAAAAAGTAAGTCATTTCCACATTATATAATTAATAGTTTAAATAATAATAAAATAAGTAAATTTAAAAATCGAAATACAAAATAAAGATTTTGTAGATGGGAGTTTTATCCAACAATTTTTTTAATTAATGTTTTTTTTTTTTTTTTTTTTTAAGGGAGGGGAGGACGGTTTGTATTCTAAACCGTCCAATATTATTAATTTTGCTTTCTGAAAATTTTGAAAATCTGCTTGCGTGTGTATATGTATGCCTATATATATGCACAAGTTAAAAATCCACAATGTAAGAAAAAGAAAATTATTGTTGCTGTTGCCGAGCAATGGTAATAGAAGGGTGGTTTGGGGGACAAATTAAATTTTCTGACAAGTTAATATTTTTCAGAATACAGTTTGATATTTAAGGATTCAAAGTACAGAGTGTATATCAAATTGAGTGAGGAAATGTTTAAATTAATACGAAATTTTATCCAGGCTGTTATATGTTGCGGACTAATTTATATATCAAAATAACCGATACACATAAAACGTTACTTTTAAGTACAAAATCCAACTGTATTTTTGAATTATCCTGGATGAATATACCATAATCAGAAGCATGCCAAGACTGCGGTTACATGTTTATGAAGGGAGGCGGACGCAGACGATTGTGGAGCAACTGCAATTTAAAAATACAGTTTCACTGAAATATAGCTAATAGATTCTGCTTAATAACGCATTGTCAAAAAACTTTCAGACAAGTTTTTGCATTGACAGAAATAATTTTTGTTAAACACGTTTTTTCTTTTCCTTCTTTGTAAGGGGAAGATTTTAATAACTGGACAGTTTTTAATTCGGAGTATAATAAAGTTAAGAGAGTGCTTGGAACTATGGCCGAGTCCCCAGGCCTAGGACTTGAGGGTCCTAGGTCTGGGGTAGTGTGCCCTTTGAGGGGGGGGATGTTTATTAAGGGGGCCCAGCCCAGATTTTATGAGTCTCGGAGAAAACTACTGAAAACTTCGAACAGCTAGGTCGACGAGCTAGACGTGGGATTGAACTCAGCACTTCCCGTTTATCAGCTCTGAGCGTAGAATGGCACGGCCACTCATGGAGTCGTACAGTTTAGAGATGATTCAGGAGCAGTTCACTCTCTCAGGAGACAATAAATTGTTTTATTTCCATATTCAAAGGGTGAAAAACTACCTAACATAACAAAACCCTAAAAACTGCTATTTGTATTCAAAATTAATCGTGGAAGAATAGATTAAGGTTATTATTACGTGGCTATTATTTAAAATGCTTATTTATTCCCATAATAGATGATATTTGTAGAATTCTGAAGGGCATTGTAAGGAAAAATTTAGAAGTGGGGGGGGGGGGAGGAGAGAATTTGGAAATAAAGGTAGCCCCTGAAAACTTTCACCTCTGATATTCTTTTATAATCTGCTACCGGTTGTTTTCAATTTTTATTTTAATATTCTTCAAGTGTTTTCATGTTCTTTATACAACTCTCTATGCCATTAAAAATGTTTACCGTTATATCTTCTACGTGAAGACTGAAACATCTGACTTTTCGAAATCAAAATGCAAGAATTTGAGTAGAATTGAAATAAATCGCCTACATCTTGTATAAACAATAGTTTACACATTGAAAATTTTATAAATTTAAAAACTGAAATACAAAATAAAGATTTTATCTGTAGAGAATTCTTATTTATCAAGTGATATTTTTATTTTATTTATAACTTTTAATTCTCTTTTCTTTCTTTTAAGGGGTTTGAGGAGAGGGGTGGAGTTAATGCTTCACCAGCGGAAAGTGTTTTCATTAAAATTTTTGGAGATAAAATTTAAAATTTTGGAATATTTAAATAATTATCATAATATTAATAATGGAAATAAAGAAGGATATTAATTAAAAGAATTTACCTGTAGCTTAAGACCACAAAAAATTACTGTAATTTGCATTTATATTAGTTTATGTAATTATTAAAGACCAAATAATATTTAGAAAATAATTTTTAAATATATTTAATAAACTGGAAATATTTCGTGATTGAATTGTGTAAAAGAGAATTTGCTGCAGAACTATGTATTACTTCATATTACTATAATGATCGAATCGACAAAAGTGGGTCTTGGGGACAGGGGTATCTGTTCTTGAAGCTGGTAGACGGGAAGTGATGAATTCGATACGTAGTCGCGCATGCTGTCCTAGTCGTTCGTTGTTTTCCAAGGTTTTCTCTGAAATTCATGTAAATATGGGCTAATACCCCTTAAAAGTCAGCCCACGTTGGGGTTTTCGGTAATAAATTGAGGCTTACTTAAAAATGTCTAAATTATTTTCAATAGTTTTTGAAAATTTCGTTATATATAGTTATCAAAGTCCCACTCTACTCCTTGTACTTTGGGAATGTCTCGGAATTTCTGAAAACTTTAAGGCATTTGTTAAAAGAAAAGAAAAAAGGGAACTCAGGGGCAAACTTTAAAATTTCTTGGGGATAAAGACATTTCAAAGTAGGCCTAGAACGTACAGCAGTCAATCAGCCTTATTCCCAAATACAATCCAATTCATACTTGTTTTTAATATAAAATACTTCAAAAATATTCCTGTTACACTAGCGTTCATAAAATGGTGCTTAAATATCTTATGATTTCATTATATAAGTGATTTTTTTCCTGTATTAATGATTTAAAATACCATGTTTATCTCTTTTTATTTTCTTTAGATGATTTTTCATTAGATTCTATTTAGATGGAGTATTTAAGATACATTTAATAAAAAAGCACCACAAAAGTGGCGTTGTAAAAAATATTACTTACAAACTTTGAATAAACACCATAAAATGCAATAAACTCGCAACAATTGTTTCGGGTCGAAAAAACACACGACCCTTCATCAGGCAAACAAAGTAAGCACGAGTGCTGCAGTCAAAGCGGCAACGCACCTTTGCCGCTTTGACTGCAGCACTCGTGCTTACTTTGTTCGCCTGATGAAGGGTCGTGTGTTTTTTCCACCCGAAACAATTGTTGCGAGTTTATTGCATTTTATGGTGTTTATTCAAAGTTTTTAAGTAATATTATTTAAGATACACTTTAAAATTCGCTTATGTATACTTAATTTTCTTTTTAGTGCCATGTAATTACAATCCTTTCTTTTCATTATTTGCTTAAAATGTCATAGGATGTAGATTTTGTTTTAAAAATTTAAAGTGTTTTCCTACAATAGTAATTTTTCATAATTTTTCTTTTTTCTAGTTATAATGGAAATTGATCCTGATATAAGAAATGAAACAAGTTGTCTAAGAAATATGAAAATAGAAAATGCCGTAAAATACCCTCATTAGAGACATTTACAAATACCAAATATTTATCCTGTTAAAGAGTTTTTCACCATTTATCTTTTGTTAATGTTATTTAGAAAAAAAAAGATACGGTCAGTGTTATATTAGTAAAATAAAGTTTAATTTTAATCTAATTCAGTATGTTTTATTTTTTAATTATTTTTAATTGTATGTTTTCTTTGCAGCAAAGATGTTTTTCTTCTTAGTGAGCTTTTTGCAATGATTCTAGTAAATTACCGGGATGCTGCTTTCATGTGTAAAAGCGTACAATTTGTTTCTTCTTTAGATCCTATTTTGTAGGGGGGAAAAAATGTTATTTTTTTAATTCAAAATAATCTAATGGTTTCTTTTAACAAAAAGTTATGTATTTTAAAGATTTGAATTTATGGAACTGGTGACGAAAACCAAAAGAGTACCCGAGTTTCATCTGCCCTGAACCATAAATTAATATTTAAAAATATTAAAAGCTCTATATTTCTTTATATACTATTTAATACGTACGAACATTTTCTCTCCACTTGCCGTCTATTTAAAAATATTTATATCCCAGAAACTACAATAATTAAGGAAATTATTCTACACATTGTAATGAATTAATTATAAAAATTAAAACTATTTAGATATCAAACTTTTAATACGTTCCTATACTTCTACGATAACGTATTAGAAATCTTATCTGAAATGAGAATTTTTATTTTCAAATAAAATAACTTTTAAAAACCAATTTTATTAAAAACAGAATATTGAAAAATGTTCAAAATTTGTTACAGTTTGAAATAAAATTTGCATCAAATTTGTTAGTCTTGGTTTAAGTGACAAGTTACGCATTTCATTAATACGTTGCACAAATTTACTTTTTAAATAAACTACCAAAATAGTTCTTAAGAGAGACCTTTATATGGAAATGAATTAGTAATTTCTTTTCTTTAGCTAATATAAAAATCAATGTGAGTATTTAAAAATTCAAATTCATTTAATACATTACCTTTCCATAAATGACCGGACACTTTCGATTTCAGATGAGTTTTAAAATAACTCAAAAAGTCCTTAACAAATCATCTTGAAACTTCAGGAGTGTAAAAAACATGTTATACCTCATGTAGTTCAGTTATTTGTCTGTGCCAAAAGTGAAAATGGGACCAGTAAAAAATTAAAGAAAATGAGAGCATTTGGCATCACCCAGTATAAAATAATACTCGAAATACATTCT
Source organism: Salticus scenicus (assembly GCA_963930645.1). Taxonomy (NCBI): domain Eukaryota; kingdom Metazoa; phylum Arthropoda; class Arachnida; order Araneae; family Salticidae; genus Salticus; species Salticus scenicus. Next base: position 196,833,195 of record OZ005653.1, read on the forward strand.
GGCTGTAGCATATGATTATGGGGCTCATTCTCATTTTCTGTATAAATTTTTAAGTCTCAACCGCATGTAATCAGGGAGATATAAAGATTTCTTTAAAAAATTACAGAACATTTTTTTTTTTTTTTTTTTTTGCTATAACATGCAAGGTATTAAATCCAGTACAAAGCTATATTCGGGAAACCCAATATACAACATTAGATACAACATACTGCAATCAGAATGAAAAAAATATTAAATATCTAATGAAATGTGAGCATTTTTACTAAATAATTTTTAACTGCGCATGACTAAGTTTTAGCTAAATTTCATTTGTATAATTTAGTAGCCAAATGCATTAAACTACTTATATAAAAACCCAATCAAGTATTGTGTAAACTCAAAAAGTTCTTCGCCAAAGAATGAACTGGTCTTCAGTTTCTCTCGAAGAAACGCTAAAGTATAAGGAGTTTTGCTCACATATTTATTTTAATTCGATGAACGGTAATGCAATTTTCTGTGATTGTAAATAAATATTTGGAAAACCCTCTTAACAATTTCTTTGTTGGGGAACAGCTGAAATTCAGTTTATTCTATGACCAGAGCTGCTCCTAATCCGGCAAATTGTTACTACCGCCTCTTTTTCCACACCACTTAATTTTTAGAATATTTGTTTTCTTCATTCATCGTAAATATATTTGAAGAGAATTACTCTAAAAATTAAGTGGTGTAGGAAAAGGGGGGGGGGAGGGGGTACTAACAATTTGCCGGATTTGGTTGGCAGCTCTGTATGACGTAGAACTTTTTCAGTTTACACGATTTTTGTTTGGGGTTTTTATATAAGTAGCTCAAAAAATTTTACTGTTAAATTTTGAAAATGAAATTTCACTGAACTTTTACGCATGCGCAGTTAGAAATTTAGTAAAAATACTCATATTTCATTAGAAATTTAACATTTTTTTCATTCTGATTGCAGTATACAGTGTTTATTATTGTATGTCCAGTTTCCTGAAAATAACTTTGCACAGTCTTTTCATATTTTGCGTGTTATTGCTTAAAAAAAAAAAAAAAAAAAAAAAATGCTATTTTTTAAAGAAACCTTTATCTCCCTGATTATATGCGTTAGAGACATATAAACTTAATAAGTTAATGAGAAAGAGTCCTATAATCACATGCTACTGCCATATCGTATTTCAAGCATTAATTATTACAGGGTTAAGCCAAATACTTTCATTTTACTTTAATTATTTTTACCGGTCTTCCTTTCCCATCCCTGAAGTTTCAAAATGATTTGTTTAACATTTTTTGAAATACTTTAAAATGTGTCTGAAATCGAAAGTGTGCGGCCATTATGGAAAGGTAGTGTACCTAACAAATTTTTAGTACTTCTTCCTTTCTTTTTTTCCCCCCAATTTAGAAAGTTTACACCTTTTTAAGAGCATAATAAATTTTAAACGATTAGTGTTTTAATTACATTCTTAATTGTTTTAAGTTAATATCGAATCAAAATGTAATATATATATGTATATTAGTTAAAATATTTATTTTTAAATTGTATTTAAAAAGTGGATGTATTTTTTGAATGAAAGAAACTGAGGTTGTTAACACAGATCTACAAATATAATGTTGGAAAAATTTAATTTATTTTAGTTGATACCTATATTTCTAATATGCTGAAGCCAATTTTCCTCTGTTACACGCAGCTTTTGCAAATACAGGGTGTCTACCGACACAATACCTTCTCTTTCGGTAGTTTCTAGTATGATTCCATGATTAATTGTAATTAATCATGGAATCATACTATAAAAGTAACCGTATAATTATATTGGTGGAAGAGTCATGAAAAAAATAGCGCACCTTGTATTGATAAATTTATGTATGTGATAGAGTAAAATCTAGTTTTGGTTTCAGCCGAGCAAAAACCATCAATATGTCATAATTATCAAATAAAAATTTTAGATTTAGACCTGTGAGATCTTTCACTATTGAATCATATTATTTGAGGGAATTAAGTTTTTATTTTGGTATGGACTAAATATAACCGAGCAATATTAAGCAAACATATGATATATTTTGCAATTATTTCTGATCATTTTATTAGAAGTACCATAATATAAATTAGCTTCTTTTTTAAATTTTTTATTAAAAGTTTAATGGATGCAAAAGGTACCACAACATTAATAAAAATTGTAGTTAAAAACCTGTTAAAGCGCATCATTACAAATCCTACCAAAGGTAATACAAGCTTAACCAATTTTATACTTCTGAATTTTAATGTAGTTTTGATAAAAAATATATAGTATGTCTATATATATACTAAAGTCCGGTCGTCTTGTCCCATCATTTTCCGAGGAGTTCTTATCTCAAAGTTTGAAGGTGGGAGGTGCGAAGTTCGATCTCAGGTTGAGATTTTCAGCCTACCCATTCGAAATTTTCCAAGGTTTTCTTAAAAAACTTTTGTAAATAAGAGATAGAACACCTTAGAATGACCTACACATAAGGCATTCTACACAGGCCTAGAACTCTGGAGTAACCAATGTGATTTTAGCACCACAATAATATTTGTATATTTAGAAGCCTATATTCAAAACACTCTAAACTGACGCGCATTTAAAATAAATCCCAAAGCTATGAATCTACAAGTGGAAAAACATCCTACTTTAAGTTTCTTTTCCTTAAGTTGTATAAGAATCTGTACTTATGTAACGTATTTACCAGATTCTTACCTATATTCATGAATATAAACTTACTGTTGGATTTTTTTGTACTTATAAATTGATAATAATGAAATTTATTTTAAATAATATGCCAATTTAGAGTGTATTCGATACGCTTGTAAACATACTAATATTTAATCGGCGTTAGTTAAAGCCGATTGGATGTGCTAGATTTCTAGACCTGTGGGAATTGCCGTAAGTGTAGGTCTTTCTAAAATGTCTTATCCCTTATTTATACAAGTTTTGGAGAAATCCGCGGAAAATTCCGAATGGGTAGGTCGAAAATCGCAACCTGGGATCGAACCATGCGCCTTCCGCCTTCAAACGTTGAGAGCAGAGCTTCTCAGCCAATGGTGGGGCCTTCAAATATTAGGTATTTTTACATGGATAAATTTACTGAGATTTTCATAATATTATATACGAAATTTACGGAGACTTGGATGTTTTTACCTATGTAATTTTACAGAGACTTGGATGTTTTTCCATATGTAATTTTACAGAGATTTGGATGATTTTACATATGTAACCTTACAGAGACGTGGTTATTTTTACAATGGTAAATTTACAGAGTCTTATATGCTTTTAAATGATCGAATTTACGGAGACTTGCATATTTTTACATATGTAGATTTACAGAGACTATGATGTTTCACAGATTTAAATTTACAGAGACTTGAATATTTTGATCTATGTAAATTTACAGAGACTATGATTAATGTACAGTGTAGTTTCTCTATATTTTGACAGAATCTCTGTTTTTAATCCTCCGTAAATTTACATAAGACTTAATATAATTAATTACCAATAGATTCTCTGTAAATTCACAAAAAAATTTTTAACAGTGTAATGCAAAGATCTTCAATAGCAATCAATGCTTCATTGTACATAGCGTCACTGAATACTATCGTTAAATCGTTGCACCGTGAACGATGTTGATGCAATATATCATCAGTCATTGAATCTTTGTGATTATCCCATAATGTCTCTGCTCGGGCCGGGAAACATGTAGTCAACACTATAGCGAATAGTAGACGAATTTGTTTTGCTGTACAGTTCAGTCCTACTTCAGCAAGCATACACGCCTACTGGTTGTCGTCTTCCAGCAAGCCGAGTGCAAGGCATGCATCTTTATACGTTGAATACTGTTGTCCATTCACTTTACGTAAATCTTGAAATGACAAAGGGTCGATAATATTAACCAAAAACAGTCGAAGATAAAAGCACTCAGTCTGCCTTGGATTGACTGTAAATACTCGCCCCAAGGTGTTTGATTTGAATAAACCGGGACATTCATCAATCGGTGTGCCTCGCTTGCGGGGCATCCATTTTTTTGTTGGAGCCCATGTGAAATAGCGTGGTACTTCTGAATAGAGTAATGTCCGTCCAAAAGCACCAAAAGCATCCGCACGATTACACAATTCAAAAAATTCGGTGAGTGTAGTTTTTGGTGGATTTATAGCACGATCAATCGCTGTCTCGCTCGTGAAAGATACGCACTGGCCATTTTCAAGACGGACGGCTAAATGAAGAACTGCTGGATCCCGTTCATGAGTTGGGAAACCAAAGATACGCCAAACAGCTTCATTGGAGCTGACGTACCGGTCAATTTGGTAAAGTGTTATTTCATCGATGTTATTCACCGGAGGAGCATTCACATTGGTATTTTCAACTCGAAATACAGCCATATCACTCCCTTTATTCACATACTTGCAAATGTATTTGATGCTCTTCACTGAACTGCAGAACTGAACATTAATATGAGCATTGAATGTTTTGCTCTGCAGAGGCGAATATGGGACCATCCAACGGTTATCAATGTCAATGTCTATGTTGTTGACATAGATGACCGCCATAGATAATAAGATTGTCCGACATTATCGGGATTTCTTCGACGATATATTGGATATCCGTCAACATTTGTGATCGTACCGTTAGTGAAATTTTTCGGAAAACTTTTAGTACATTTTCCATCTGCACAAATAATAATGGCCTAAAAATTCATTTTTCATTTTAACATAAAATAACTCCGTCGGATATTTACGAATTTTTTAAAAGAATATACCATTTTAATCCTCAGGCTAAAAATATTAACTTTGAAAAAATATTTTAAACACTTACGGTTAAAAATTCATTTTTCATTTCAACATTAAATAAATTCTGACATCGTGTTTACGATTCTAAAAATATTAACTTTGAAAAAATATTTTAAACACTTCGTAAGATACGGTTACGATTCTAAAAATATTAACTTTGAAAAAATATTTTAAACACTTCGTAAGATACGGTTAAAAATTCATTTTTCATTTCAACATTAAATAAATTCTGACATCGTGTTTAAGGGCAACTCACGCCATCTAGGTGGAAAAGTTGTTGAAAGAGTTGGTTAAAAATTAATTAAGAAAGAACTAATTAAGTTACAACTTTCATTTGTAAATCTAAACCATTCTCGAATCCACCTGAAGACACACAAAGTTTCATTAAACTCGGTCCAGCCGTTTAGGAGGAGTTCAGTGACATACACACGCACAAAAGAAATATATATATAAAGATATATATATATATATATGTGTGTGTGTGTGTGTGTGTATACATTATAAGCAACATTTTTTTTCTTAGGGCACACAGCAAAAGATCTTGCGTTGAATAAAACCCTCTAATAATAATTATTATTTTTATGCAAATTCATTCAAAGAGACCTAGTCAGGTTATTAGTGTTTAATTTTCTGCATTTCTAACCTGTTGTAGCGTTAAAATAGATCTTTTTTTTTAAAAAAAAAAACCTGTTAAGAAGCTTCACCAAGGCGAATAATGGCATTGGCACAAAATTTGGTGGCTTCTTTGCTCCTTAATCACCTTAGTGAAAAAATTCTTATTATCGACATTTCCAATATCTAAGCTCTAACTCCTTTACATGAGAAGTATTCCACTAGCATAGTTTCTTCGTCAAACGGCTTACTGTTAAGATTTCCTGACTGAGTCTTTTGCTACTGTTTTATTACAGCCAGTTGCTGTGTGTTAATACTATAGCACAGTTTATACAGTGAATTTAATGCTTTCAGCTGTTATTTAAGCTGTGTTTTCTGGTGAAACTGAAGTTGATACTTAGTTTACAGACATGCTATCTTCTGGAAAGTTCTGAAAGTAAACTTTTAAGCCTCTGCAAGATTTGCTTTTCATTCTCAGACAATTCACGAACCCTGAGTACGCGAGAATGTATCATTTATATATATGTGTATATACATAAACTGGTTTGCAAAGTAAGCAAAGAAAACCAGCCTTTTTTTTTTTTTTTTTTTTTTTTTTTTTTTTTAATATTGGGTTTTTTAAACGAAAACAATTGAATTTCTGTCTTTAAAAGACACTAATAAATTTTTGGGTAAAAATCTTAGGGTAAAAATGAGGGGGGTTACCGCCACCCTCAAACTCCCGTTTCATTAATGCACCTACATTTATATAGAATTTAATTCGGTTATTAAAAAATACGGTGCCACCGAGCGGGAGTTTCGTAAAATCGGATTTTTCAAGGGTCGTGAACCAGCTGGTCGCAGAAGGCTGCTAGTTAAAAAATAATTTATTAAAATTATTATTAAAAATTTTTTTCTTTTATGAAAATGCAGTCGATTTCCATATTAGAGAAGTAGTGTATAACACTATATATTTAAAAAAAAAAAAAAAAAAAAAGAGTTGAATTTATTCTTAATGTTACTTTTTTTTTTTTTTTTTTTTTTTTGCGGGCTCCTTTGAAAGATACCCATTAGGAAAATTTACACCCCTCGAGGGGGGACTTCCCTTCCCAGGGATCTTACATACACAAAAAAAATTTCCCACTTGACTATCTCTATTACAAAAAATATATATTCGTTTCATTTGGTTTAGTGCAGTCTATAGATGTTAAACTCTACTTACCTACAATTTATCCCATAGACGTAATGTATCTGAATAATTTTGAGTGTCCCTCTGCACGAACCATTTTCTTCATCTCAAAGAAAAGCTAACTGTAGCATCCCTTTATGATACACAGTTAGAGTACCGAGTTTGGAATTTCTGCTACTGTTTGTTCTTGAAATATGCTGATAACAGACACACATACCATTCGCTAGAAAGTTTATTTTCGTATTTAGGGGACCTCAGAAGATGTAAATATAACAAAAACTCATGTTCGTAAATTTGACCCTAAAACAATACTTTATCGACCCTATGGGTAAGTGAAAGTAATAATACTAAAAGATATATAACTTATATAGGTGTATATATATATATATATATATATATATATATATATATATATATAAATGAACACTGCAAAACCCACATCATAAAAAAATTTATAATACTTTTTTTTTTTTTTTTTTTTTTTTTTTTTTACTTTTTCAAGAGAGAAACGTTACAGTAAACGTTATAAATAAAGTTTTATTAAGCATTAACAGATAACAGTAAGAAAAGTCTTAAATAATTATTTTCACGTGTACAATCCTAAAAAGATATGTTAAAGTGTTTATTGCTTGCTTCGAAAATTTATAGTCTTGTAAAACCATTAAAACTAAATGTATGAATCATTCGTAAAACTACTAGCAGTAATATCGGACCAGTATTCTTCTCGATTCTTCATATTTATTTTTTACACAAAATGAAAATTTGTAAAAAAATGTTAACAGAAAGTTGCTTTAAAATATAATTTTAATGAAGAATTGTAAAATATTTATGAAGCCATTTTTTTTTAAACACATAATTTACTCTTTTAATTGTTTACAATAGCATGTGATGTCTGATATGTATTGAGAAATACGATTAGGAAATGTAATTTGAAAGAATTATGTATACATTAATCATAATTTTTACAATTAGATTTAAAAGCATTTTACGTTTCCAAGGTTTAAGATTGTTAAGTAATACTACATATTAAAAACTGATGCAGTAAATATACATTAAGCTTAATTTTAGTAACAAGGATTCTTGTAAATTTTTATCGTATTAAACTTACACATTAAATATTAAACATAATTTGTGATTTCGGTTTATATCTTATAATAAATTTTTTCTTCACAAATTACGAGTACATGGCATTTAGCAGTTCCTTAATTGAAAAAAACAAAAAAAAAAAAAAACGATTTTATGTAATAAGCTTTAATTGTCATTAGCAGTGCTTTTCTTCGACTAATATATACAAAAATTACTGTATAAGAAAGTTGTATTCAATTAAGGGACCGCTAATTTCCCTCTAATATTACCTTTATAAAAATAAATAAATAAATGATGTATAACTTTGAAAACGTTTATAAAAATTGCAGTAATTCATCAAAATCGATTTTTTAAAAAGACTATATTTTTATTCTTTTATATCATGTATGAACTCTTAAATGGAATAATTAAAAAACAAATGCATTATCTTTATGCTTTTCTTTAATCTTTAATCGTTATAATTAAATTTTCTTAATTAAAATTCTGATTATCTCTAATTAAAATTTATTATTAAAGTTCCAGACATATCTATATTAAAAATATATTCTGTTTAAAATACATATAATATAATATAATATAATATAATATATATATATATATATATATATATATATATATATATATATATATATATACTATATTCAACACTTAAAAAAACAGTTATATCACTTATTAATACTTCAATCACAAACTTTAAACTTGTTTTAATAATCTATTCACTGTGTCGTTAACCTTTGTAATTTTAATTAGCATAAAATGTAAAGACAATATTGTATCACTCGAATGGTTAATGATTCGAAACAAATGTAAATGAAGAGCTTTCTCCGAATTCATGTTTGGTTGCACATTATCGATAAAATATTGAGATATTTGTTAGACAAGTGAATAAGTAAACCATTTATCACATGAACTTCATAAAATATGGACTTCCTTTAATATAGATAATCAATATAATATACTATATAAAATAGAGAAATCAAAGCAATATCTAAACAATATATTAATATGAATGTCTACAATATTCTTTGCATATATATGTTATTCATATTTAGGTTTATATTTGGAATAATTTTCAGTTTAAAAAGTATTATAATGTTATATTTTATATATAGATAATAATTAATATGCTGAAAATAATTTTCAGTTTAAAAAAATATTATAATGTTATATTTTATATATAAATAATAATTAATATGCTGAAAATTAAAAAATAATATTTTTCAAACTTGATTTTTACTAAAATATAAAATTATTTAACATATTACAATTAAATATCATTATATTGCGATCATGAAATATTTCGTTATTTTGAAAAAAAGTACACAAAAAAGAGATTAGTTCATTAAACTTTTGCAAAATATTTCTAAATATATCTATATATATGTGTGTATGAATAATGTGTATATATATGTATTATAATTTTTTTTAATACATATTCTTCAAAAGCGAACATTCCAAAAATGCAAGTATGGTATTATTTTCTATAAATAGAAAACAATATGTTTATAAAAATGTACCGGAACACAACAACTAAACAAAAGATTCCGATATTGGACGACGTTAGTAACAACAATTTCATATTTTTCAGGGAATCCAAAATATATTTAAGTCATACTTTCTTATCAAATTTTATTTTAGAGACAGACATTATAAAACAGACAGACATTCTTTTGCAATATGTGTCCCTTAAAACTGAGACACGGAAATCAGAAGCGTATCGTTTCCAAAGAAAAGGAAGAGATATGCAGCTAGGCTTAAAGAAAAAAAAAAAAAAGTTTTAAATTTAAACATAAATCTCTATACAATTGTTTAAAACTTATAGTATGAAAACATTGCATAAGCTTTATTAAATGCATGTTCGGTTAGTTATTTATATTATAAATAGTAAATTTTGCATAATATATATATATTTTTAAATAAAGATTATTTTAAGTTATCATAAAACTTTTGCAATTTTATTGCTCAAAACACAATTAATAACACAAATGCGCATGTATATAAAAGTTAATTATAAAGAAAAAAATATTTTATTTATTATAAAGGGTTTTCAAGATTTGACCAACAAA